>JAUTXW010005498.1:0-600000 GCA_030620095.1 Kuschelorhynchus macadamiae
AGAGTCTAAGAGTAAGATGAGCAAAACTAATTCTAAAAAATCGTCGGAAGCATCCGAAACTGAGAGTGAGGAAGAGAGGCCAAAAAAGAAAAAGCCCAAGAGGAGAGCCGACTCTTCGTCAGATAGTTCATCTAGTGAAGAAGATTCGTCTAGTTCTAGTGAAGAGGAAAAAATAAATAGGAAGTCTAAGAAAAACAAAAGTATGAAAAAGAGCAAATCCAAGAAAACAAAGAAAACCAAAAAAAGAAAGAAGAAATATTCGTCGTCAAGTGAAAGTTCTAGCAGTGACAGCGAAAGCAGCACAAGTGAAAGTAGTAGTGCGAGCAGCAGCAGCAGCAGCAGTTCAAGTGAGAGTGATAAAGATAGTAAGTCTAAGAAAAAAAAGTCAAAAAAGAAACGGACTAAAGATAGTTCTGAATCAGATTAATTGGTTTTTGTTAAAATGTTATCATTAAAAATTGTATTGTTTCGATTACAATTGAACAGTAATAATAAAAGGCAAATATAGAATGTTATCATTAGGCTAAGACCCTAAAAGGCTTCTGTTGTAAATTTTATCCAATTAACGTAATTTTTGTCTGAATAGCCATATTTTCAAATAAATACTTTTGATAAGTGTATAAAGTTTTTATGCTGTGGCAGATTCGTTGTGCTCACCTAGAATTATTTGAGCTTAGTTGTCACGTTGCAACTTGTGCAGATAATTTACGCAAAAGAACATCCGAAATATTCGCCGAACTTAATACCTATTACCACTACTGATGTCGCGAGACGAGGTAAAATTTGAACTCTCCTCATGTCTCGTCTCGACACTGAAGGGGTCGAGATGAGGCGATATTCTGGTCTTTTAGTAAAAGAAACCCTCACCTTACATACATCTTTCCATTTATGTCAACGGATATTATTGCATTAAAAAAAGTTTTCGAATTTCTTTTATTTAAATATTGCATTGCAAAAATTTTGAATTGTTTCTAAAACATCAGCCTTTTTTAGAAAATGAAAGGTTGCTTATATTTTTTATAACAATTTAGATTTTCGTTTTGTGCTTTTAAATATATTTTAATTTTAATAATAAGCATAATAATACCAATTTTTAACAACATAATGTGCAGGCGCATAATAAATAATTATCATTTAATTTTTGGCTCAATAATGTTTCTGTGTGTAGGTTGTCTAAAAAAAAACATAAAGAACAAAAGTAAATATATAAATGGAAATGCTTCAATATTTTTTTATTATTCTTAAATTTAGAGCTGGTGAAATTTAAAAGTCAAATAAGTTTTTATCAAATGTTAATAATTTTTCACAAGATGCCCATTCTGTACAGGGTGTCCCATTTACTGTACTTTTGCGGGGTATCACCGTTATTTTTTCAGATAGAAAGTTGCGGTTGTCCTTCTTTTTCGTAAAACTAAAGATGCCGTTAAAAAAATGAAATTATTGGCCCTTTTAGTTTTTAAGATACAGGGCTAAATTGAAAATGTTGCGTTTTCGGACACCCCTCGTATCTCATCTATCAGATAACGTATCGAAAATGTGAAAACTGTTTCTTATATAACTTTTCCCATAGAACTCCCGTAGAACTCAATTCCGAATTAGTATACAGGGTCAGGTCAAAAAGTTATCGGACCCTACTTTACTTTTTTAAATTGAACACCCTGTATATTTATAGACTATAAAATTTGTCTTTTTTTACCGTTTCAAAAATATATAATAGTATTCACTTTTTCTCAGAAACACGAGAATGACAATTTTCTGAAGTTAAATGCATAATTTAATAGTAGGCCATAAATAATATAAACAATTGAAAGTTACATATTGCTAATGAAGAATTGGATACCTTGCATATAGGTTTCTTCTTATATAAAAATACCAATAGAGTTTTTTAATAACAGTAAGTTTGTAAGAATAGTTTTATAGCATAAAGTAACAATATAAAAAACACAAAAAAATAACAATATTAAAAAAAAGGAAAAACAAATTTTTAAAGGTGATGTTTAAATTGACGACCATTATCTCTAATGCAAAATTGGCAAATTTTTGTAATTCTTTGAATAGCGTTAAAAAGAACCATTGGTCTCATTCACAGATTTCGAAAGGCTGAATGAATTGCTACTCGAAGTTCTGCTATGCCGTCATATCGTGTTTTATATACCTCATTTTATATATAGCCCCATAAAAAAAAATCTAAAATTGAGACATCTGGATATCGTAGAGGCCATCTAACAGGTTTACTTGATACCTATCCATCTTTGAGGAAAGTTATTATCAAGAACTTCCCTTAAGAGCCTAGAGCTGCGACTTGGGGCACCATCTTGCTGTAGGTAAACAGAATTATATTGGGCTAATGGAATATTTTCGATCAGTTCTGGAATAACTTCCTCAAGGATTTCTAGGTATCTACGTGCGGTTCAAAAATCCTATAAACCATATGTCTGCCCAAAATAAAACAAGATACCTCCAAAACGTCCTTGTTGTGCCCTTTCAAACATTAAATGCTGACTTTCACTATGCTAATTCCTGGTATTGTGACGATTAAAAATTTCCGCACTTGAAAAAAAGCATTCGTCTGACCAGATAACAAGTCTGCCAAATAAATGGTTAGCATCGATTTGTTGGCAAAACAGTCCCGGTGCTCGGCATCGCCAGGAAGCAAATGTTGCACTATATTAAATTTGAATGGATGATACTTATATTTGTTCAAGATCCTCTGACCGTCAGTTTTTGGCACACCAATTTCCTTCGCAATTGTTCTGTGTGATGACGAAGGTGTTGCTTCTATATATCCCAAAACATCTATCTCTTTTCTTTCCTGTTCTCTTTGTTGTATGTTTTAGGACGAGAGTGAACAAATGATCCGTGCTCAACTAAATTTGCTTTTAAAGGAGCAAATATCTCAAAAAAACGGTTGCCTTCTTTCTGGATATCTACAAGTAAAAACTTATAATGATAATACAGATTTTCATAGCCATAATAGCTTACTTACCTTACCTTCTTCAGAATTTTCATTGCTCTGTATAAAACATACCAGCATACCATAATTTTCATACGCTGTCATTATTCGAAGAAACTGATAAATATCAATTAAATAAAAATACCAAATAAACGTTTATAAACTGCTTTATAAACCAAACGTCGATCCAAAAATCGATGAGATAGACAAATATTTGAGATTTATTTTTCTTTTTGCATTTAATTTCAGAAAGTTGTCATTTATTTGCATGTTTCTGAGAAAAAGTGCATACTATTATATATTTTTAAAAAGGTAAAAAAAGACAAATTTTATAGTCTATAAATCTATCAGGGTGTTCCATTTAAAAAAATAATATAGGATCCGATAACTTTTTTACTTGACCCTGTATACTAATTCCGAAGGCGGACTTTCAACGGGAAAAGTTATATAAGAAACAGTTTTCACATTTTCGATAAGTTATCTGATAGTTTCTCCCTTAGGAGTATCTTAAAAACTGAAAATTTTGTTAACGACATCTTTAGTTTTACGAAAAGTAGCACACTGTCGCGAAAATCTCAACTTTCTATCTATAAAAATAACGGAGATACGCCGCAAAAGTACCGAAAATGGGACCCCCTGTACACTTAATGGCCTAAAAATTCCTTGATAAAATCCTAGAAACGTTTGTGTTTAATTTTCTTCTCTTGAAGTAGAAATTCAGAAAGCAGTAGTGCTTTAAAAGGGAGTTGCGTTTAAAAATTACCATAACTCTTTTACCTAAATAAAATTCATTTTATAAGTAAAAATTTAAAAAAATTAAACACTTTTAAGAAATATTGGTATAAAAATATTAAAAATACTTCTTAAAAATTACAAAAAAAAAATCTAGCACCATTCGAAAAATTTTCAGATTTTTGACAATATTAATATTTATTTTATTTTTATTAACTAGCTTGATGAATAGTAATTTATGTAACCAAGTGCAGTAAGAAGTTTGGAAATTTTGAACCACAATCACAGGGTGAAAAAGAAATTCTTTAATGCGTGGGTTACATGTAATATTTTGTCAACGATCATGTTATTTTACAGAAAAAAAATGAGTAACTTGCGATAATTTTTATCCAGAATAATACGATCGCCGCCGCCAGCCCCGCACAATAGTTGATTTTATACGGAAACGGCAATAAATCAAAAGTATAAAAAATAAGCTAGATACTTTTTGATTTTCCAATAGTGTTATCTACGAACACATTTTTCTTGTAAAAAGTGCGCAATATAGGCAAAATTTCAGATACAAATTTGAAACCTATGTTTTGAATATTTTTATATATTTAATTTAAAATATAAATATATAAAACCTATTGTATATTAACATGGCATGGGTTATAGTGTATTATTGAGAATAATAATAATTTATACAATCTAGTAACATGCCCAGGGTCATATTTACACGATGCAGTCAACTAGATAGTTATTTTTTAAGCTCATGATTTTAGCTATCTAATAATTTTAATTTTCGTATAAATAATGTTAACTCATTAAAATAAAACGCAAAAACCTCTAGCTAGCCACAATAGGTGAAAGTAAATATATGGAATTGACGTTTGGATGCTTTAAAGCACTTGATTAAAAATATATATAAATCTAAAATTTAGTTCATCATTTAATGATTTTATTTTTTTCACTTTTCATAAAAAAATATTTTATGCATAGAAATGTAGCAGCAATCCTATTCACAGCTATGCTGACGATAGTACACTCCACTCCGACATAAAATCTTCCGATCCTGTTTACAAGACTGAAATTGTTGATAAGCGTATCTAATGATATTATCCACAACCGAGGACCTCATTAATACCGTAGAAGAACCTTGTCCAGTTTAATGCCTCTAAGACACAATTATGTTTACTACCTCACAGATTATCTCCCAATACCCACACCGTTCAAATGAGTAATCAAATGATGAAGCCAGATTCCTTAGCCTAACTCTTCAGAAAAATCTTCGCTGGTATCACTTCACCTCAATGGCTACCTCAGTCTACAATAGGCGAAAGATAGAATCGATCGATCTAGCACCAGTTCATGTCGACGTAGTCCAAAATGTATTTTCGGTACCGTGTCTAAGAAAATGTAAGTATCTTCATATCATCAATGTTCTGAGGAACCGGTTAGTAAACATGAGCTTGACTTTTTCTTGAGCAGGGCGAACGACAGGTTCATTGAGTCTTATAATGAGGCATGAAAGAGGTATAATTAAGTTTTCAAGAGAGCTAGGACTCAGTATGGCAGCCAAATTGGAGGCAACCATGTTCAAAATTACTGATGACAAAAAAAATCCTGTATCAATGTAACTCTAAAAGCGGTCCGAAGCAGATTTGATTTTGTCCAGGAGGGTGGCAAAACCAATGTTTTAGCACTGTATGTATTTAATATACAATATTTGCGTTCTCCAAAGGGTTCAAGCCCCCCCCCCCCCCTCCCGGACGCTCATGGAAGTGAGAGGGGACAGTAGTAAGAGTAGAGACCTAAAAATAGCAGGTGAACCTTAAGTATTCTATATCGGAAAAGTACACAGGCCACATTATATATAGTAATGAATCTTTTTTTTCTTAACTGCATGAAATAATTAACATAATTAAATAATGCTCCGCTTTGTTACAAATATACAGTGTGACCCATTTAGAAGCGAAACACTCTAATATCTCAGGAATTAACTACCAGATTAGTTTCAGATTTTGGTGATATGTATGGATTTAAAATATGGCTATTTTGACATATTCAACTTTGACATCACTCATTGATTTTTTAACGAAATTTTGATTCTCGATTCTTAGTCAGCATCATCAAGAAACCCCTTATACAGTATTTCAACAAATTCCAAAAAAATAATGTAAAAGTCTAGCAACTAGATAAGAAAGTTGATCCCGCCCTTTTGGAGAATAATCGTTCCATTAGCTTGGTATCGGCATCATTTTTCAAAAATTTTTGGAATTGATATTTATTCTAGACTGTTGAGAAGTTGAAATTCTTTTACTCTAACTGGCCCTTGAGCTACTCAACATGGTTATCTGAATTCTGAAGGGAATTTTACACAAGACAACTTACAACAAGATTAATGTTATATGTTGATGCTTTACGTGCAGGTAATTAGATTTTCAGTGTAAAATCTTTGTACCTACCTATTTAAAACTATAGACGATTTTTTTGCTTTTAAAAGCCACTGTCAAATGTATTGTTTTAAAAAGATATTGTAAAAAGTAAAAATACCCTCCTAGGGTCGAGTTTCCGAAAATCCGTTCTTTTGTCGCACCTACATCACAAAAAGGACACGTACATCTGTAAGCCTTACGTTTGGTTAAAAAACAAACGTGTTATTATTTGTATACAAATTAAACTCTACGCAGTTAGGTACTCCATTAGGTCAAATGGTCAATGACCCTCCCCATAAAATGTTTCCAAACAGAAAGAAATAAATAAAATAATACATAATTTATATTTTTTCAATTTGGAAATTCCCTCTATTATTCTAAGCGTATAAACTCGTTGACCGTTCTCTTAATTCCGTGACACACTATCCATGCCTCACACAGCGAGATCTCCCGAGAAGTTTCGTTTCATTTGGAATCGATTACGGCTGGCGGCCCGCGTTGACTTCGTGGTTATAAACGGAGGCGAGTTTTTCCCGAGTGTTCCCGATCAAATTTGCATTGCACATAGGTAATATACGGCTTACGTTGGCCAAGTTTGGGTCAACAGCCATGCCGAGGAAACCTAAATATTTTTGTCAGTTGATGTGTTTAATGTGGATCGGGTGATAGGTTGTGATTACGATTGCGTATTTTTATAGATTTTATTTTGAAGACTTTACGTTTTGTTGGTAGAAAGGTAGCCACAGTGTTTTAGAATATTAAGACTTTATAATCCGTTTTCAATTATTTTGGCGAGCTGAACTTTGAGAAACGACTCGAATTTAAGACCAGTAGTCGACCTTTGCCGAAATTTAAAATTCAGCAAACACGTAAGGACAAAAAGAAAGAAGTAAATCGTTATTTTCGTAGAAATATGTACGATTTATGTGCCTGGACATGCGGTTGGGAAGTAACAAAGGCATTTTACTGTTTCGTATGTCTGATTTTTGCAGATGACAGTGATTTATATGCATTGACCCCCCTGAAAAGTTGACCACTAGCCGCCACTGCAAGAAGTATATATTTATGGACTAAGTAGGTAGTAAATAATTCCGCCTAAATTATTTGAAACCATTAAATAGGGAAATATCTTTATTATTTAATCAAAACTATTAAATATTCTCAAAACGTATTGATTCCGTATTAAAAAATAATTGGAGACACCTATGTCCCAAGGTGTGAAAAGTATTTGACTGGTTGGTCAATGACCCATAGATGGCTGATTTTTTGTTTGTAAGATTTTCTACTAATTTGATGGTATAAGATTAGTTTTGTATTATTTAGTAAATGAATATTTTTAATTTTATTAACTAAATCTAACGAATTTTCAATTTGATATTTTGCTGAAAACTCTATATATGATTGAATAATGTTTATAAGTCTTTTAGATATTTTATAGGATGGCGCTGAAAAGAAAGATACTACTGGTCTGATAGGAAATCCCAGTTTATGAAGTTTAATTAAAGAATATAATTTTGGTGGTTGTGGGTTCATAATTGTATAGAGACGTCGGTAGTCTCTGTCATCAAACCAACTCTTACAATTTTTAGTTTTTTGTTGAAAAATATTTGTAAGATTATGTTTTAAAATCTGATATTTACCTGGGTTAAAGAAATCTAATGTTTTGTTAATGTAGTCTACCCTACCAATAGATCAGCTTTCGTAAAGATACCATTTTTTTGACATTTTTAATTTGTTTTATGCATTGAATTTCTGAATTTGACTTAGAATCTTTAAAAAATTCTTAAGTGTTGAACCATCAAATTTAAGAGATATATTTAAAAGGATGTCTTTAAGGGCTAGTTCAGTTTCAGCACCTAATAATTCTAAGTTTTCCGTTGAAGCTTGTTCACGAATATTGTATTAAAACCCTTTTTCTAATAATTTTATTTCGGCATCTGAAAACTGGACGGCACTAGAGAGCTCAGAAAATCTATCGAAAAATTTGTGGTCAGAAATTTGTTTTTAACTTGGTTTCATGTTTTAATATTTTTAGGGATTAGAGAACAAAGTTTTTGTTTTAAGAATTTTTTTGTGTGTTGACTTTTTCTCTTATATTCTGATCAAATTCGTGAAATTTAATGTAATGTAATTAACATAAAAGTTCAATGTGAATAATATTTTTATATTTTTAAACTTTTTGAATCGTTGTATTACACCTAGTTATATACATATTCCTTTACCCTTTAAGTTTATTCATTCGCGAATTATAGCGAAACATGTTAGGTGTCGTTAAAAAATATAGTAGAAGTGTTTGTGAAAAATTTGTTTTGTTTTTACATTTTACACAATGGTTTCGAATATTTCTATTTTTTTTTATAACTAATACTTTATCCATTTTAATATTGATATCAGATTTATCTAACCCTTAATCCAGAGTTCAGACGCCAGAAACTTTTTTGTCGCGACTGTCGAGTAAACAAATTTCCTATTTTTTTCTTAAACGCTCGCAAAAACGAGAATAATATGTAAATATAAGCAGAACGTGTAGGAAGTATGACATTTTCATATTGTAAATAAAAACATAAAATGCCCTAATCACTTTACTGATGGGTATAATTTTGCAGAGTAACAAAATGGGAAAATATTCCGGAAATAAAAAAGGGTTGAGTAAATCGTTTTTATTAACATACCTCTTATGGTGGGTGGGTAATAATTAACAAATAGGTAATAATTTTAACTTTAGTTCATGGTTTAATTGCCGTTTGAGGAACCGTTTAATATAAGATTGTTCTGTATATGTTTCTAATGTGGCCAGTCGAATCCAGTAGCTGCTCGTGATGAATTATATTGGGAGGTCAATAACAAATTTAAAAATAGGCATACTTAAAATAAAAATAAATATATTATCTTTAAATTGAGCATTAAATTCTCTTGAAGTTCTCGTTCTTTAGAATTGGAAAAATACTGAATGACACGTCCGTTAAAATTGCACGCACATTTCTTTTATAAACGTTTTCTCGATATTTAACATTGCTAAAGCGGATAGTCTATCTTGGCCCAACTTCTCAACAAAATTTATGGGCCTTCGAGAAACCTCTGGATTTTCATACAAAGCAGTTTCATCATGGCCACGTTGTGCCAGCGCGAATGCCCCACAAAATTTTACACAATCTATAATTTTGTTTAAAATATAACGATTTTTGGATACACTTTCATTATTATACGAATATCAACACTTCCGTCCGTAGCATAGTTCACCGAACATTTAATATGATCTACAGAAAACGCATGTTTTTTTATTTTTTCTTTTAAGTGTTTTAAGTCTTTAACACCGGTTTTGCACTATAATGAGTCCGACGAGTCCTTAGAAAACAACAAACAAACATAACAGTAAAATGAGTTAGAGACTTCACAACTACATATCCAGTTAGCTAAATCGTACATACTTTCGCTAAAGTTTTGAGGAACCTCTTTATTTTTGTCTTTACTAGTTTGTCGTACACTAAATTCTGGCAAATTACGACCACTTACATTGAATTCGGTTATTTTCTCAAAATTAAATTCGTTAGCACTCTAGTTTAGTTTTAATTTTTTGCACTACCGACATTTTATTTCATCTACATTCACGGCTCAAACATAGATCACATTGAAATTGGTTATTTTTCCAAAATTAAGTTCGTATGCACTTTTTAGTTTTTTGCACTAGTCACTGCCAACATTTTATTTCCTGTATATCACACATGGATCATAAAAATAAGAAAATATATATTACAAAAAAATTTTCATCGATTAAAAACGTCCGAAACAATATCGAGTTAGAATATCGACCGCGCTACCTCTGAACAACTGAACTTCTGCGTGCCGACGTGATGCCGCGACCGATCGATCGAATTATGAGAAGAGACCCAAATCGCGAATTCATATTCAATTTGCTATCACGTTCGGCTGCCGCTCGGTAGCTGTGAAATCTTCGGGTACTTTCGTCAAGCTTTAAGGTAATCAGGGCAATTCGGACTGCCCAGCCCAGCTTAGTATAGAGTATTTTATTAATCCTAAGGAACGCAACGTGACCATTCGAACCGCCGCGCGCGGCTATTGTAGCGTATTTAAATTTTCCCAAGGTTCGCGTTTTATTACAACTATTAGGAGGGGCGGGCAAACGAATAATTTATTTTCTGAAATATTTTTGGGATCATTGACCAAATGACCCTACTAGCCGCCACTGGTCGAATCTATATAATTTGAGTAAAATGCTGTAAAATTCTTGTACCAAACATAGATGCAAAAATTAAAAAGCGTTATATTTAAAAGTATATATGCTGGTTCCCTGCAGTTTTCTGGACACACCTGTATACTTGAAAATATTTTCTTAAAACAGCAGTCCTTTAAAAAGTTGCTCTTTAAAAGTTATAACTTTTCTATTAATCCTCCGTTCTAGACCTTACAACAGGGAAGCAATGGTCCACCTTGAATTTTAGACTTATTAATCTAAACCTATTTTATGTGACATTTCCTATATTATTCTAACTGCAACTGCACAGAAAGGAGAACAAAAGCAAAGTGTTTAATAGTCATGTATGTAGATATGTCTGTTTGTTATCACCTTCAGACCAAACTGGAACCGATTTTCATCAATGAAGCATCTAGATTTGCCTTGTTCCCCAAATGTTCTAGCTACTTTTTTGTACAAATAAATCAGAATAGTGGCAGTGGCGCATACATGTGTTCACTACTCTCATTCTGAAAAGAACAATTTTGCTTACGTTTCACCAAAATCAGATTTTGCACTTTCAAAGCTTTGTGCTAAGGCTAATTTTTCGGTATGCTAGTCTTAATGTGGCGCTTTTACATATTCGCTTTCTTTGGAACTACACATTTAATTATCTGAGTAAAAGTTGCCAGAAAAGATTAGTCATGCAAATTTGAGCTCGTGTTCATATATTTTTCTTTAGATGACAACATAGTTTGGCATGTACTGAAAATTTTGACGACTTAATATGGCTCTACATTGAGGCACTTACATATTTGCAATTGACTTGAATTGAGACTTTAGAAATAAAAGGAAAAACGATTCTCCTAAAAACTATTAACATACGTATGAGTTTAGTAAACAAAAGATTTTTTATATTAAACATAAGAAGCTAATAATATTTAAGCACTCATTTGTCATCTTTGTTTTTCGTAGTCATTTTCGTAGTTTTTGCAAATGATAATACTTTTTGTCTGGGTCTGGTTTTTCTGGTGAAATCACATCTAGAAAATCCGATATCTTTGTAGTAGAGAATTCCCGGATTGTCTCTTCGTACATGAAGTTATGTCTCGGATACAAGAAAATCGTTTCCATAATTGTCCTTTATATTCATATATCGCGCTTGGACATAAACGTTATTTAAATTTTTTGAAATTCATAGTCTCCATGTTTACCTCAGTAAAATATTTTTTTGTAACACGTAATCGAAGAATCTATTAGCAGTCCCTGGATGTTATGGATGTTGCTTCTTTTTACATTCTATGAACCAGTGATTGGCAAACGCCTTCCTGATGCGTATCACCTGCTAGTAAAAAAATGTGATTAATAATGTTAAATGGGCTTAAAACGCAATTTGGAAAATAACTAATCATTGAGATATTTTACAGTTTTGGCTCGGGTAGTCTCACCAAATAGTTGTTTCTTTATTAAGATTTTAGACGTAATATTCAACCAGTGGCGGCTCGTGGTCAACTTTTCAGGGGGGGGTCAATACATATAAAACACAAACAGCCGTATTCACTAAAGAGGTTTAAATTTTAAACCCTAGGTCTAAGTCTTAAACCGTATTCACAAGGCAAATTTAGACCCCCTTTCAGGTCTAAATTTAGACCTGATACGTTTTAGATGGGTTTAAGAAAAGTTTTAATTCACTATTCGCCTTAGTATAAATCTATCAAGTTATAATTTAGCAAAAAACACAATTCAAATTGGTCGCCTATTTCCCTTAAAGTACGCCGGACCACCACTATTATTTAAAAGTATTTAGGTAGAATATTGCACTTGAAAATTAAAATAGAAATCAAAAGTAAAAATAATTTGTCACGAAAAATGGCATCGTGTTTTCAATATGTCTTTAGCGTATTGTTTTCATAGGAATTACCGATTAAATTTTTTTTCGTATACTAATTAACAATAAAAAAGAAAAAAGTATGCAAGCAGTGGAATTCGAACTCAGGCTATCTAGGTGAGAACCAAAAAACAAAACCGAAACCTTAGACCATTAGACCAACATTACTAACTGATTAAAATGTAAAAACAGTATATAGGTTACTCTATAAATTTAAGTGGAAATTACAATTTTAAACATCCGGCCATGAATTTTCCCGCTTTAAAGACGGCATGTAACCTCTCTCCCAGAATATTTTTATGTAGGCTATAAGAGATGTAGGGTGCGGCCATACATTCCAAGCCCTCGGAATTGTCAGAATATCGGACATATAGCAGTCGTTTGTCGTAATCAACCAATATGCCTTTCATATAGTAATAATAAACATGAAAATAACTGCATTCCACCCCCTCACTGTGTAAACTTTGGTGGGGAACATTCTTCTAGGTATAGAGGATGCCCATCGTAAAAAATACATTCCAAGCCCTCGGAATGTCAGAAAATCGGACACATAGCAGTCGTTTGTCGTAATCAACCAATATGCCTTTCATGTGGTAATAATAAACGTGAAAATAACTGCATTCCACCCCCTCACTGTATAAACTTTGGTGGGGAACATTCTCCTAGGTATAGAGGATGCCCATCGTATAAAAAAGCATACACAATCCAGAAAATAATTACAATAGAAAAACTTAATTACTTTGAAGCAAAAAAATTCAATGAGAGAAATCCGTCTAAATATGGATGCTCTTACTCCCAGGTCACAACACAACCCAAACAAGTTGTATCTAAAATACAACATAATCAATCTTCACCTATAGACCACCTAAACTCGACTCTCTCAATATCCTCTCAGCCACAAGCTAATCCCCTTAAAACCACTTCTGATCACATTCCTCATCCTCAAACTAAACCCTTACCCTCCTCCATTCTTTCTACTGCTACAACATACTCGACCGCTTCGAATAAGGATACTCCCTCTAAGAATGAAATTTTAAATAAATGCGAAAACAAAAATTACGAAAAAAACAAAGAACTATTGAATCCTAAAGCTCCAAACCCCCACCAAAAGCCCCCCAAGTCAACTTATAAATCCACTAAAACCCCCACAGATAAAGTAAACATTGAAAAGAGTTCATCTGAATCATCCATAACATCTGACAAATCTATTGAATGACCTACCCATCAGTGATCTTCCAAAAAAAAGACAATCAATCTAATCAAAAAATAATGACATTTCCTCTGCTACTTTGGAATTGCAATGGTGCAACTCTTCATAGAGATGAACTTAGATTTTTAATAGGAAGATACTCCCCTGATATCATTAGTCTTCAAGAAACTAACCTCAAGCCAACAGACTTCTTTATCATAAAGAAATATCAAACTTACAGAAATGGTAGAATAAATTGCGCTAGAGCCTCTGGAGGAGTACGTATCTTGGTCAAATCCAACATTAAAGTAAATATCTTAAATATTAATTCCAACTCTGAGATAGTAGTTTTTAACACTTACCTATAGAGTAAAATAAGAATTTGTAGCTTATACATCCCTCCTGCAGCTACTATTCAGATAAATGACCTAAATGATCTCATCAGACAATTGCCAACACCATTTATTATCACAGGAGATCTGAACGCCCACATTACTAGGTAGAGTTCAGATCATATTTAGATTCTAGGGGAAGAATAATTGAACAAGTTATAGATCAACATAATTTATACAACTCCATACATGGCTCCAAGACGTTTATATCCTCTGCTACTGGCACAACATCCTGCCTAGACCTCACCATCGGAACACATACTATTGCCCCTCTATTCCAATGGGAAGTTTTAGATGATACCTATGGTAGTGATCATTACCCGGTTGCCCTCAAAGAACTTAACTGGAATCTTTCACCGACAACTATTCCAACGTATAACTTTAAAAAAGCAGATTGGCAAAATTTTATTCAGATATATAATCCACCAAACATACACGATTCGGACATTGACGCATGTATAGACAGATTGGCTATTCAACAAAAACCCTGTTCCATAGTGGAATGAAGATTGTAAAAGGGCTACCGACAATAGGAAGAAAGCACTTAAATCTCTTCAAATATCACCCTACTACTGATAATTGTATAAACTACAAGAAAATGAGAGCTGCTGCAAAGAGTAATCACAAAAGCAAAGACAACTTCGTGGAACAAATTTACAGAATCTATTGGACCACAAACAAATAGTTCTTAGATTTGGAATAAGATTAATCAACTCAGGGCCATCCTATACGTAATATATATGGTTTGACCTATAATGGCATATCGACGAGAAATCCAAATAATATAGTACAATCTTTCGTTGAACACTTCTCAAATATATATGATAATAACTCTAATAATGAACTGAACCCTTTAACAGATTATACCGCTACAACTAATAAGCCATTCAATTTACCAATATCCTTTCGCGAACTACAATATTCCATAGATATATGTAAAAATACATCCCCTGGCATAGGTGGAATACGAGTTCCCATGATCAAAAACTTACCAAGACCTGGTTTAAATACCTTGTTATCATTATTCAATAGAATTTGGCTTAATGGTACCTTTCCTAGACACTGGAAGCAGTCAATTCTAATACCTACCCGCAAAACATGTAGATCAACTGCGGAAGTTGATAACTATAGACCCATTGCCCTAACAAAGCCATCTGTGTAAATTGTTAGAACGAATTATCAGTAAGAGATTATGTTGGTATTTAGAAAAACACGAATACTTTAGTAAAGAACAACTTGGGTTTAGGAAAAAGGCATCAACAGTTGATCATCTAGTGGGATTCAAGATTGACATTCAGAATGCAATCCGTCTAAAAAGGCACTCATCCTCAATATTCATGGACATAAATAAAGCATTTGATACCATAGATAGACACAGTATTGTTAAACGTCTTTCACGATATAATATAAATGGGAGCATGCTAAAATTAATTAAAGAATTCCTATCCGATACTACCTTTAGAGTTTCCTATAGTTTTTGCTTTTCTGGTTGTAAATAAACAGAGCTATAAAGAACAATGTAGTTAAGAGAAAATTGTTATTACATCAGTATTAACCTGTCAATAACTTGCGTGCATTTGCCGCTTCTCTGTAACACATTCTTACGGAATTGTTTTTGTTTATTTTATAGACCATTTTTCAAGATATATAAACCCGAATATGTTTATAATTATAAACAGACAAAACAAGATCTATTTAAGGTACATAAACCAACATCTTATTATATTTAAATTATATTCCTTTATAATTGTCTATTTTTTTAAGAAATTTGTATTGTTGCACAACTACAGTCAGTACAGTGTACTTCAGTCTCTTTGAAACTAATGCTTTCTGGTGATCTATTTCTTAATTTTATTTTTAAATTAAATTCGTAAAACATTGTCGTCTGCCTCTTGCTCATAATTATTGAGGCTAATAGAAACTCACGTGTAACTTCGAATAGTCTAGTCTCTGAGAGGTCACATGTCAGGTAAATTTGAAATCAGGCCTTTTTTTTCTTTCCTCGTAAATGGGAAATAATGTAATGGTGAAAAAGTCAAACTCCCAGATTTTTACAGATTGCCAGTTCAAGGATTCCTAGACGCCAAAAAAACAAGTTTTCTCAATTCCCTCGGTCTGTATGCCTTTTCACGGCATAGCTAAAAAAATACTTAACCGATTAACCAAATTTTAATTTTGGTGAAAAATTAAGGGTCATATGGGCATGACTTGCTAACATTTTGGTAAAAATCCAATATGGCGAAACAAAATGGATGCTTAATACATTATTTAAAAAATCAGTCTGAAAAAACTACTTTTTAAATTGATTTCAAATTTTGTGTAAGAATTAAGTGTAACATAGATGAACTGGTAAAAATGTGGTACGGATTCAAGATGGTGGATCGAAATGGCGGCCGAATTAGTTAACTAATGTCGTGAATTAAAATGATCTTTTTAATTTTTTCCCTAAATATGATAGTTTCTGAGATAACGCTATCGACAACTATAGTTAATACTTTACCACTAATATCGGTCAAGCAGAAAAATACGAACATTGTGAGCACGTCGGGGGACTAACTTTGCCAGAATTTAATATTTTTTTAATTTAAAAAAAAAATGAATTTAAAAGGGAAAATCGGTGGGTGCGGGTACCATATTATGTGATAATCAATTTACCTGTAAACTTTCCACATTTGGAAAAAATTTTTGTTTTTCTAATATTTTTAAGGTTTAAGAGAATTAATCGTCTTTTTATAAATAATTGTTTATTCGCTTTGTCTGTATGGTTTTATCTTTCTTAAAGGACCTGAAACAATAGTACTACATCGAAAACCTCAGAGGCGGCTCGTGATGAATTATATTGGGAGGTCAATAACAAGTTTAAAAATAGGCATACTTAAAATAAATATCTTATCTTTAAATTGAGCTTTAAATTTTCTTGAAGTTCAGGTCTACTCTTCGTTCTTTAGAATTGGAAAATGCTGAACGACTCGTTCGTTAAAATTGCACGCACATTCCTTTTATAAACGATTTCTCGATACTTAACATTGCTAAAGAGGATAGTCTATCTTGGCTCAACACCACAACAAAATTTATAAGCCCTCGAAAAACCCCTGGATTTTCAGACAAAGCCGTTTCATCATGGCCACGTAGTGCCATCTCGAATGCCCCACAAAATTTTACACAATCTATAATTTTGTTTAAAATTTACGATTTTTGGATACATTTTCATTAAAAACTCTAAGAGATTTTCTATAAGCTGTGTCTAGCTGAGTGCGAATATCAGCACTTCCGACCGTGGCATAGTTCACCGAACATTTCATGTGATCTGCAGAAAACGCATGTTTTTTTATTTTTTTCTTTTAAGTATTTTAAGTCTTTAACACCGGTTTGGCACCATAATGAGTCCGACGAGTCCTTAGAAAACAACAAACAAACAACAGTAAAATGAGTCAGAGCCTTCACAACCACATATGCAGTTACCTAAATCGTACATACATCGAAAGTTTCGATGAACCTCTTTATTTTTGTCTTTACTAGTTTGTCGTATAGTGAGTTCTGGCAAATGGCGACCACTTATCTTGAATTCGGTTATTTTCTCAAAATTAAGTTCGTTAGCACTTTTAGTTGTTTAATTTTTTACACTACCGACATTTTATTTCATCTACATTAACAACTCAAACATAGACCACCTTGAAATTGGTAATTTTTGCGAAATTAAGTTCGTAAGCACTTTTTAGTGTTTTTTTTTTGCCCTAGTCACTACCAACATTTTATTTCCTGTATATTTCCAACTCACTCATAAAAATAAAAAAATATATATTAAGTAAATATATAATATAAGTATAAGTAAATAAATCAATTTTCATCGATTAAAAACGTCCGAAACAATATCGAGTTAGAATATCGACCGCGCGACCTCTGAACAATTGAACTTCCGCATGCCTATCTGATGCCGCGACCGACTGATCGAATTATGAGAAGAGACCGGCTGATGACTCAAATCGCGATTTCATATTCCATTTGCTATCACCTTCGGCTGCCGCTCGGGTACTTTCATCAAGCTTTAAGGTAATCAGGGCAATCCGGACTGCCCAGCCTAGCTTTGTATAGCGTATTTTATTATGCCTAAGGAACGCAACGAGAGCATTCGAACCGCCGCGCGCGGCTAATAATGTAGCGTATTTAACTTTTCCCAAGGTATTACAACCGTTAGGAGGAACGGTCAAACGAATAATTTATTTTCTGAAATATTTTTGGGGGGTAATGGACCAAATCTAATAGAGCGGTACAAAATGACGGCCTGGTAAAATGTTAAAAAAATAATTACTATAAATTGATTATCCAATTTACCTCAAATTTTGCACAAAAATCTAGTGTTCCATAGAAATGAACTGGTAACATCTTACGAATTCAAGATACTAAAATAATAATTTGAAAAAACTACTTATTAGATTAATTTCAAATTTTGTGCAAGCATTAAGGGTGATACGAATTCAAGATGGCGGAAGAAAATTGCCGTTTATAAAATGTTTAAAAAATCAGCGCAAAAAAATCATATTCTATTAAATACAAAATTTTCACAAAAAGTAAATGTGATAGGGGATAAACTGGTACGGATTCACATGATGGTACAACAAGGTTTAACAGATTTAATCGTCTTTTTATAAGTAATTGTTTATTCGCTTAGTCTGTATGGTGTTATCTGTTTTAAACGACATGAAATAATAGTAGTAGTTAAAAAGATAATTATCAGGCGCAAATACAAGCCTCAGAAATAGAGATATAGCTTCACATTTAGTTTCACTGGAAAGCCTGAAATGTCTACTTTTGCCCAACGCTATTTCAATATAATTAAATTATATTTATAAGAAAAGCTATTGAAAATATCATCAATTATAATAAAACCATTAATAGTCGAAGAAACATTACGAATCTTTTGCACTACATTCGAGGTTTGACAGATTTAATCGTCTTTTTATAATTGTTGATTCCCTTTGTCTGTATGGTATTTACCCTTTCTTAAAGAACCTGAAACAACAGCATTGAAAACCTCATGACCAAACGCAAATACAAACCTCAGGAATAGCGATATAGATTTTCATTTACTATCAGTGGAATGCCTGAAATGTCTACTTTACAATCATCTTCCAGAACATTTAACGGATTATCAGACAGTTCATTCCTTATAAAATATTTTCAAATACCTTGCAGCAACATAATTTAAGTAAACAAGCAAATAAAAAATATTTTAATGAGATTTATTCATTATAAAAATTAATAACGCAGTAAAAAGGTCTTTGAATGAGGTACGCTTTGGTTTTTTTTCCGAAAAATGCAAACATAGGGATTGTTTTTAACATTAATTATTTTTGTTACATATTAGAGTAGTTATACATTTTCTTTTTTTTTCTAATACACCTTAATTACTATATTAGTTCAGTATACTTTTTATTTAACCTCATTTATTTGGTTGTATAACGATAACAAAATAGAGTTTACGGTCGCGTAATTTTAATTTCAATGTCATCGAAATTATTTACCTCCCATATGTATTGTTTATTTCCTTTTGTTAGGTTACCCGGATTCATTAACCGCTTTACCGCAATGTTACGAATATAACGAATGTTATATTTACGATTTATGTATTTACATTGACCTATCGAAAAATATGATTTTTTTTTCGATCAATATTTCGTTTTTTCATTGTTTTTTTTTGTTTTAATGTAAATTTCGCTTTGTCCATAAAATTGTAACAATTTTCCTGAGACAATAAAGCATACTTTTGTTTTTTTGTTTCTGTTTGTTTTGCCCAACGCTATTCGAATAAAACGAAATTACATATTATTTATTGTCATTTACTCTTGTCCCCCCCTCCTCGTGCTATTTCAATTACCATTCATTTCTCAGAACAGGTACTGAAAATACCCTGAGTTTTGATTTATCATTTCTAAAAAACACAGAAACGCTCTTTGTGAACCCCCTGTATAAGTTAATTATTACTTGGTTTATTTGGTAAAAAATAAGTATTTTTTACTATAGTTAAATTTTTTTCGTGATTGTGTTATTCTTTCCTCGTTATAAATTTTTCTTTTTATTAGGAATAATGAAGTGTGACCCAATTTAATTCCGCACATAGTCATTTAGTAACACACACACACACACACACGCACATATATATATATATATATATATATATATAAGTTAAGTATTTTCGACCGTACAGAAACTACAAAGAGGTTTTATTTCGGGTCTAGCGGTCCGTGGGAAAAAAAAGAAGAAACTCTTTTTATCTTAAGTGCTCAGTATTTCGCCAATGTTTATTAACTTCATCAGGAGCAACTACAAAAATTATAAAGAAAAGGTCCAATTAGAATTATAACATTAAAATGACAATCAAAAGAATAAAATTTTGTCTAGATATACATGGTCAATACATACTTAAAAATTACTTACAAGATGATAGAGTCAACAGCTCCAATAATGTGGCGTTTTTTATGATAATATTCATGTCTCAGCAGTTGAATTGCAAAAAAGGAGAACAAAACACATTAGCTACACAAGCCTTATCTAGATGTTAATAAATTGTACGAGGTGAACTCTGTGGCAATTAGTTAAAAGGTCATAAGTCATTTTTTTCGAGTTTTGACATTTGACTATATTCTTATAGAAAAAATTCAGGCGAATTGAATGGTAAAAATGGAATAGGTAGATTTACGTCTGAAATATGCTTAAAAAGGGTGAAAATATTAGGTGTTTTAAGAATGCACATTATTCAGTTTGATTTAAAGGCAATAAGTAAACTTATTTGCCTGACAATTTTGGTTCTGTGTCAATAAAAATGGCATATGTATTCTTAAGTACAGATCTTTAAAAAACTTAGAGGCATAAGTTAATATATTACTTTTTTTCTAAATAACGCGAAACAGAAAAAGAAAATTAAAAGGGCATATGTCTACTTTTGCAAACTACAGGTCACTGAAACTATATCTTATATACACTTATGACCTTTAAACGGGAGTAACACTATTATATTAAGTCTACTTATATCCTTTTTACTGGATAGGCCGAAACTATTTTACGCGCCATTTTCTTGACGTAACCTTAGTTCACAGTTTTATGTTTAGTTTGTGGTTGTGTTATAATAATTTGCATTGCAATCAATAGCTTACTGTGTTATTATTATTATATTAAAAGAAAAATGGTGAAATATAGAGGTGGGAGATCACAAAGAATGTTAGATGCATGCCGGCGTCTATCATTCGAAAGTGGTAAGTTTAATTTGCCAAACGTATTCTTGATGCTAAAGCAATCGTGTTATGCCGTAGGAACTCATTCTAACAAACATGCAGTCAAGGAACAAACATGTATTCCAAATTCTGTATCCCAATTTATACCAGAATCTAGTGCAATAGAAGTCCCAGGTAAGATTTGTATTTTATACGAATAACGTGAATAGTGACTTGGTAAAACAATATAGGTATTGGATAGTTTTACGCAGGGCCGGATCTAGACCTTTAACCACCTTTCTGTGAATTTTTGTTCTGACGCCTCTGTTACTTAATATTAGGAGGGTATATAGAATTTTGTTCCCGGAGGAGATCTGAGTTTACAATTTTTGTTGTGTCAGCATCGTCGATTTTTAGCGTTTTATTTGCTCTACGCGAAAGCCTTAGCTAAACTTCTAAACTATAGGGGAAGTATAATAGTTGTATCACCAGAGACAGTTTGGAAAGCTGTCACAAGAGTAATAAACTTATAGTTTTTTCTAATAATACCTACCTGTATAGAGTGCCAACCGGATCGCAAAAAAATGGCAAAAAATGGCTTTCAGCAAATATTTTCGAAATTATCGCAGACAGAGCAAAATTTTATAATTAAAAAATATAGAGCAGATTTTCCCCTATAAAAAAACATTTACGTCCTCACAATTTTGCGAAAATTGGGTCTGAAATTAAAATAGTTTGTCGAAATTATGCTATTTTATGTAGCCACGCATGTCTTATTTCCGAGCGTATTTAGAATTTAAAATAAAAGTAATTTTTACGTCAGTTATTGTAACATTTGTCCCGGGCTTGCTAATAGATTTAAAATTTTTTCTCGAAAAGAGGGCAGAGGAGCATCAATAAATAATTAATAATAAATAATTAAATAAATTTATTTCGAAAAAGGCATTTCCGGGCATATGTTTCTATAAACTTTTTTAGCTAAATAGAACTAAAAACATTTCTTTTGAAGTCTTCTCAATATTAGCGTGATATTAGCAGAATTTAAAAAAAAATCCTAAAATCTGCAGCTAAAAATTGGTACTTTAATTATTTTAATTTTTCACAGATTTTTTTAAATTTTATTTTAGAGAAAAAGATTAAGTATAATGTTGACGAATTACTCGTGGCTCAGCCTGTTCCTAATGAACATCGAACGTACTCCTTAGATGATCAAGATGCCACTGGGCCTGTAGCATTAACAGTAGCAATGGATGAACTGGTAACGGGTAATATTTTCTTGAATGACTGAATATTGTACATAAAATATGAACCATAATGGGTGGGTTAATTTGAATGTACTCCTGAAAAATTTTTGAATGGTTTGGAAATGATTTGCATTAAATCTGGGTTTTTAAGTTACGAAGAAATAAAATAATTAGCAACAATTCTTAATGTGTTTTTAAAAAAATAATATAGAGAGGCCAAAAAACATACTGATTTAATTTTTTTATTTTAAAGTATAATAATAAAAAAAATAATTGGCTTAGAACACTTTTGCAATTTTTTAGATTTTCTATTAAATTTAATCGTGGGAAATGTTACATTCTAGGCATATACCTTCAAGATGTTCGCCCATCGTGTAGTTACGAGGACAGAAGTGATGCTGAAGGTCTTACAAATAATGACGAAAATATGGAAATTATACAAGCTAGTACAACAAAAGAAAATTACAATATACGATATGCCCAAAATGAAGAAACAATGTTTGACGAAAATATAACCCAAAACTGTGAGAACCAAGATATAAACGACGCAGATCAAAATCTTGTAAATTGTAGTACAGATGCAAACCTATCTACACTTAATCGTAACACCGAAAATCAGGAACCGGAAAACGAAGTTCAAGAAAACAACTACGAAATTGATGATAATGTAAAACAAAATTTAGATTATCTTGGTATCACTGAATATACGATTAGTATGAATCAATCTACATCTGATCATAACAACGAAAACCAGGATCCGGATAAGCTTGTTCAAGAAAACAGCTACGAAAGTGATGATAATGTAGAACAAGATCTAGATTATACTGGTAGCATTGAAGATAATATAAGTGTTACTCAATGTGATAAGATTAAACCACATGCGATAAAAAATGTTACAGAGCGAAAATTAAATCGAAACACGGGTAAATCGTATTTAACGGCAAAAGGTAAAACAGTGCCTTCCAGAAAACTAAAGCCATTAAGAGACAATTCCAGAAGTAAATGTAAAAATAATGTTCTTACCGATAACATAAGGCAAATGATTTTCGACGAATATTGGTCTTTGGGTAGTCATATCGGAGAGTGTCTTTTATAGCAGGTCTAGTAGGCGTTCAAGAAAAAAATATTACGAGAAAAAAATTGAAGGTAGGCCCACTAAGAATAGGGTCAACACTTACAAATATAAGTTTAATATACAAGGCGAAGAGGTAAGTGTTTGCAAAACTTGTTTCTGTAATACGATTGGTGAGACAGAAAAATTTATAACTTGTGCAATGCAAAACAAATTGTCATCGATAAGCGGTATTACCCATGAAGATCTAAGAGGTAAAGCAGCACCCTCCCATAAAACCCCGCAATATAAGAACGATGAGGTAATAAAACGTATACAGTCGTTTCCTGCTTATAAGAGTCATTACTCTAGAAGGCACACTAACAAAAAATATCTTTCATCTGAATTAAACATAAGCATTATGTATAAATTATACTGTGAGGAGTACCCAGAAAAACCTGTTTCAATTAATATTTATTCTCGGCTATTTCATACTTTGGACCTAAAGTTTAAAAAACCAAAAAACGATACGTGCACAAAATGTGATACTCTTAAAGCTCGAGAAAAGTATGCAGATAGTGAAAATGAGAAGACACAATATCGGCGAGAGTGGGAAGAACATCAAGCTGCGTCTGACATTGCATACAACTCTAAAGCAATGGACAAACAAAAAGGGCTTTTATATAAATCTTCAGTAACTTATGCTTTTGATCTTCAGCAAGTTCTACCTACGCCCTTTTTAACAACTAATAAGATGTTCTATTTAAGACAGCTATCAACCTACAATTTAACAGTACACAACTGCATTGATGGCAAATCTAGCCATTTTATGTGGCCTGAATGTACCGGGAGTAGAGGTGCAAACGAAATTGCCTCTTGTCTCTATAGGTTTCTTAAGGACATACCTAATGGAATAGAGCACGCAATTTTTTATTCTGATACATGTGGCGGTCAGAATAAAAATATGATCGTAATGTCCATGTTTCAATATTCGATACATTTGCACCCCACTCTAAAAATAATAGACCACAAGTTTCTTATCCCTGGCCATACACACTTAGAATGCGACGTCGATCATTCTGTGATTGAAAGGGCCAAAAAAAAATCTCCCATTGAAATTCACGTACCCAGAGATTGGTACCAGTTGGTGAGAAATGCTAGTAAAAAAAATCTTTTTTCTGTCTATCCAATGGAAAGTGAACATTTGTATGCATTTTCTGATATTAGCACCGAAGGACCACTTCAAAAAAAGGCTATTTTTAAACTAAAAGAAGTAAGCTGGTTAAGGTACACAAAAACTAGTACTGTTTCTTACAAAAACAGTTTACTCGAAGAAGAACCTTTTAAAGAAATTAGTTTCTTTAGAAAAAATCAGAATGTTTGCCATTTGGAAAATTTTCAGCTAACTCAACTATACGATCGTCCACGACCAATAAATTTAAAAAAAAAACAGAATCTTCTAGAAATTGTTGGTCTCTTAGATAAAGACGTGCAATCTTTTTACAGAGAACTGACAGTAGCTAAAAAAGTTGAAGTGGATACCGATCCAGATGTCGACAGGTATCTTTCCGATGACGAATTTGAGTGATATTTCATTAATAGCCTTCAATATCAATTATTTAAACCTATTATTACTTTAAATGAAATTTTTGTTGCTTTAATAATGTTTATATTAGGGATAGGTTCAAAATTATTACTACCTGTTTCATAAGTTAAAAATAATAAAAACTGAAGTTTCGAAAATTTTTATTTTTTATTTTAGATGCAGATGTAAACTTATGTTCCTTTTAGTGTGTAGTCTTATAAATATTACTAATACAAGTACACTTACTTCTTTTTTAGTAAAAAAATCATATATATATGACGCTGATATGTCGACGTATGACCATTTAAGTGATTGGTATATTTAGCCTTTTAACTAGATAAGTGGACTTATAACCTTTTAATGATGTTTGGTTTGCAATTAAATCGACATATGCCATTTTTATCAATTAGTAAATGCGCAGTATATTACTAAAAAGGACATATATAGTAATATTTTAATATTAAGCAATGTTTCTCATCCAATTTAATTAACATATATTCTGAAATTTATATCTATAAGAAAAATTCCATAACTTGATTTCATTTTAATAAAAAACAATTTAAAATAACCTCAAATGAAAATAGTTAAAACTTTACCGCCATTTTCCCAAAATCTTAGAAAATTGACTTATGACCTTTTAATTATTTGCCACAGAACTATTCTACGGTGTGCAGCTAAAAAGTATTGTTACATAAAATTTAAAAGATTGCAATAAATATTGCTCAGCTGATTGGTATCTGATTTATAATTAATGCAATCCTTGTTCTTTTTTATGTGGTACATTTCCAAGAATAACCTTTTTTTGTAATTCGATTCCATCTCTAAAATTTTAACATTGGAAAAGTCAAAATTGTGGCCTGTTTTTTGATTGTGTTCAGCCAATGCACAAGAGATTTTCCCTAAACGGCAATCACTTTTGTGGCCGGTTATTCTTTGCCTAAGCCACTGAGATATTTGCCCGATATACTGTCCATCACATTCCAAGCAGGACAACTGATACACAACGTTACTATTAAATAATAAGGGTGTTTGATCTTTGACCCTAGAAAATAGATTAAAGTTTTTTATTGTAGTATATTTTGCTATTTTTATGTGTGTAAAATCTTTGAATAATTTTGCAATATTATTAGTTAGGCCACTTATAAATGGTAGTTTTCTATATTTAAGTTCAAGTGGTTGAACCTCTTCTGTAGGGCCATCATATGTATTTGAATTATAAATCAGTTTTTTTAGAATATGTTTCGGATACCCATTATTTAAAAATATCTCTAATAGCTTTTTTCAGTTGTCTTGTAAAAATGAATCATCAGAAATATGCATTACCCTGTTTTTCATGGCTATTACTGTATTATATTTTTGATTCTTTGGATGGTTAGAGAAATAATTTAAAAATCTAGTGGATGCTGTTGGTTTCTGATACCAATCCAAAATAATTTTATTTTCTGGGTTCCTAATTAGCTTAGTGTCCAAAAATGGTACACTACGTTGGTTTTCTTTTTCAATAGTAAACTGAATATTTTTATGAAATGAGTTAAAATGTTGCAAAATAAGTTCTGTACTGTCCTCCGGTACCGAACAAATTACATCGTCCAAGTATTTATATATAAAAGGTATCTGAAATGGCAAATTGGGGATATATATATATATATATATATATATATATATATATATATATATATATATAATATATATATATATATATATATATATATATATATATATATATATATATATATATATATATATATACTGTCTTTTCAAATAATTTTCAAGTCGTTTAGTTCCATTATATTGGATTCGTACCAATATCTTATCACTTTCTACTTATTCTACACTGGAATTTTGGGCTTAATTAGCTTTATCCTGATTTTTTAAAACCGTCATTTTGTTTATCGATTTTGAATTCATGCCACAACTTTACAAGTTTATTTCTATGTCACATTTAATGCTTGCCGAAAGTTTGAAATTAATCTATTAAGTAGTTTTTCAGCCTGATTAAAAAACATTTTGTCGATCGCCATTTTGTTTTACTATCTTTGATTGGTATCAAATTGTTACCAGTTCATTCCTATGTAACATATGATTTTTTATGCAAAATTTGAAGTAAACTGGATAATTAATTTTTAGTAATATATTCTTTTAAAATTTCACTAGGCCATCATTTTGTATCGACATATTAATATTTTTATCAATATTTAAAGTCAATCGATATGAAGTTTTTTTCTACGCCGCGAATTGAAAGACGGATAGTCTAACAGACAGACCGACGAAATTGAGAAAACATACTTTTATTATCTAGAGACGCTAAAACGTGAAGATATGTAAAA
Source organism: Kuschelorhynchus macadamiae (assembly GCA_030620095.1). Lineage (NCBI taxonomy): Eukaryota > Metazoa > Arthropoda > Insecta > Coleoptera > Curculionidae > Kuschelorhynchus > Kuschelorhynchus macadamiae. The sequence goes on from JAUTXW010005498.1 coordinate 27,179, forward strand.
CCTGGGGGATGTTTTATTTTTTTCACGATTACAAACAATTTATTTGGCCGCAATTTTGTTCCGCTATCTTGAATTCGTACCTCAATTTTAACAGTTAATTCCTATATCACAATTATTTCTTAAACAAAATTTGAATTCAATCCATTGCGTAGGTTTTTTGAGGCTGAATTTTTCAAATATTTTATCAAGGCGCCATCATTTTGTTTCGCTACCTTGGATTCGAACCAAAATTTTACCAACTGATTGATGTTTGTGCAAAATTTGAGTTTTAAAGTTAATACATGGTAAAATTTGATAGATGGATGGCAACAATTCATAATTATGTCTATCTTCAACAGCTTTTTATACAATTAATACCATGCTAATAGTAGAGGTCTGGGGTAAAAAAAATCACTTACTGATATTAAGGCAACAAAAAGCAGTCACCTTATCAAAAAATGTCATTCCTTAAAGTAAATTGTTGGTGACAAGTTTATTTCGCGCATAAAAATGAACTAATGCACCTAAAGACATAAACCAAAAAACAATATTTAGGAAAGGAATGGTTCTTAACAAAAATTCGTATTTCGAAAGAATTTGATTACGAAATTATTCCACAGGGTGTTTTAAAATTAAGGCTATATAACAACCTTTTGATTAATCCTGTATAATAACTAAAACGCCAGCATTGAACAAATATGCAAGTTGTAATTTGAAGTCAATCGGATAGGTAAGTAGTTTTTTTAGCTATGCCTCGAACAGATAGACCGACGAAATCGAGAACATTTATTTTTCGGAACCTAGGGACCTTAAAAAATAAAGATGTGAAAAACTTTCGGAAGATTTTTTTTTTTCACAATTACAAAACTTTCCTTTTACGAGGGAAGTAAAAATTAGAAAAATTAATGGAAGGTCATTTTCCATAAGAAAACTGAGGAGCCCTTTCTAATAGAACGAGAGATATTCAGCTTTGACGAATTATTTATAGAAGTCGAGTATTATAATAATGCATTCACACGCATGTTCCCAAAAAGATATAATTTTATTTAAACATTTCGGAGCTGATGGCGGCCATGATCCCAATATCCCATCAATGGCTACGCCACTGCTTCTTACGACACATTGAATACATAACAATTAATGCATTAGAAAGTGCATTGATTAAGAAATAATAAAAAAGTCTAAATGGCAGCTATTAGATAAACAAAAAAAAAGTAAAATTAACATGTCCAATACAGCAATTAACCCTCCCTCACATCAATATTCCTTCGAGATGTCTTAAACACGCGCTACAAGTTTCAGAAAAAATAATATGGATAGATAGGGTCTGACTGGAACACGTCACTCGACGAACCGCGAATGCGTAGTAGGCCGGACCCAACAGATGAAAATCGTCAACCCGCTTTCCAGATTTTCAGTTGTTTTCCTCCCTCGAAGCTCGCCATACCGTCACGATGCAGTCAAACTGGGGCCTGTTATCTTTAATAAGCGTTTACTTGGCTGTCGCATTGGCGCTTCCCTCTTCCATGGTCGAAGAAATCAAGAGCAGCGAGGTGAAGAACAACAAGGGTAAGTGGCTACATTTCCCCTTTTCTCTGTATAATTTATAAATACTTTGAATGTATGCTTTCTGAACATATTGCATGTATTTGCTTTCAATATGCGTCGCCATGTTATCAATTAGAAGCAACAAGTTTTACTGTATTTGTGAATGAAGTTATTTGACTTTAGGAGTGTTGTGTAGGTCGCGATGTTTACTTGAGTTTTCCGCAGATGTAGGGTGTTGCTGAAAAGATTGATGAACTTGCGAAAGAGAGAACTTTGGGCGTGTCAAAATATGGTTTGTATGTTTAAGTAGTAATAGACGTAATTTTTATTATTTTACTTGTCTTGAAGTACAGGATATCCTACTTAAGCGGATCACTCGACTAAATTTGAGCTAGAAAAAAAATTCAAAAACTGCATATGTAATTTCTTTTCGAAATATCGGAAGACGGAATTGAAATTACTCTTATTTGATTTTTGAATTTCATTTCCCGTTTAGCCGGAAGTGTCATCAAGTTTGAAATTTTTATATAAACCTACTTTTTTGACACTAGTGGCACGACTTTTTTCCTGATTTCGAATATTTTGGAATATATATATATATATATATATATATATATATATATATATTTATATCTTTATATATGTTTATATATATATATATATATATATATATATATATATATATATATATATATATTTATATATATATATTTATATATATATATATTTATATATATATATTATATATATATATATATATATATATATAAATATGTATATATATTTATATATATATATATATATATATATATAATTATATAATATATATATATATATATATATATATTTATATATATATATATATATTTGATATATATATATACATATATATATATATATATATATATATATATATATATATATATATATATATATATATATATATATATATATATATATATATATATATATATATATATATATATATATATATATATATATATATATATATATATATATATATATATATATATATATATATATATATATATATATATATATATATATATATATATATATATATATATATATATATATATATATATATATATATATATATATATATATATATATATATATATATATATATATATATATATATATATATATATATATATATATATATATATATATATATATATGTATATATATACATGTATATATATATGTTGGGCCTTGGGCGCTCATCTAAGCATAAATTGTGACTGAAAAAGGCAATTAATTTGCTTGTTTTGAGTGTAATTTGGATAGTACCGAGAATTTGAAGGTCGGTAGACACTAATTTATCAATTACAAGTAGACTGAAATACTTTTTCGTCAAAAAATATCACCTTTTCCCAAAAATCTGCATTTTACGGCACATATTCTAAAACAAACCCGACCCCTTTGTTCTTTATCACTGGACTTTTAAAAAGGTTTTGGGGCAGCTGCTCTATTTCTTATGCTGGAACACTCTATTATATATACACGTCGATGCAGCCATTTCAAATCGATTTTGTCTTAAGAAGTCTACTAAGTTGTTGACTATGTGCTCATCATTTTCAATCGTTGTAATTTTGTTATTTAAACATGTCCTCGCCGATCTTTTCAAGGTATGTTCCTTATGTCATTTCTTTACGATTCATATGATTCCCTGAACAGTGATGTCAGCTATACCAATATAATTGGCAACTCTTCCGAGACACCAGCCTTATTTTATTAGTGTAATTATAACAGTGTTTGTAACAATACTTAAATGTGGCATATTTTGTGCTATTATTTTACACTTGACAAAGAAGGGTGACTTCAAAAATCAATAAACGTCAATAATTAACCATGTCATCATGTGCTGTTATAACTGTCAAATGCGAAAGATAATTCAGGTAAATAAAGGAAGACGAAATACAATTTACAATGAATCAATTAAGCCGTACAGATTTATATATCACCAACTGAACATATAAATACCCGAAAATTCTGTTGCCTGAAAACTGCATGAATTTATTTTCTTGTGTCAAAGTTAAAATTTTTTGAAACAATGAAGAAAATTAAAACGAATATTGTTTATAGGCATCACTATTTTTTTTAGAATTTTCTGGTTAAGTTTTATGTACTAATGGTATTCGGCAGAGAATTCGCCGAATAAAAATAACGAACACAATTTCATTTATTTATGATAAAAAGTACTATGATTATGTCGACGTCATCAGATTAATTTTCAAATTTGTATAACCTACTGGGCAATATTCACATATCAATTCGGCGAAACATCAGGCTTCTTATTGACATTTTTATACATGAGGTGAATTAGCTCGGTTATAAAAATGGTTTTTTGTAAAAACTTTTTTGACATTCGGGTAGAAAAAGATCCCAGCATTATAAACCATACCATTAAAGAAGTAGCCTAAAAATGCAGAAACTTAAAAAAAATACCTTATAATCAGATGAGATTGTGGCTATACCTCTAGAAACTATTTAAGTTAAGCCTTAAACCTTCAAATAAACGAAAATGTATCGAGATATCTCAGAAAATAACGGATAATAGGGGGGGGGGTGAAACTTCTACGTGGGACACCTTGTATACGCGGTTTGTGTGTATAGAAATGGAATGAAGGATTCTTCCTTGCTGACGCAAATAATCAAAGGAGACATTACAGAGGTAATTGACAATAAGGGATATACCATTTAATTTATCAGAATACCCTGATTATATATTCAAAAATCAGATTAAAATGAAAAAATTTGGTTACATTTTAAACGAGAGATAGCAATATTTCGCTTATTACTTAAATATTTTTCGGTCTTCTAAGAACTTTTCAACACATTTTGTTTTTTACGGAAGTTTAAATGTGAATTTTGGACAGGTATCAAATCTATTGAGTGAAGCCCAAAGCAACATGCTTCTTTAAAACACGTTTACAACTAAAATGATCGGTTTGTTATTGAAAAAGTTATAGCCATAAAGCAAAATTCTGTTTTTTTTTCAATCCTGTATAAACATATCTACAGAGCGTCCATAAAGTCTTTCACATATTCGATAAGAATTCTGATGCCTAATTATTTTTTATTAAAGGAATATCAAAATATTTAAAATAATTTGTTCAATTTTGCTTTTTTTTGATGCTGGTATACGGAGTGATCTGTTTAGACTCTTTGTCATCAGTAGTGTTTTTTAAAGTTGACTACCCAATTTTTTATTACATATTTCAGATCTGAGCGAATTTTAAACATTTTTGATGTTCCATTTTATATTCGATCTTCAAGTTCTATACTTAAGTTAAATTGTTTTCGAGATACATATTGACATTTAAAAATTGGCAACATCGGATTTTCAGGGGCTGTAAAATCTAAGCGGTTTGGCTTAGGGCAAAACAAAATGTTCATTTCTGTCTTAGGTTTTAACGAACTTTATTATAACAACTTTAAGTATAAGCAGAAATAATAGTGCTTTAAAAAAAATTAAATGACATATTAAGTTGTTGAGTTGGAACATAAGAGTGCGCACTTTTATCATAAACATGTCTTATTTTTTAAAAAACCATCCAACAATTATTGGAAAAAATGCTTAAACAATTATATAAAGTGCCGAAAATTCATTGTATCCTCTTATATATGGCTTGATTCTATAAAAAAAACTATTTGTTTAAAAGATATTTCGAAATAGTATCTTATAAGATGTGTCCCGTGGAAAAGCGTCAATTAGTTTCCGAGAAAATCGCGATAAACACTTAAAAATTAGTTTTTTTGGCAATTGTCAATAACTTATGATGCAATTTTCAACATATAGATATGAAACCTTGTTCAAATAAAGCCTACATGATGTTAAATATGTGTGCCAAATATCGACCCTATGACTTCAATTAATAACGAGTTTTGACTATTTGTTTATTTATTCAAAAGTTAATGACTTTTAAATATAAACATCTATACCGATTTTATATATGTAAAAATCAAATTCAAACTAGGTACTCTTGTTGTGTACTAAAATCGGCGTCACTACTTTTTATACCCTCGTATAAGGCAAAATATAAAACGCTAATGTATTGCTTGACACGATTGCATTGCATCTGGTATGCAACACTCGGGAAAATCTATGAAATATATTTTACTTTTCGATATAGCTCCAACCGCCCTTAAGGCATTCAAGAAGATATTTGCATCTTTCTGGACGTATATCGAGTTAAAAGGTATGTCCTCTTAAAGTGCTTGTCCTGACGTTGGCCAAAGCATTATCTGGCTTGGTGACATTTTTCTTGAAAAATCAAAAAATTGAATACTTTTTTTAAGCAAAACTCTAATTTTTGGGACGCATTTTTTGGACCTCGAACAAAAAAGTTTAAGATCTATGTCTAGTAGCAACAAGATGGAGCTTAGCCTGGCGTATAGAAAGTTCAAAGCCGTGGAAAAAAAATTCGTGTAGTTCCATTTCAAAAGTTTCTTAAAATTCACCGATCTCTAGAAGTAACGTTTATTTTTCTTATACATACATTACTTTAAGGGTTAATATTTGGGAAATGATTTTTTTTTTATATAACCCATACCGAACAATTATGCCATATTGAAAGTTATAGCCACAAAGCAAAATTCTATTTTTTTTTCAATCTTGTATAAAGATATCTACATTGAAAAAGTCTTTCACATATTCGATAAGATTTCTAATATCTAACTATTTTTTAAAAGTATATCAAAATATTTAAAATAATTTATTAAATTTTGCTGTTTTATGCTGGTATTAAGTATACAGAGTGATCTGTTTAGACGCTGTAACATCAATAGTATTTTTTAAAGTTGACTACCCAATTTTTATTATATATTTCAGATCTGCGCGATTTTTAATATTTTTGATGTTCTATTTTATATTTGTTCTTCATGTTCTATATTTAAGTTAAATTGTTTTCGAGATACATATTGATAAATATTGGCAACTTCAGATTTTTAGAGGCTGTAAAATCTAAGTGGTTTGGCTTAGGGCATAACGAAATGTTCGTTTCTGTCTTAGGTTTTATTGACCTTTATTGTAACAACTTTTAGTATTAGCAGAAATAATAGTGCTTTTCAAAAAAAAATCGGAAAAAATTAAATGTCATGTTGAGTTGGAATTTTTAAAAACATAACTAAAGTGACATAAAATAGTACATAATAGGTTTTTTTTCATAGGCGTATATAAGTAAACCTTCGAAAATTTCTTAAATGCATTTTAAGAATGGCATTTTTCAAAAAACCATCTTACCATTGGTGAAAATTTAATGCTATTTTCTGAGATGTGTCTAGTGGCAAAGTGTTACCTAATTTCTAAAAACCTAGTTTTCGAGAAAATCGCGTAATAACATTACATTATCGGTGTCAATAAAATGGTTGTTTTCAATGCAATGAACAGATAATCCTGAATTTTTAACATTATATAAAATAGAGTTACGGTGTTCTTTTACTCTTGTTTGGATATTTCTACCCGTGTGCCCAATATAAACAGCTTCACACTCCTTACATTTAACTGTGTACACACCTGATTTATTAGACTGACAAATTTTTTCCTTATTATTTACTAAAACACTACCTAAATTTAGTTTATTTACAAAAATTGTGTTGTAACCTAATCTATTAAGCTTATTTGATATTTTGTCACTATAATTGGGAATATAATTTAAAAACCTAAAATTTTTGGTTAATTGAGGTGTGACACTGTAAAACTAACTGTCTTCTAAGAATTTTGCCTTTTTTATTCTTTATCATGTTATTTATTAGAGATTCATTATAACCGTTATTTCTTGCAATTTGTTTTAGTCCATTTAACTCGTTATTATAGTCTTCAGCAAGAAATAACGGTTATAATGAATCTCTAATAGATAACATGATAAAGAATAAAAAACGCAAAATTCTTAGAAGACAGTTTTGCAATTTGTTTTAGTACATTTAACTCGTTATTATAGTCTTCAGCAAGAAATAACGGTTATAATGAATCTCTAATAGATAACATGATAAAGAATAAAAAACGCAAAAAAACAGTTTACGGAGTTTTCGTCAATAAACAAAAGTATCCTCAATAGAGAATTACAACAGTATCGCCACTATCTCAAAATTTACACTGATGGCTCTAAGAACGACGGGGGTGTGGGCTTTGCTTTTGTGATGCCCGAACTTTCAGTTGTTCAAAAATTTAAGTGCAATAGGCTTACCTCAATATTTACAGCCGAAACCATGGCCATTTTAACAGCCTTAGAATATTATATAAATAATGAACATGTCCTTTCCAACATCATAGTACTCTCTGACTCGCAATCCGTACTTAAAGCCCTTAAAAATAACTCAATGGGTAATCCCATAATAGCCAACATTATAGATAAGGTTTCAAAGCTTCATTCTCTCAAAAGGGAAATAATATTTATATGGGTAAAAGGTCATTCAGGCCTTGAAGGTAATGAGCTGGTCGATAGAGCGGCCAAAGAAGCATTGACGGATGGTGTGGAGGTCCAGGGCATCCCCGCCACCGACCTGTATAGAGACATCAAAATATCTAATTTCACACTCTGGGAAAATGACTACAAAGTATATGTGTCAAATACTAATAACCATTATACAAGCATAAATCCAATTTTGCCAAGAAGTCCTGCAATAATCAGACTCGGTTTACAACGGCAACTAAGTATTTCTTATCTTAGATTCCTTTTTGGCCATGGTAGCTTCAATAAACACCTGTTCAAACTTAAAATGGCACAGTCGCCTTACTGTGAATGTGATAATGAATCAATAGATGACCTTAATCATAGACTATTCTACTGTTCCTTAAACACCCATGCAATCCAGTTCCTTATATCAGAATTAAATAGAGAAAATATCCTTCCACTTAATTTTTCATCCTTTATGTATAGAGTTATCACAAATCCCTCAATTGAGAATATTTTCTTACGATTTCTTAAAATCTCCAGAACCAAGATTTAAATTTAATTTGGTTTTATACTATAGATAGTTAGAATTTGTTATCCTTTGTTTACTTACCTATTGTGTTCTTCATCCTTACCTTTCCGGGCCCTCCTGTCTTGTGAAGTAAAAATCAATGTCCTGCATAGGCCTCAGGACGAGAAGTGTGTGTCCCTGTCTATATTCCCATGTGTCTCAATTTTGGTTTCAAGTCGTTGGTTAGGAAATTTAGAGTAGGCTAATACATATAGTACTAGTTATATTAGAATACCCTATCATGGCCAAATGGACTAATGGACTTAGTTCCAAAGCCACTAAACTAAAAAAAAAAAAAAAAACGCAAAATTCTTAGAAGACAGTTTTATAGTGTCACGCCTCAATTAACCAAAAATTTTAGGTTTTTAAATTATATTCCCAATTATAGTGACAAAATATCAAATAATCTTAATAGATAGGTTGCAACACAATTTCTGTAAATAAACTAAATTTAGGTAGTGTTTTAATAAATAATAAGGAAAAAATTTGTCAGTCTAATAAATCAGGTGTGTACAAAGTTAAATGTAAGGACTGTGAAGCTGTTTATATTGGGCAAACGGGTAGAAATATCCAAACAAGAGTAAAAGAACACCGTAACTCTATTTTATATAATGTTAAAAATTCAGGATTATCTGCTCATTGCATAGAAAACAACCATTTTATTGACACCGATAATGTAATGTTATTATATCAAGAAAATAAAGGTAAACGTTTGGATCTTTTAGAACAACTCGAAATTAAAAAATCTTTATCAAGGAATTCACTCACAACGAATGACCAACAAAATTTCCAAATTACCCCAATAATAGACAGCCTTCTAAGTACCTATAATATAAATGTAAAAAATCCCATTTTAAATATATAGGCCATAAAACTAAATTGCATTATGCACACCATTAGATATAGCTCATTTTTAGTTTAGTATTCACTGAAGCATCTCTTGAGAAAGGCCTAAAAAGCCGAAACATATGTAGAGTAACTCTCTAATAAATGAAACATTAAAAAGCCAAAGTTTTTTTTTAAATAAACCACTATTTAAAAATGTTTCACAAGGAACCAACCGCAAATTCGATTGATTGTATACCCATTTTAATTGTAAAAATTAAATTGAGACAAGGTACTAAAATCAGTGACACTACTTTTTATAATCTTGCATAAGGCAAAATATAAAACATACATAACCAATTATTCCGCCTTTAAGACATTCGAGGAGATATTTGCAACTCTGGAAGCATGTCGGTTTAAAAGTCTGTCCTGTCAAAGTGAAGAATATACGCCTGTACGAAGGCTCAGATCTGTACAAAAAAATGTCTTGCCCGTTCCATTTCAAAAGTTTCTTAAAATTCAGCCTTAACATAGATCAGGCTTAATTTTATAACGATCTCTAGAGGAAAGGTTTATTTTTTTATACATTACTTTGAGGGCAAATATTTGGGAAATGCATTTTTACATAACCTACACCGAACGACTGTGCCGAATTGAAGCAAATATTTTATTAATTTACTTTAAGGTGTAAAAATGTGTGATATTTTTTGTTAATATTAGAACATATTGACTCGATTTAGGAGTTGTATCAATAAGTATCTTCAGGTAGGTACTTTGTAGATCCTATTTCTTGGATATCGGAATTCAGAGTCCCAAACTCTTCACAATTAAAGTTTAGGTATATTTTTATTACCTTATATATGCAGAGCACTAAAAGACCAGTTATACATTTTGGAGGAAGCGCGAAAAATATGACACCAAACTTGAGTGAAAAAAATGACTAAAATACATTTTATTAAGAAAACAGCCATTGGTAACTATCGATTTATTGATATCTACCAATATGTAACTATCGAAAAGTCCCATCCATACAAATGACTTGAAATGTTTCCGAAAAAACATGGGTTAATATTTTAACCTCTATACGTCTTTAACTGCATGCCATGTATATTATAATAGCAAAAAAATAAAGGAGGACTATCGGCTTTAAGCAAAAAAGAAGTTCTCGAAAATCGGATGAATATATTTTTTATTGAATATTTCATTTTTGTTGCGAACATCAATATTCAGTCCGGCTTTTGAGAAGTGCATTTTTATAAACATGTCAATTAATTATTCTGTAGTATGTATGTAGCAAATATGTTATTACTCTACAGACAACAAACCTAGGGGAAATTACAAATATATCTGCGGCAACATGGTGCGAATTAAGATCTTATCTGCCCCTCATATTTACCGAACAATAGGAAAATTCATAATCAGTTTGAACAGGTAGATTATATTCCCGTTATATTGGGCTTGTAATATCTATAACTATATTTATCGATTAGACAATTATTGCCTGTTTTTCGACGGCAATATTATTTAATGTGGGAAGCAAGTATAAGCTTAACTTTTAATTTACGACTGGTGTTGGATACAAAGCTGGAAAAAATGGATGACGTAATCGCAAGTTTTTTATGATAGTAAACTTATAAAGAAGAAGCGTATTGTATATGTGTTGTATAGAAGCGTAGCGTATGCTTAGTGATTAGATTAAATAACAAAAAGAAACCTAGTGTTTTTTTAAATTCTACAATTGGAGACAGGTCCTCACAACTTGTGAGGGGTCCTTCTCCCTCTCCACCTCTGGTGTTCTCCTTTTTGATTGTTTTTTGTATGAATAGAAAAACCCTTTATACCTCATATTTGTCAGAAACATAGGTTTTTGGGTTATTGTGAGGATTTTGGGTTTTTGTACCTTTTGAAAGAAACCTCGAGGTTCTAACTTAAAAGTTTGTTTAAATTTTTATAAATAGTCCTAATAAAATATTGACTTATTAAATTTAAATAACAAAGAGAAACTTAGTGTTTTTTTTTTAAATTTTGAAATTGGAATCAAGTCCTCACAATTTGTGAGGGGTCCTCCTCCCACTCCGCCTCTGGTGTTCTTCTTTTTGACTGTTTTTTGTATGAATAGAAAAACCTTTTATACCTCAGATTTGGCAGAAACATGGGTTTTTTGGGTTATTGTAAGGATTTTGGGTTTTTGTACCTTTTGAAAGAAGCCTCGAGGTTCTAACTTAAAAATTTATTTAATTTTTTATAAATAGTCTTAATAAAATATTGATTATACTCTAACTGGTTATGTTTATTATGTGCAAATTCTTCCTCGCGAATCTCTAATCCCACGTGAGGTATTTTATGGTCATTATTGATGTTTGTAGGTTTTCTATGCATGAGAGTTGTAAAGATTTTTATTGCTTGACAATATTTCAACCATTTTTCTCACATCTTTCCATTTTAATTTTTTATGACATTTCTTCCTCGGTTTTTTATTGGACATTTCATGTTTTTGTTATTTTCTATTATTTCTTCCTCATATTGTTTTTCTGAATATTTCTGGATCACATATCTGGCTTCTTTTCTGACTTCTTAATATTCATCTATCTTATTTGTACAGAGATCTTCCCTTCTCTATTTTTGTTGTTTGTCCCGTAATCTTGTTCTTTGCTTTTGGTGTCTGTACACTGGGAGACTATTTCATATTTTAGGAGGCGTTTGCCTGAATTAATGCCCTTCCCATTGCTCAGCTTTTTTTATGAAGAATATTTCTATGATCATAGTGTTTTGCTTCTTCAGCCGCCTTTTTCGTTTCTTTATATTTTTTGCCATTTGTCTCATCGTTTTATTGCCTGCTTTGTTTTTTCTCCTTATATTCTGGATACACAGGAACCTCTTTTCTTTATTTTATAAAATGTAATCGTGATTAATTCTCTCACCCTATTTTTAAATTTGTATAAACAATTGTTTGTTATTTCATTCTCAGTTAGTATCGTATAAACCTAAGAGAGCTTTTTCACCTGCATTTTGTGTTCGTTTTGATATTTCATCGGACATTTTTGGCACCTACCCTAAGTGGTTTTGACTTTTTTCAACTTTTTAAACGACATATCAATATCGGTATACCCTGTACATTTTGTATCTAAAAATTTTCGATTTTTCGTAACGAATATCTTTTTTACTATTTGGCACAAAAATATATAGTTTCTGCTGATATTTTTAAATGTTAAATTGCATAGAAATAACGCCCATTAATGGGGCATGCAATTTATTTAAATATTTAACAATAACATATTCATTTTATTACTTAACCTATTTTCACCGCTTGTTTTTAAAAAGCGAGAAAAAAAACACTATCACTGCTATACTACCGGCAAACTAATTAGATGTTCCTAACTGGCTAACATTAAAACTGCTACCCTGATTAGTTGGATTGGATATGTATTATATAAAATAAAATAGATTTTATTTCCATATTGACATTTTACAAAATCTATGAAAACATCATGTAGTCGAAAGTACAAAACATCATATATAATTTAAACATAATGTAAAAATATAGACGAACTCCAAAACATAACACACTAAAATCCACTATCAGAAAAATACTCTTCAATATATATAAAATTGAGCAAATAAGATCTTAGTGCGTTTTTAAATCTATGAAAATTATAATTAATTTTTATGCAATAAGGTAGGTTATTAAAGTTTTTCGGCCAAGGGAGTTTGGTGATTTTTGCCACTCTCTAATCTGTTAAATTGCACTACTAAAAATTGCACCTATATCTAGTACAAAACATATGGACATAGCCGATCAAGGCTAAAGATAAGTTATTCTTAAAAATTTCTATACAAAGTTCATAAATTATAAAAGACATCAAAGAAAGAATAATAAATTTACGAAATAGTTCTTTACAAGAGTGTTTCTGTTGAATGAATACCTAAGAGGCAGCAGGGGTGATCCCCAGAAGCATACACCATGTTTCAAATGCGATTTCAAACGTATAAGAAATACATTAACAAACAGTATATCCTGTCTCAAATAAAAAATAACATATGTTAAAAAATAATGGACACGTCATAAGTAAGAACTAATAAATCTTTCAAAAATAAGAATTGAGAGAAAATTTTTGATAGGTCTGTTTTTAGTATCCCTGCTTTACCAAAAAAAATAAAAAAACTTAGTGTTACATAGGGCTTCGCAAGCCCAAGACCAAGTCAAGACTTGCCTAGTGTTGGTCTTGAAAAATAAATGCGGTCTTGGTCTTTGACTTGTAAGGTCATGACCAAGACCAGACTTAGTTCAGTCTTGGTCTTAATCATATCTATCTCATATTCGTTCTCTTCCCCATTTCAGTAGTTTCATTAATTAAGCTTCAATAATATCAAACAAAAGTATTGACGTCCGTAGATACATAGATAAGAAAGAAATTAACGGCCATTCGGACAAAATATTCTGCCTGTAGTAAGCTTATTCAAGTATAGGGTCCGAAAATAATGGACCATTATACTGACAAGCCTTTAAGTGCTTTCTATCATCTCTACCGGCATAGTTGACGACGTTTTGCCCTATATGGGGCTCATCAGGCCAATGCAGCCGTGTGGTAGAGATTATAGAAAACACTCAACGGTATGTTGAATATAAACGATGAAAATATTAGGCAGTGAGGTATTATAACCCATAGAGTAAGAGTTGCCACCTATGGGAACAAATGCGAGGTTTGTAAATTATACCTCTAGTAATGTTTAAAAACATTAAACTAAGCGCGACATACTCAGGCATTCATTGTTTTTTTTTTGGAAAGCCGTGCGATATCAATTATTTTATTGGCGAAAAGACGAAGAAGAAGAAAAGAAAAGAGAAAATGGTCCATTATTTTTGGACCCTTTACTTGAATAAGCTTACTACAGGCAAAATATTTTGTCCGAATGGCCGTTAATTTCTTTCTTATTTATGTATCTAAGGGCGTTAATACTTTTGTTTTTTATTAACACTTTGGCCTAAAACGACGGCATCATGGATTTCATACCTTTGGGGATAAGCAGGTGAAAACAGCCAATAATAGTTAGGAATCAGAACGTGTCCCAATTCATTTTATTAATTTTCTCAACTTTTTGGATAGGGAATTAGATTCATCTTCCAGGAGAAAACTAGGTTAGTTCTGAAGAGTATGTGTAAGATATTTTTCCAATTGTTCGGGAGTTAGGTGTTGAAAACAGTCAATAACATGTAGGAATCAGAACACGTTACATCATGTTTTATTTATTTTCTCTAAATTTTTGTTAGGATACCACATTCATCTCTTAGGAGGTGATTCAACTGATACCAAAGATTATGTGTGTAAAATATGTTTTCAATTGATAGAGGATAAGCTGAAAACATTTAATAACACTTAGGAATCCGAACATGCTCCAACTTGGTTTATTTATTTTCTCAAAATTTTGGGTTGTGTACATTCCTCCTTCCGGAGGTGATTACGTTGAGCCTGGGGAGCATATGTTTTCAATTGGTAGGGATAAGGGGGAGAACACAGCTAATAACACTTAGGAGTCAGGACGTGGCCTAATGTATTCTATTAATTTTCTCAAAGTTTTGGATATTCATCTTCCAGGAGAAGATTAGATTGGTCCAGAAGAGTATATGATAAAAATATGTTTGCAGGCGTTAGGATACTCGATGAAAACAGGTAATAACATGTGGGAATTAGAATACGCTTTATCATATTTTATTTATTTTCTCGAAATATTGGATGGAGCACCACATTCATTTTTTTGAAGGTGATTGATTGAGAAAATATTTTACGCGTATACCCTTTATCATCAACTAAATCACCTTCTAAAAAATGAATGTGGTACCCTACCCGAAACTTTGAGAAAATAAATAAAACAAATCGGGGCTTGTTCTGATTCCTAAGGGTTATTGGCGCACTTATCACCCACCAGTGACGGCTCCTAAAGGGCGGCAGGGTCGGCCGGGCCGTACCAAAAAATATACAGGGAAAATTCTCTTTTTAAAAAAATGGTAAATATTTTTCAAAAATTACTAATCTTTTTTTCTTATTTATTAAATTTATACTCTAGCCTAGATCTGCTATATATAGTTGGTGCCTACCTAATTATCAATGAAAAAATAAACGGAAAATAATAAGACTTGTATTTGATCATATTTGGACGCGGCACCAATTAAAACCACATTGGCCTCAAGGGCGATTTTAGGAAACCTTTCTGAGGGGGGGGGGTTAGATATAGATAAATACCGATATTTTTTATCATAATTGTGACATAAGTGACAATTATGACAGCCTCTAATAAATAGTTATAGAATAACGTCCAATTTTTTTCCTGCAGCAAATTTAATAATTACATTGTTTATATTTACATCAATGCTCTATCTATGGATATGCAAGAGACCCAATCCGACAGAACGCTCTTGTGCTATAGTGTTTCCTAGCCAAGTTTTTAATTGTAATTTTCACGTAAAAATATGTAAATTACACATGATATTTTACCGGTCTGGGGGGAAAGGGGGGTACTTACCTCATTACCCCCTTACCGTAAAACCGCCCTTGATTAGTCTTGAGCCTCGGCCGTCCGTAAATTTTAGAGTACGAGACGTCACTGTCTCCTACCGATTGATTTTACACATATACTCTTCAGGATCAGCACCTGAAAGATGAATATGGTACACTACCCAAAATTTTGAGGAAATAAATTAGGGCACGCTCTGATTCCTAAATGTTATTGTTTGTTTTCACCCCTTTATCCCCTAACAATTGGAAAGATATTATATAAATATACTCTTGAGGTACCAACCTAATCTTCTCCTGTCCTAAAAGATGAATGTGCTACCCTATTCAAAATATTGAGAAAATTACTAAAACAAATTGCCGCATGTTCTAATTCCTAAGGGTTATTGGCTGTTTTTACCACAGGATTTCCTACCAATTGGTAAACTATTTTAAACGTATAATCTTTAGCATGAATTGAATCACCTTCTAAAAGATGAATGTGGTATCCTATCCAAAATTTTGATAAAATGAATAAACTATGATATAGCGTGTTTTCACCACCTTATCCCTTAACCATTGCAAAAATATTTTACACATGTACTCTTTAGGACCAATCTAATCTTCCCTTGGAGAATAAATGTGGTACCCTACCTAAAATTTTAAGAAAATAAATAAAATAATTTGGGGGGCAGGTTCTAATTTCTAATGGCTGTTTTCACCTTCTGATCCCCTACTAATTGAAAAAAATATTTTACACATAATCTTTAGCATCAATAATTGTATCACCTCCTTAAAGATGAGTGTGGTACTCCGACCAAAATTTCGAGAAAATAAATAATATATGACGTAAGGTGTTTTGATTCCTACATGTTCTTAGCTGTTTTCACCACCTTTACAGCATCAACCTTACTCCTGGAAGATGAATATGAATATCTTACATATAAACACTTCAGGATCAACCTAATTACCTTCGGAAAGATGAATGTGGTACACTACCGTTATTTTGAGAAAATAAATAAAATACGTTATGAGACATTCTAATTATGCAGGATTATTGACTTTTTTTACCTTCTTGTATCTCCTAAGGATATGAAATAGTTATTTATACTATAAGGGATGTAAGTAACGTTTACCAGTTGAGGACGAGTTTGTGCCAGAGCGATAGCGAGGGCTAGCAAAAAAGTTCGAGACTGGTTAAAGTACTTACATCCCATATAGTATGTAACATTTTTCCCCCTCCCTGTATTGTATGTTTACAAGAAAATGCTGGATATATTTTTGGATTTTCATTATCATATATTATATCAAGGCAGCCGTGATCCGTTGCCAGAGCAACATAAGCAGTTTTTATTTTATCAGCAACGTCAAGTTGACAAGTCATAGCAAAAAGTTTGAAGAAGCCGAATTGTTTGATTATGTGTGGACAAAATGGATGTTTCAGACATAAAAGAATCAGCGAATATTGCTTGTTTAGCTCTACAGTCGATAAAGTCGATAAAAAGGTATGAAGCAGCAAATAAATCCTTTAAAATTGGTGCCAAAGCAAGACGGCTACTGCAGTCTCAGAAACCTTGTTTTTGGCATATTTCCACGAAAAAAGTGCTATATTGAAGTCCCCATCAAGCTTATGGTGTTAGTATTCGATGTTGAAGTCCACCCTTTTTATAGAGGAAAATATATTAAGTATTCTAAGTATACCAAAACTTCGAGCATTTTTGAAAAGAAAAAATGATGGTTATAGACCCAAAAAATCGAAAGTGTTAAACAGGGAAGATGTGAATAAATTCATGCTTGAAGTCCCCGATGATATATTTATTTATTTATTATTTATTTTCAGAACAGGCCTTTGCACAGAAAGTTGTAGCTTTCCAATTACGCAAAGGCACAGTAAATTTACATGCACTAATTTTAGTTATACATGATCTACCTACGAGCTAAATTACCACTAACCAAAAAAGACTAAGTAGAAAGAATAGAATATAAGAAAAAAAATGAATTAAAAATGTAAATGTGTATAAATCACATTATGATGGTCCTTAGTTATGAGGTCTGAACAAAGAGTCATAATTTTAACATTATAAAAACTGACTATATGCTAATTTTTTTAGAGAAAGCAAGGATATCATAGATATGTCAATATTACAAAAATAGAGATTGTAAGATTTTAACATTTGTGATAGAGGGGAGTTCATAGCGTAATTTGTGTGAAATCTTTTATTATAAAACAAATAAGTCGATCTAGAATTAAACTGTGGGACACTAAAACTAACATTTTCAACCATAAATTGACAGTCTATGGTATTACTTAAAATTTTATGCAAAAGAATTGCATAGGCAACCAAACGTCTTTCGCTTAATTTTTGCAAGTTGTAATGCCTCAGACCTGCACTATAATCTAGACACAGTAAGTCGCGATTAAATCCGAATTTTAATTGAAAAATAAATTTTTGTTGAATTCTTTCTATACGGGAGATATATTTGCCACATTGAGGGTTCCAAACAGTACATGCAAATTCCAAGTGACTACGGACAAATGAGTTATAGAGAGTTATTAAAGACGTTGGCTGCCTAAAGGCCCTAGTGATGCGCAATATGAAACCTAAATTCTTCCAAGCCCTTCTCACCATAGACTCGATATGTGCCTCAAACGTCAATTTGCTGTCAAGTGTGACCCCGAGATCTCTGATTGTAGTGACATGTTTAAGGTTAACTTCTTGAATAGTATATACATGCGCGATGTCAGAAGTAAGACGAGAAAATCTAATAAAATTACATTTAGAAATATTGAGAAATAACCGATTTTTGTTACAGTACTCATTTAGTCGATCTATGTCAGACTGAAGCTTCTCACAGTCATTAGGGGACGTGATAATTCTAGAGATCTTGAGATCATCGGCATATAGTGAAAATTTCGAGAATTGGAAGCATTCAGTTATGTCGTTTATAAAGATGGAAAACAATAATGGCCCTAAGTGGGAGCCCTGGGGCACACCGGAAGTTGTGTTAACATATAATGACGTGCAATTATTAATTCTGACACATTGGCTACGATCGGACACATATGACGTTATCCATTGTAGGAGACGGCCGCCTATACCGATATTACGTATTTTAATTAAGAGTGTTGGAATATGGAGATTATCAAAGGCTTTAGAGAAATCGGTATAAACAGCGTCCACCCGCTGTCTATTGTCCATAGCCTCCAATAATTTTTGAATAAAAACAGTGAGATTTGTTACGACCGAGCGGCCCCGGAAAAAAACCATGCTGATTCTGTATGATTGTTTGTTTAAGTTCAAAAAGTATCTTGCCGGGCACTGACAGCATAGAGATTGGCCTGTAATTGCAGACATCGTTTTTATTTCCATTCTTAAATATGGGTGTAATCTGGCCCTTTTTCCATTCACTCGGAAAAACTCCTTCATTGATTGACTTTTGAAATAACAATAATAGAGGTGTAATAATTGAACTTTTATATTTAACAAAAAATATATGGGGTAGGCCATCCGGACCCCCACCTTTATTTACGTCAAGATCGTCAATTTTTGTTATTATTTCTTTTTCAGAGATATTTTTAATATCTATACAACGCGAAATGTTTGAAGAAAGAGATATCTTCGGGGGAGTATCAAAAGGTTCATAAACACTAGAGAAATAAGATGAAAAGGCATTACAAATATCGACATCTTCAGTGAAAACAGAGTCATTAAGTACTACATAGCTTGGCATAGTTTTGCGGTTAGATCTATGTGAGACAAAGGACCAGAAACTTTTTGTGTTTGATTTTAAATTCAATTCAGTGTTAGTTATATATTTTTTATAGTCGTTGCGTATGGAGGTTTTTACGTTTTTTCTTATGGAAGAAAAAGTTTGATAATCTGATTGATTCTTGTATTTCTTCCATTTTTGGTGAGCTCTATATTTTTCTTTAATTAGTGAGATAGTTTCGTAAGTAAACCAAAGAGGATAATCGGATTTTCTTTTTTTATTGGGCACATTATCTAAAATAATATTTGATATTTTATCATAGAATATTTTGACAGATTCGTTTACGTCTTTTTGTAAGAAGCAGTTATTCCTATCAATAGCTGTGATCGCGTCGTTAATAATGGGATAGTTTGCCGACCGAAATTTAAGCATATAGTATGGTGTCTTTTTCTTAAGCCCTATGTCGGTTTGTAGGGTTACTGTGATATCGACTGATCTGTGATGACGATCCTCCGCCACGAAGGGATTGTCACAAGGCAGCACTGATATGTTTTGTAGAGAACTAAATATTAAGTCTAATAACTTACCGTTGGCGTTCAAAATACCATTATGCTGACTTAGATTTAACAAATTAACAGAATCAACAAGACTTTCGCCGAGAGGATCAGAAATTTCTGTTGCAATATAACACTTTTCGTAATTGTCAAATGACCACTTAATCCTAGGAATATTAAAGTCACCAATAACCAATACATAATCACTATCATGACTTTGAACAACTTCACTTAAAGCAGACAAATATGCGTTCAAATTATTCACGGTGGCGTATGGCGGAACGTATACGCAGCACAAATGAAGCTCCCGGTGATGGTTCAATTTAATAGAAACCCATAAGTCTTCACATAAACCATGGCTACACCACTCAGTTATCATAGTGGACATAAGTCTTTTGTTGATTGCTATTAAAACTCCACCTCCATCTTTCTTCCCCGTACGCTCGGGGCATCGGTCGATGCGGTAAACATCGTAAACATTTGTATCGAAAATTTCAGAACTGTGGACTCCTGGTTTTAGCCAGGACTCAACAATGCAAATTATATCGTATGCTGAATGCAGTGTTGATAGATAAAAATCGTCAGTTTTAGTGCGCAGACCCCGCACGTTTTGAAAGTATATTGAGAGTGTGTCCATAAAAACAGAGAACAAAATCAAATTCTAACATAGAATGCGGAAACAATATTGTAAATAGAAAATGAAAAGTAAAAAGCAGGTTAACAATTACTTAATAAGCGCTAAGTCTTTCTCTGAGATCACTTGAAATGATTTCCCACCATTCGCAAGACGAACAAAGATTTTACAATCCTTGGTTCAGGACCAACATATATACTTATTGATGAAGGTCGTAATGGTAATGGGAGTTGCTGGAGCGTGCCGTTCTAATGAACTCTGTGAAATGAAAATGGACAATATTAAAAAGTCAAGAAGTCATAATTGTGACCATTCCTGACTCCAAAAATGGAATGTCACGTACACTTACAGTGACAAAAAGTGACGACACTCAGGTTCAAAATAATTCAAAAGTACATTGATACAAGATCCCACATGACGACTATTAATCCGCGCTTCTTTATGCGATACCAAAATGGAAAATGCTTAAACCAGCCTGTCGGGAACAATACGTTTTCGTCAATTTCAAGTAAAATTGCGAAATTTCTAAAGTTTCAGAACTTCAAAATGTATACTGGACACTCTTTTAGAAGAACGTCGGCAACTATATTAGCAAATACTGGAGTTGATGTATTAGCTATCAACCGACATGGTGGATGGAAATCCGCTACTATTGCGGAAAGTTACGTAGCTGAGAGCCTCAATAATAAAAAGGAACTGGCGAATAAAATTGTATACAATAAGACCCAGCCAGAAGTCTCTTTCCGTGCTTCAATAGTGACAGAAACATTAGTTAGAAATGAAGGATCTGTGGAGTCAGAAAATGTAATACACATCGAGAAGAAATGAGAAAACGTGTTTCCAAATTTTGTTAATAATGTGAATAATTTTAATAAGTGTACCATTAATATTCATTTCAATTAATATCGTCGGATTTTTGTCCCGATTTTTGTAATATGTTGATGAAATCAAAAATTAAAGCTACTTATAATAATTTTAGATTATTATTTCCCTAAAGATGTAAGTTGACTTACATCCTGTCGTTAAGGGTAACCAACACCTTGTTAAGTAACTTTCACTTACGTCTGTCAAAGCAGTGTCAAAATAGGTTGCTTACAATACAGGGAGGGGGAAGAATATATTTTAGGTATTCCAACTAGGAGTTACGTAATCATCACCTAGAAGATGGTTGTGGTATCACACCCAGAAGAAATATAGATAGACAGATAGAAAATATGTTCCGGCACGTTCTGTGCGGTCGTTTTAATCCTATTAATGTCTAAATATCGCCGTAATAATTTACAGGGGAATCCAATTTAACCCCTTAGTATGTACACATTGCTCTAGATGTTAATTAACATCTTAATTTTGCATAACACACATCGGGATTATTGCGAATTTGCTTTGGTGCGGATTGCCGTTGAACAAATTCGTCGCCGAAAACCGAGGCTAACTTCTCGGTCATAATCTAGCCTACATTTACTACTTGAATCTGCGGCAATAATTTCCTTGAATTTTATTTTGTAAATCTAGCAAGAACTGGTTGTGGGGATATATAAAAGCTCTTTAGGGCGTAAATGTATATGTACCGGAATTTAATGCAATTTCCGTGTCGTCTAGGAAATTTCTTAGCGAAACTCTCCATCCCAAGCACAGAATAACTTCTTATTCATTAAAACGAGCTTTTCCAATATTATCTAATGTATATTAACAATGGACTTTCTTACTTGCGCTTCGCTATGCTTGGCGGAAGTTCATTAGTTTCATTTATATTTGAATCAGTCAGAATTGTCAAGAGAATTGGGATTTCTTGCTGTATTGAACTTTTTACAAATCCTACAGAATTATTCGTTAATGTACGATATTTAATAGTGTGTTTTGCTTCGGAGAAACAAGTCCTGGAAACATAATTAAAATTTGAAAATTCTTTTATATTAGGAAACTTTTACCAGAAAGACTAAATACCAACCATGTAAGCACAATTTTCTTTACTAGTGTGGTCAAAGCTATTCTGAGAGGCCCCGAAAAAAGGGTCTTTACCTCCGATCGATTTTGACATAAATATTCCATTTGTATTGCATGTATACACGGTGTGCAAACGAAAACTTTACACCCCGATTTTCAGGCTTTAAAATGGATATCTAGAAAAACGCTCGGACCCATCAATTTTTAGTCCTAACACTGGAACCTGTGGTGGAAGATAGATCAAAATACAAGAGTTCTAACCACACTACACCACAACTTGTTACGTTCTGGACGCGCGTTTCGCTAACCAAGTTAGCATCATCAGCAGATGATATAAACTGATTATATCATCTGCTGATGATGCTAACTTGGTTAACGAAACGCGCGTCCAGAACGTAACAAGTTGTGGTGTAGTGTGGTTAGAACTCTTGTATTTTGATCCATCAATTTTTGTGAAAAAACCTCTCAGAACTCACAGGCCTGGCGATTTCTGATACGCGGGGGAACAACTTGTCTGCTTTTTTCACTCCCCCTAACGGGGGGAAGCACAACCCCCTGATTTCGAATAGGATGAGGGGTGTTGCGATACTTAATTTTGAAGATCGCATCATTATACAATCTGACCCTAAAATTTCGCGTCAAAATTTTCATCGATAATGAAATGAAAGCTAAAATAGTGAAAGAGGCAATGTGAAATTTACTTCGACGAATTATTAAGGCCATCCTGAAAAAAAGATATCCGCTCTTTAATTGAACGAAATAGGCATAACTGTCGGTATTGGTCGGATGAATCCAATGAAATCCAAGACTATTTTGTGAAGTACATACTAAGCATCCCCAAAAATTAAATGCCTGTGCAGGTATTTATGGAAATCACATAATTGGTGTAGCAGGGTTATCGAGCGGTTATTTATTATATTTAAAATTATTTATTTATTTTATTTATTTATTTGAAGCTTAGCGGGCAACCCTGTCACAATACTGAAATTAACTAATATATGATAAGTAAATATATGCTTATACTAACTTATTCATATTATGGGTACGAAAAGTCTTGGCGAAAAAAAGGCACGAAAAACCCTTTCAGTTTATCTTTTCTGAAGGGAAAATTATGCCCCAAAAACATGGCTTTTCGGTAATGTTCCTATTACAAAGTACTCTATTGTATTTTCAACATAGTAAAATGACCATTTATTATCATTGCATCGAGCCAAATAAAATGTTTCAATTAATATTTGCAACAAGTTAAATTAAACAGACCAAAGAAAGATTACCATGAAACAGGGAACATATGGGATCATAAACCCTCGAAAAGGAAGGCATAAATTGTAACCTTTTAAGAACGCTTATCCATAAATCTGTCTATACTCTAAAATATAGCATTTGAGATAGATGATACTTTATTTAGGGTTTAAAATTCTCGAAACTAATATTAGACAAATTTACTTATAATTCTTGTGAAATAATCAAGCCTGTTTAAGCGTGAACATGAGAACCAACAGTTATATAAAATAATGCTAGAATTATATTTAGAATATATAAAAATATATACTCTATACCGTTGTTATAGTCTATTCTGTTACATCGGCCACTTTTTATACCTGGTAATCTCAATGACGAAATTTATCTAGAATTATCAGAGAGTGCTATTTATACAGCCCTCGCGCAAGTACTGGAGAGTAAAGAAGACCATCATACGATCAATTTTCAACAAGATGGCGCACCACCTCATTTCATACAACCTGTGCGACAATTTTTCTCAACGTTGGATTGGAAGAAGGGGACATATTGAGTGGCCACCCAGGTCACTTCATCTCCATCCAATGGACTTTTTTCTATGAGGTCATCTGAAATCTAAGATTCATGCTACCAAGCCCGAATCACTGGATAATTTGCACAACCTGGCGAGAGAATTAAAATTTGAGAGTTCTATTATATTAGGACATCTTTGTTAAAAAAATTAAACATCAACCATGTATACACCATTTTTTACTAGTATGGTCATAGCTATTCTTAGAGATTCCGAAAAAGAGGTCTTTACCTTATATCGATTTTGACATAAAGATTACATACGTATTGAATGTATATAGGGTGCGCCAACGCAAATTTTACACCTCGATATTCAAACTCTAAAATTTTGATTTGAGGGGGAACTATTTTTTTTGGCTTTTTTCATCCCCGTAGCTGGGGGGGAGAACAACCCCCGAAATTTGAGGAGGGAAAGGGGAGAAGGGCCGTGCCTTACCTCTTTGTAAAGATCTCATCAAGTACTTTATGACCCTATAATTTCGCCTTATTATTTTCAACAACGAAATGACAGCTTGTTAAAATTTGTTACAGGTTTGAAGGTCTATGGATACATACGTTTTTGTGAAAAAAAACCGACGAATTCTCGGACTCGGCAATTTCTGATTCGAGGGGGAATAACTTGTCTGCTTTTCTCATCCCCGTAATTTCAACCCCCTAATGGGTCCCCCCATTAGCCCTGCTTGTGAATAGAAGTGAGGGGTGTTGCGATACCTGATTTTGACCATTTTTCAACAAGATGGCGCACTACCTCATTTCTAACAACCTGTGCCACAATTTTTGGAAGAAAACTTTCCTCAACGTTGGTTGGGAGAAGAAGACATATTGAGTAACCACCCAGGTCACTTGATCTGCATCCAATAGACTTTTTTCTATGGGGTCATCTGAAATCTGTACTAAGTACTAATTACTGTATGGAAGTGAATGGTGGCTATTTCCAGCATTTAATAAACTGATCGGAAAAGTATGTAGTCTTTTTGTTGGTTAATAAGTAGATATTTTTTCCACATTACTCATTTCACTATTTTAATTTTCACTTGGTTATTCATGAAAATTTTGAAGCGAAATTCTAGGGTCAGATAGTATTCAATGAGATTTTTAAAATAAGGATCGCAACAGCCCTCACCCCTATTAAAAATTAGGGGATTGTACTTCCCCTCCTTAGGTGGTTGAAGTTATGGGGATGCTAAAAGCAGTCAAGATCCGAGAGCTCTCCGATTTTTTTCACAAAAACGTAAAAAACGAAGTCAAATTTGTATCCAGTCCTTCAAATTTCGTTGAGGTTGAAAATAATAAGGAGAAATTATAAGGTCATAAAGAACTCGATGAGATCTTTAAAAAAAAGGGTATGGCATGACCTCTCTCCTCTATTCAAATTTCGGGGGTTGTTCTCCCCCCAGCTAGGATGCTAAAGCTACGGGGATAAAAAAAGCTGGAAAATCGTTCCCCCTTAAAACAAAAATCGACGAGTCCGAGGGTTTTGCTTGGATCGTCATGAATCACTTAGAATAATATTTATTCATTGTTCTTAATTCATTCTTTACTATGCTACACATCTACAGCTACAAATAAGCTTTTGAAACTATTTGGCTTTACTTTAAATATAATCTCTTTTTGCTCTACGTTTAATTTTAAAAATAAAAATGTAAAACATAATAAATCAAATTTAAACAAAAATTTATTTTTTTTAATTGCGAAATTAAATAGAATTTCTCATTAAACAAATATTTTTTAGTGTCGTTTTGAACGTGAACGTATTAGTGAACTATTGTTCAATGTAACATCGAGTAAACGCCATTTCGCCATTTTTAACATTTTTTGTAATATGCTTGTTCATGGGATCGAATTGACAAGTTGATTAAAAATAAAGATGATTAGCGAAAACCGCGTAATTTCACATCAGTCCATCTCCTAGTAATAACGAGTAAAAATACGTCAAAATATCGTGGGACACCCTGTACGATTTTACGTTATATTCTAAATGTAAGACTTCTATTACTGTGTAAAATCGTTTAAACGAATTCCACTCATTAAGCATAGATAGATTAGCCCATCGAATTAGTTGCTAAATTAAAAGGCTTGTTCTTTTTGATTAGTAGGTTGATAAGTAGAAACTCCAAATTAAACTAGATTGCTCAACAGTTGAAGCCACAAAAGCAAACAATCTAATTAGCTTGACTGTGTTTATCTTAATTATGCTTTAGCTTTTATATTTAAATTACCACTCTTTGTAAAAGAGGCTATAGAAATTTGGTTCTTAATCACATTAAAGAGGATTAATTAAAATTGTCTGGAAGATCTTATTTTTACCCGACGTCAAAAAAATATTTTTTATGTACAGAGTGGGATTTTCAAGCGAAAATAATTCCATATTTTTAAAAAGTTTTCGAGATTTTCTTTTCAATTACAAATACAATACAGTGCGCCTCTAATACGAACTTCAATTTTTTATATTCTTAATATTCTATTCTAGATATATTTCCCGTAGTATACCTTATACCTAGTTTCGACTATTTCCGATATGTTTCAGTTTTAAAGAGGTTGTAAGATTTGAGCAAATTTCAAGGCACGTACCTATGCGGGAATAGAAGATGTTCAGGATTTCGAATGGTTTTCCGATTAGAAGCTTTTGCTCACTTCCTGTACGTACACCGCGCGATTACTTCTGAGTAGTATTGGACATAGCTTAAGTCACTTTCCAAAACTGACCGAAATTCGCCAATTTTTAAAAATAACCTAAAATGACCGGTCATTTACCTTTTGTACCGATTTTTATATGGCTCTTAAATAAAAAAAAAGCATTAAATTCATTTTAACAGATCAACTTTGTTTAGTAGCAATTAGAAGCTTAAGATAAAAATAGCCTTTTAAACATATTTTCGAACGTTTTTAAAACTAACCATAAATGACCGAGCCATAATTGTCATAAGTGACCAATTTATAAATGACCGGTCATTTGTCAACACTGCTTCTAAGTGATTTTGGATGACATTTTCAAGAAGTACTTAGATCGATGTCGGTATCATAGCAGGCAACTTGAAAAAACTATAACCTATATATGTCCAGTAACTGCGTGCGAAATGTAAAAAAATCGTTAAATTTACTTTTACTCAGAACTTTTCTCGTACAGAATTCCGCTAAGTACTGATAACATAGTTTATATATGCATATAATTAATTAGTAATAACTTCATACAAATGCTTTAAAGTGAAATGTATTTCAATTTTTTTATATGTTTGTAAAAAGAAAGTATTGTAATCGTGAAAAAATCACCCTGTTTTCTCAATTCCATCGGTTTGTCTATCTATTCGCGGCATACCTAAACAACTACTTACCCGATTGACTTCAAATTTTGGTCAAAAATTAAAGGGCATAATGGGATGACCTGGTAACATTTTGGTAAAAACTCAATATGGCGAAACAAAATGACGGTCTAGTGAAATGTTTAAAAAATTATTATTAAAAACTACTTATCCAATTTACCTAATTTTTTGCACAAAATTTCGCTAGGAAACCAAGATGGCGGAACAAACTGACGGCTTCGTGAAATTTAAAAAATATATTATTAAGAAACTACTTATCCAATTTATCTCAAATTTTGCACAAACATCAAGTATTATGTTGCAATTAAAAATTTAAAAATTTAGCCTTAAAAAATTACTTAATAGATTGATTTCAAATTGTGTGCCATAACTAATTGTGGTATAGGGCTCAACTAGTAAAATTGTAGTACTAATTCAAGATGGCCGAATAAAATGGCGGCCAAATAAAATGTTTGTAATCATTTTAGCGTCCCTAGATACCAAAAAAACATTTTTTTATCAATTCCATCAGTCCGTTTGTCTGTCTGTCTGTCAGTTTGCTGTATAGCTTAAAAACTACCCTTATTGAGTAAATTGGTAATATTTTTATATGTATCCAAGATAGCAAAACAAAATAACGGCCTTAAATCTGAAATTGGAATAAACTGGTACGAATTATTTTAAATTATGCCCAAAATTTAAGTGTAGCATAGGTAGAAAGAAGCTGGTAAAATATTGGTAGGAATCCATATCGGATTCCTACCAATGGAACAAAATGGGGTCCAATAAAAATGTTTGAAAAGACAGTATATGTAACTATGAACTCGTTGTTGTGTTATGTGAATTAAATTGGGTTACACTTCACTATTTCTAATAAATAGAAAAAAACATAACAAGGGAAGTTCCGGGTAAGGGAAATTTACCGATTTTTTTTTATTTATTTTTGTATTATATTATTATTATTATTATTACCGAAACTGACAGTCAATTTCTCAACAAATGTTGGGTTCCAAGCCCATCCCGGTTGCATGCATCAAAAGAAGTGGGTTAGTTCTATGTGTTGTACTGTAAAAATTTCTCACTATATGGCAAGTACTGAGTAGGACTGCCTTCTGGATGTCTATGAAGGTGTTAGTATGCAGTCCTATAATTGTCAGGTTCTCTTCTAGTGTTTTTGGAACTAGTTCAGTTAACGATACGATGATCGGTATCACATGAACCATATTCAGGCGCCACATCTGCTATATCTCTATGGCCAGCTCCGCATACTTGGCCTTTTTGTCTTGATATTTATCCAACACGTTGTTATTGTTAGGTACAGCGACATCTACCAAATAAGCTGTCTTTGTTTCCTTATTTAACAGTACCACATCAGGCCGATTATTCGTCACGCGTCTGTTGGTTATAATTGCCCGGTCGTAGTACAGTTTGAAGGCATTATTTTCAAGCACTGAACTTGGGTGGCCTTCAGAAGAGCTCGAACCCTTTGAACGTACTGATCTTTCAGCGTGGTCTTCCCTTGATTATCCTGGAGCAGTCTAGCTTGTGGGAACCTTAGGTATTTGCAGGTCTCTCCTTGGTTCATCCCTAGAACTATTTCTCCATTCGGTAGAGCTACCATTAATGACTTTACCTTTTGCGATGTTTAAGGCTTTACATTTTTTCATGCCAAATTCCATATCGATGTCTTTCGAGAAGGTGTATGTCACGTCAATAAGCTTTTTTAGTTGGTTATGGTTTCCACCATAGAACTTAATATCATCCATATACAGAAGGTGGGATATGGTGCGGGATTTGTCTCTATTGCCTTTGATGTTGAAGCCATGTCCCGTATTGTTGAACAACGTAGAGAAGGGGTTCATCCGTAAGCAGAACCAAAGTGAACTTAACGAGTCTCCTTGGTAAATTCCTCTATTGATATGTATCTCATCGGTGGTAAGAAATTGATCGCCATTATAGATCCTCAGGTTCGTTCTCCACTGGCGTTTGATAGTTGCCAGAAAATTGAGGATCATAGGGCGAATTTTGTATATTCGTAGTACGTCTATGAGCCAGGAATGTGATACACTGTCGAACGTCTTTTTATAGTCTATAAAAGCAGTGTGTATGCTGCGTGGTTTTTTCTGTGCCTGCTTAAGTAACACAGAGTCGATGATAAGTTGTTCTTTGCATCCTTGATGGTGTCGAGTGCATCCTTGCTGTTCCTCGGCTATTAGGTTATGGCTGTCAACATGGTGCACATACGATTTGCAATGCATCCTGTTAGGATCTTGTACATGATGGGCAAACAAGTGATGGACCTATACTGAGACGGGTCTTCTGTCCTATGGCTTTTGATTAGCATAGTTATATTATTATTAATATATGGAGAGCATTGACAGTGGAATTCTTGTTAACGGCGAACGGCTGAATAATATGAAACACGCAGATGACACCGTCAATTTAAATAGCTTTTAACACCTAATGAACAGGACATATGTGTTAGTAATTGACTATGTGCGGAACTAAATTGGGTTACACTATACTATTCCTTATAAAAGGAAATGTTTATAACGAGGGAACCGGACAAAGGAAATTTACCGATTTTTTTATTCTCTAATAGTTTTATAGAACGAACCGTAAAAAAGAATCTAGAGCCCACATCATCCAGATTTTTTACATCCTGTTTGTTATCGGATGATAATTTTGCAATAAGACTTAACTGCAAATATATTCCAAACTTGCTAGTAAAAAATAATCAAACACTTGCCTGATCATCTTCAGTTAATTTATTTAGACACTTTGTTTACTAAAAACTTATAATTAACATAATTACATGGACAGAAACGAAAAAGCAAAACAAGGGCTACGTAAACAAGTCAGGCTTAATTAGATTTTAAGTCTTGTTTTTTTTGCAGTTTATGTTATCAAATATTTTCGATTTTCCCTGGGTTTTTTCCAATCCTGTAGTAGATTTTTTGCAATTCAATTATTACGAAAAAAAAACATTTTCATTTAGGTAGTATCAAACCCAATTTTGTTTGTTTCTATAGAGATAACAATACAACAATACGAGTTACCATGGAAAAGCGACAATGTTAAGACATATTTGTCAAAATATCCACATTTATTTCTTAATATTGTGTTTAAAAATAAGCTAATTTAAAGAGTCCCTATCTTATGACGTATTAAGTAT
This sequence comes from Kuschelorhynchus macadamiae, assembly GCA_030620095.1. NCBI lineage: Eukaryota > Metazoa > Arthropoda > Insecta > Coleoptera > Curculionidae > Kuschelorhynchus > Kuschelorhynchus macadamiae. The sequence continues at coordinate 58,135 of JAUTXW010005498.1, forward strand.
TATGTAGGAATCAACTGGTAAAGTTCTGGTACAAATCCAAGATGGCGAAAAAAATGGCGGCATAATAAAATATTCAAAAATTCAGCCTGAAAAAACTACTTACTGGGTTGATTTTAAATTTTCTGGAATAACTAATTGTGGTATAGAGATAAACTGGTAAAATTGTGGAGATAATTCAAAATGGTGGAACAAAATGGCGGCCAAAAAAAATCAACGTAAAAAAATATTATTCAATAGATTTTATATTTTGCAGACACATTCAGTGTGATATAGACATAAACTGAACATGATTATTTTAAATTATGCCCAAAAATCAAATGTGGCTTAGGTAAGAAGTTAGTAAAATATTAATAGGAATTCACTCTGGGGGATTAAAATAGCGCCCAATAAAAATGTTTGAAAAGACACTATATATATGTTACTAAATGACTATATATACCCAACTAAATTAAGTCACTATTTCCAATAAAAGGAAAGTTTTATAAAGAGGGGTGTTGTGTGCTGATATAATGTCATTTCTAAGATGTCTACACTATTATATATTAGCATTACTATGCTTAAGGCATATTCTTACAAAAAAAAAAAATATATATATATATATATATATATATATATATATATATATATATATATATATATATATATATATATATATATATATATATATATATATATATACATATACAATGTGTTTACATTCCGGGTGTACATCCGTTAACTACTGTCGTTCTCAAAATAACAGTTTTGCTGACGTTTCGCCAAAATCACATTTGGCATTTTCGAAGCTTTCTTTCTCGCGTCCGAATAGGACTATAAACTGAGGTGTTGGTGACTGCGACGCTTCATTTTAAATCCCCACTCGGGGCCGCAGGTTATATCTGCGCAGGCGTTGGTCATTATTTATGTTTTCCGGATGGTGCTGTTGTTGTTGCGCTTTAGTTTTTGCGATTTTAGATTTGTCGATTATTGTCTTCCATACTGTTGGTAGTTTTAATGATTCGCCCCTTTTATTCAAATCAACTTGTTTTTCAATTTCTATGGCTTCTCGGATTATTCTGGTTTTATAATGTTCTATATTGACAATCTCCCTACACCCATCGAAATTTATTTTATGGCCGGTTTCCTGATGATGTAGGAATAAAGCTGAGGTTGTTTGTTTATTTCTGATGCTGAGTTTATACTCTTCCACTCTTGCTGATATTCGCCTGTTAGTTTGCCCCACGTACAACTTTTTACAGTCCTGACACGGAATACTGTATACTCCGTGGTTTTCCAGTTTGATTTTATCTTTTAGGTTTCCAAGTAGTTTACCTATAGTTGTTTGTGGCTTGTATATTGTTTGTATGTTGTGTTTCCTGAAAATTCTTCCGATTCTGTCTGTTGCCTTTTACATATGGTAAGACTACTTGTTGCTTTCCCGGCTCATAATTTTTGTTGTTCGTTTTTCGGGAAACCTGTGCATTAATAGCTTTCTCTATGGTGCGATTTGTGTAGCCATTTTTCTTTTTCTACATATATATATATATATATATATATATATATATATATATATATATATATATATATATATATATATATATATATATATATATATATATATATATATATATATATATATATATATATATATATATATATATATATATATATATATATATATATATATATATATATATATATATATATATATATATATATATAATTTTCTTGGGTATAGGTCCGAAAAAAGAAAGTAATTGTGACTGAGGTTTTGGTAGTGTCACATATATTGTCAATTTTTAAAAAAATATCATTTTTGACGTTTCGGCAGGAACACCCTTGCCTTTCTCAAAAAATGTTTATCCTAAAACCAAAAAACAAAACCCTACATTTCATAATAAAAACCTATCACTTTTAACTTACCATGAAACGTAATTAATCATTTAAAATTAAAATCTTAATAAAGAACAAATTTCACTTATTATATATCACACTTGTGATATCGCCCAAGAGCGAGCAGCAAACGATATGTTGTTGTCGTCTTTTTTGTTATTTTCGTATGTTCGTAAAAATAAGTGAAATTTGTTCTTTATTAAGATTTTAATTTTAAATGATTAATTACGTTTCATGGTAAGTTAAAAGTGATAGGTTTTTATTATGAAATGTAGGGTTTTGTTTTTTGGTTTTAGGATAAACATTTTTTGAGAAAGGCAAGGGTGTTCCTGTCGAAACGTCAAAAATGATATTTTTTTAAAAATTGACAATATATGTGACACTACCAAAACCTCAGTCACAATTACTTTCTTTTTTCGGACCTATACCCAAGAAAATTATATATATTAACAATATAAAAGGAAGGTCAAGAAACTCTTACCAAATCAATATATATATATATATATATATATATATATATATATATATATATATATATATATATATATATATATATATATATATATATATATATATATATATATATATATATATATATATATATATATATATATATATAGAAAATTTTAAATCCAGAGAAAAACCACTATTATGGATTTTACAGAAAATAACCTGTAAAAAGCAATTTAAAAAACATCAAAGGAAATTTTTTTTTCATATATGTACCATATAAAGGAAACAACGAACAAAAACTAACTTGGAATATTTTCCTGATATTTCAATTTTTTCTCTTTCGTCGAAGGTCGTTTGATGTCTGTAAGGGATTTGTTTGATTATTTACCATCTAGAATAAATTAAAGCCCGGGGTTCTAGGGAAATGCATGAAGTTGAAAATAATAATGGGTCAAAAACTTTATAAGGAAGTAGGTAGCATTATGTACTCTACTGATAGCTAAAAGAGAAAGAGCACATCGATTTTGTAATAGGAACACGTGTAACGTAAATCGCAGTATTTCTGATTACTGTTTTCTCATCCTAGTCTTCATTTTAGTATTAGACGCCTAACTAGGGGCATAGAGCTTGGGGAAAAGATTATAAATAAGTGGTCACCAGAAATTCTTGTAAAATATTTTAATATTTTTAACCAAATCCAAGAATAGGTCATAACTTTGAAAGTACCACTGGACAGCTAAATTACTTCCCCATTAGTCTAATTAAAGAAGTTTCATCGTACCACCATTAATAAGGGTGGGAATGATGAATTATGTAATATTTAAAACGCTATATCTTCAGTTACATTTACCCAATTTTAATGAACTAAATCTCGTTTAAAGAAGAACTTCAGGTCAATTTAAAATTCTTATCGGATGGTACCCGAAATTTTACTAGTGAACTTGTTAGAGAGCGCTGATGATATAAATTTAATAACATTTTATATAGAAGATATTGCCTTTTAACATTCAAAAAATGCACAACTTGAAGATGAACCTATGTACTTATTCGTTCTCGAGTTATTGCTAAGTAAGTATTTAAATCCGTAGAATGTACTTGATAAGATAATAAATGGTATTGGGCAAATATTGCTAAGCTCTAATCAAAGCGATCAAGTATGCCATGTAAATTAAAACCTTAATTTGTCATTTCATAAGACGATTGGTTAGGTATGATTTTGATTTAATTAGTAATTAACAATCCGTATTTATCTGTTGATTTTAACCTGTCTTCTTTCACACTTACACAGTCTTAGGACTAGTCTAAATTGTGAGAGTGTTTAAAGGCCAATGGGTTAAAACAATAATAAAACTAACAACCGGCACCGAAAGCTGGAGACTTTGTAAAGGCCAACGAGCCAAAACAATAACAAGGATAACATAAAAACATTCTCATACAAATCACTAAAACGGAGGCTACCCGTTTTTAAAAACCCACGAAATCTTTTCACTTGAAATGCACCTGTTGAATCTCTAAGGGGTACTAAGAACAGCGGCTTCAACTTCAAGCCTTTGCGTTTTGAATTTGCTGAATGATTTTTACTGATGTGGTAGGGCGCGTTTGGAACCCCAAGTCTTTTATTTTCCTCCATAAATAAAGTTCAAGAACAGTCAAGTCCGGGGATCTAGCTAGCCAAGGAAATAGGCTCCTTCTCCCAATCCAGTAGTTTGTGATGATTATATTCAACAAATGTCAAACTTCTTGAAAGAAATACGTTGTCTCATGTCTCCTCTTGTTACTAAATAAACATTTTCGAAATGAGCTGAAGTGGTTTGTGAGAAAATTCAAAAATATTTCGTTGTTCAAATGTGCATAAAAATAAAAGGTCCAATTATCTTCTCTCTCTCTCTCTCTCGTGAAAGCTGCTTCGCCGTGGCTTAACACGCGGGAAAAAAATTGAGGATATTCGCTACACATATTTCTTAACCAGTGACGAAAACTCCACCTTTGATCAAAACACTTTCTAACAGTGCCTAGTGCAAAACCACATGATATGGATGTAATTTGTCTTCTTCTTGTTCTTCTTTTTCTTCTTGTTTTAGGCTTTAGGTCGGTAAGTTCCAACTTAATTCTCTTGTGATGTAGATGTCCAGGAGTCCTTCCATCTTTTGGGGTTTACCTAGAGGTCGGAGTGTTTGTGAAAATTTTGCTATTCTGTCCCTGTTTACTTCAACTTATGATCTTTTTGCTTATTCCTAAGTGGAGGGAAATTTGTCTGACACTGAAGTGCAGATCCACTTCTACATAAGCAAAAATATTTATAATGTTATCCTCATTTGTAACTACACGAAGTCTAGTAGGCACAGAAGCAAGCTGAATCCGTCCAAAACGTATTGCCAACCGGGGTAGATACTCTTTTTCCAAAATGCCTTCTTTATGGGTATCTACAGGGTTATTCAAGGTGAGTGGCCTATTAGACGTTTATGGAGAACCGATTTACAGGTCGTTTTACAATTTTGGTTACAAACGCCACCAGCTATGATCTATCTTCCTAAAATATTTTCAGTTCCGCGTTGTTGCCGAAACGGATGCCAACATCATTATTTTAAATGGAACACCCTGTATATTTTTCAATTTTCAAAATCTACGTTTATTTCTGACTAACTTTCGTAAATATCTTCCTATAACTATCTGTAGCCGTTCTTCAAATTTTAATTAATTTAATTTTTTTTAGCGAAAACAGGGCTGAATTTTTTTTAATGGGACACTCTGTATATGATTACTTATTTGAAATGCCGATAAATGTAGTTCTTCAACTATGTATAGGTTCCCTATACTTAACACGTCAAGTTTTCGATTTATAAGCATGAAAACAATAAAATTAAATGTTTAAATAATTTGTTAAAGTACGATTTTCATAAATTCGGTACAATAAAGTAGCAAGTAAACTATCGGAACTAACAAATAGCGAAATCGTTATTATAAAATAAACATAAAACATACTATTTTCAAAACAATATTTTAATAACAGACTTGCTATAAACATTTAATAATTATTTTGTTTAAAGTACCCACCATTGGATTTTAAGCAATTGTGAATTGACTCAATAACGTCAGCATTTGTTTCCCTTCGAATCTCAAATCCTCTCGCGTTTCCATTGGTGTTCAATCGGTTACCGTTCTTAAAATTTGTAAATACTCCATCCAATTCAAATTGTCATCGTGAATACAAAAACTGAACTGACTGTCCATCAACAAACAAAAAACATTAACTAAACTTGTGTTGAAACGCCCGTTCTCGTACAAACTTTGGGTTTTTAGAAGCAAAAAAAGATTAGGTTCGTCAGTCCAAATAACTTTCTTGAAAAAAATCGGGGTCCTCCTGAATTCAAATTAACATCATGTCACAAAATTCAACTCGTTTTGGTGCATCTTCCGTCAGAAGAGCTTGCAGCAATCAATTTATATCCGTGCATATTATGATTTTTTAGAATCTTTTAAATTGAAGAATATGATATACTTAGATCATCTTCTGCGCTTGGGATAGATGCATGAGGATAGGCATGGAAATATTCTAATTCGGTGATTTTGTTTTCCTCGGAATCTGTAATGGGTTTTGGTAGTTTTCTTTCGGCTCTACTACTACCAAATTTATAGAAATTAGTCTAAGTCTAAACTCTTTTCCAGTTATTATTGGCAACTGGAGATAACGTTAATTAAAAATTCGACATGTTCTAGATGCAATTCGCAGACATTCTCCACGAATATAAAATAAATTTAGGATATTGGAATTTGGGTAACTATTTGCCATTCTATGTTAATTTGCTAACGTTATTCAAAAGCAAAATATTTAAAATTAAAGTAAACTTACGGACAATTCGGCGACGAAGACAATTCAAAGACAAGAACGCCATCGCCAAGGCCCACTGTTCAAAAATAAAATTATCATATTCAAAACATTTGATTTGAGGGGGATATTTAAATACTTGTAACTAGTAAAGAGACAAAAGCAGGAATAGGAATTATCTTATAAAACATTTGATAGTTCGTATCGAGGATGGTTTCCGTAAAAATGCGGCACAACATTTATTTGAGTATAATATTAGAATTTTTTAAAAGCCCTGTTTTCGCTAAAAAAAATTAAATTAATTAATATCTGAAGAACGGCTACAGATGGGTATAGGAAGATATTTGCGAAAGTTAGTCAGAGTAGATTCTGAAAATTGAAAAATATGTAGAGTGTTCCATTTAAAATAACGATGTTGCCATGACCATCTATAACCGAGCTCGTTAAGCCTTACATGTTTTATGAAAAGTCATAAATAAATGCTTATAAATCGAAAACTTGACGAATTAGGTATAGGGAACCTATACATAGTTGAAGAGCTACATTTATCGGTATTTCAAATCAGTAATCATATACAGGGTGTACCGTTTAAAAATATTCATATTAGGCCACTTTTATAAGTTACTAACAAACTTATACCTCTGGTCCACCCTGTATTGATGCGGCGAAAGATGTAAATATTTACGGGCATTGCCTAATCGTAACCGGAATTTCAGCTTCACATTGTTTTAGAGCATAGAAATATTAATGCTTTTTGAAAGCCCTATTTCCGCTAAAATAAATTAGATTATCTCAAGAACAACTACAGATAGGTACATGAAGATATTTACGAACGTGATTCTAGCATTAGACGCTTTTTCAAAACATGGAAAATAAACAGCCATCATATTATATGCCTCGGCTTTCAAACTAGACATGCTTGAAGAGTAAAATAGAACCAAATTAAAGGGAAGTATTAGTAATCAACGATAGTATTTAGCTTAAACAAGAACAAATTGCTACTGCATTTATCAAAACTAGCACATAATAAAATGTTACATTCTGTTTGTTACCACGGCAATCTTGATCGTATTTAAAGCAACATATTGACAATGATAAAAATTAATTAAACCATTTTCATCTGGTATTTAATGACAAATAAAGGTTTTTGATTTACATGGCATACTTGATCGCTTTGACTGGAACTTTACTTAATGCTAATTCATTTTAATGAGTACATTATTTTAGTTTGAAGATATAATAATTTGACAAATATAATAGGCAATCATTTTATATATGTATTCATATTTTTTTTTTCAGTTAAACGGGCACAGCCTGATCATAATGGACCCGAAGAAAATATTGGTAGGATGAGTTATTTTAATAACAAGCCTACTTCCGCTATTAAAAGAGGTAAGACATTTAAAACAATATTAATTTTTAGACTTTTCCTGTAAAATATCAAAACCTGTTGATAACTGTTTATTATAAAATCGTTTAAATTTCTGTTTAACGTCGTTAGGCAGACCTTTCTATCTCTTTTAAACAAATTATTTGATCATAAAAATGTTCTTTAACCCTTATCAGAATGCAATACATAAAAGGGTTTTTAAAGTATGAAATAACAATTAAGTGCTAAACAAGATTTTCTAGCCTCTTCTCTCTCTAAAAGAAAGCGTTTGTTGGAAAACGTTTACGTGCATTTTATTCATATTTTTAACTCTTGAAACTTATTATACAGGGTGTTTCCTAACTGATCAAAAATATTTAGAGATATAATTCCTCAAGTAATTTTATGACTAAAATATCTTATAAATGTTGGTCGTAGAAAGTTTCGATTTTAAGATACAACGCGTTGACATTTTAAATATTTTGGTGTGCCTCGTACATTTCTGGAAATATTTAATTCAAATTTGGCACACTATAAACTGCAATTTATACCTATTCAATGATATATTTTAGAAAAATATACAGGATGTAACTTTTTTTAAGGTTACGATTTATTTGACTTTTAAAAAATCTTCGTAGCCACGGTGCCCCAGTTTGGGACACTGTCGTTACGCTGTTTTGGACAGACTTCTATCGAATTTACTCCTTTTCTGTACACATTTTATATCCTTTGACCTTTTTGATATCTTGCACCATTGTGAATTACTAAACTAACTATCACTAAAAAAGTTTAGGTTAGACCATATCTAGTTGCCATAGAAATTAAAACGATTTGCCAGTTATGTTATGCTCATGTCACGGTCTTATTTTGTATTTGTATCATTTAGAAAAGTTATTTTTTTCTATATAACCTATAACCTATAACTTTCAAGTTAACGTTCAATTAAACGTAATTTCCATTTTTTTGTCATTGCACCATATCAATTTTCCAATTTTTGTATACATGATGTTTCGGGAGAAATTTTCTAAAGATGTGTTTGGGAGGTCAAAAGATTCAAAAAAGATTATGTATTTATAGGCTTAGTTTTCGGTGTAAAAGAAATACTTATTTAAATCCGTAGAATGTACTTGATAAAATATTAAATAATATTAGGCAAATATTGCTAAGCTCCAATCAAAGGGATCAAGTATGCCATGTAAATTAAACCCTTAATTTGTCATTAACTAAGACGATTGGTTAGGTATGATTTTGATTTAATTAGTAATTGACAATCTGTATTTTAATTAACATAAATAGTTATTATCTGTTGATTTTAACCTGTCTTCTTTCACACTTACACAGTCTTAGGACTAGTCTAAATTGCGAGAGTGTTTAAAAACCAACGGGTTAAAACAATAATAAAACTAACAACCGGCACGAAAAGCTGGAGGGCTTGTAAAGGCCAACGGGCCAAAATAATAACAAGGATAACATAAAAAAATTCTAATACAAATCACCGTTTTTAGAAACTCTCGAAATATTTCCACTTGAAATGCACCTGTTTAATCTCCAAGGGGTACTAAGAACAGCGGCTTCAACTTCAAGCCTTTGTGTGTTGAATTTGCTGAATTATATTTACTGGTGTGGTAGGGCGCGTTTGAAACAACATTTTCTTTTATTCTTCTCCATAAATAAAGTTCAAGAACAGACAAGTCCGGGGATCTAGCTGGCCAAGGAAATAGGCTACTTCTCCCGATCCAGTGGTTTGTCAAGGTTATATTCAACAAATGTCATTCAACAAATATATTCCGCTGTTCAAATGTGCACGTTTCGGGAAGAAAGGGAAATATTCTAAAGATATGTTTGGGAGGACAAAGGAGTAAAAAAAGATTGTATATTTATAGACTTAGTTTTCTGTGTAAAAGAAAATTTAAAAAATTTGTTTTTATTTTATATTTCGGAAACGATATTGAATATCAAATTGAAATTCGTTGTGCGAAGAAAGAAAAATGAGATAGCACCGCTTGTCGTCAGAATTATTAACTTTTTCTTTATTGGCAATCTGTTCTAAAGAAAAAAATTCTCGTTCTTTTTTTCGTCTGAGATATCGTTTTCAAGTAATTATTAAAATACTGCCTTATTTTTTGTGATAATTTTTATTTCAGCAACCAAATTAAAGATCAGAAACATGAAAAATAAAAGAAATAATATTTATGTTATCAATAATAAATATTAAAATTAATTTTGAGCCCATTTATGTTTTCATCACCAAAATGGCGTTTAAGATAAAATATTAATTAAAAAAATGCATTTATGCGATGAATTTTTCAAAAATAAATGGTTTAATTCAGGTTTGCTTACATTCGGTAAAGTGAAAAAATAAAAATTTGAAGTCAACCTATAGCACTGATATTTGGTACATGTCTATAAAATCGAAAAAGAAACAACTTTTTTCTTTATCATTTTTCAAAAATTTGAGAAAAAAAGTTTAGTTTTTGCCATTTAAATAAAAATGTAAATTTGACAGGTAAGATAAATCACGTGACTAATTTTTTTACTGTCATTTTGCTTTATTTTTCCAGCAAAAACTTTCTGCCTACTAAAATTTTACTTAAGTCAATAAATAAAAAAAATCTCATATAATGTGGACTTTACTGGTCACACTGTATATCACATTTAATTTTTCTGCACAATTTGAAAAAATAAGAATTTTTTTTTACGTTGGTTTTTAATCATCTTTGGCCTCCATTTTATTTCGCCATCTGGAAATCATACCACACTTTTACCATTTTATCTCAATGTCACACATAACAATTACATACAATTTTAAAAAATTTGCTTTTTTGATGCATTTTAGTGGTACCAGAATGTTACCAGTTCATTCCTCTTTTCAATTCAAACATTACCACGTCATCCTCATATACCCCTTAATTTTTGACCAAAATTGGAATTTAATCGGGTAAGTAGTTTTTTAGATACGCCGCTGACAGACAGACAGACCCACGAACTTGAAAAAAAAAATTTTTTGCATCTAGGAACGCTAAAGCGTGAAGATATGTAAAACTTGGGAGGATGATTATTCAATCCATATCAATAAGTCAATCTATTAAGTAGTTATTTGAGGCTCAACTTTTAAATATTTCATTAAGTCGTCATCTTGTTTCGCCATCTTGGATTCGTATCAAAATTTTACCAGTCGATTCCTACGTAATATTTGATTTTTGTGCAAAATTTGATGAAAATTTGATGAATAGTTTTTTAGTAATATTTTTTTAACATTTCACTAGGCGGCCATTTTGTTTTGCCATATTGGATTTTTACCAAAATTTTATCAGTTCATTCCCATGTGATTCTTAGTTTTTAAACAAAATTTTAAGTTAATTATGTTAGTAATCTTTTGGCTATGACAGACTGACAAAAAGACCGATCTCGAAAGGTGGTTTTTGTATGATTACAATAATTCCTTTTTAGCCTAAACTTAAAGATCACCCCTGGTCTCAAGTATATATTAGTCCACTGATTTCAGCTGTATTTCAAATTTCCTTTCCAGTTATTTTTACTATCATTTAAAAAGAGGGAAAATAAATAAACGCCAAATAATAAAAAAAGTTTACTAAAATAAGAAATAAATTATTAAAAAAATCTATGATTTTGTATGTAAAAGCGCATTTTTAAGCTACTCTATTAATAAGACTTAGCATAGTTTTAGTTATTATCGCACTACCAGTCCTTAATTTTTAACAAAAACTTATTTACATACAACACATACAAATCTTTTTGTTCTATAAATCATTCTCAATTGCATTCATTTTTTCTAAAAAGTACTCCATGCTCACCGGACTATTGTTTTGCCACAAGTTGTATTTCAGAACTTTATTATGTCTTTTATTGATTTTCGAGGTGTTCATGCTTTCGCTGAAGTTAACGAATCTCTTGAACTTTCTAACACTCATTTCTTTTAGAGTTGGAGTTTCAAAAATAGTTTGCAACAAACTGTTTTGCTTCTCCTTTGCGCCCTTGTTCATGTAATATTTTATTATGTCTTCTTCTGTAAGTTTTTTCTTGTTTGACCTTTTACGTAGTTTACAAATGGTAGGTGTTAATGCATTGGGATTAATAGAATTATTTTCAATCAGAGGTTCTAGAACAGTATTTCCGTCTATGGCTTCCTTGGACGCATTTTTGTTATAGTCAAAATTTTCTATGTTCAATGAACTTCTATAATCAGTAGTGTTGGAGTTATCGCCTGATGAGTTTTCTTTTTGTTCTGCATGATCTTCAATAAATGCGGTATTTAAAGTTTTTGATGTTCTGCGCAAAAGCCCTGATAACCTTCTTACTCTTCTCTGTGAATTGGTTTTTGGAATAACTTTATCATCTTCATGAGTGTCATTGGATACGAAAGCGTTGTTTAAAGTATTCCCAGAATTATTGAAAACTTTTGAATGGGGGATTGACTGCTTATAACAAACTGGCGATAATCCAGAGCTTGCGTCATTGAATCTCGAAGATCTTCGAATTATTTGCAACGGAGTTTGGAATTTTGTAACATTTTCGCTTTTAACTTCATTACTTCTTTTTGACGTTCTTAATTGTGGTAATTTATTTTCAAGTATGTGTTTGTTTCTCTTATAATTGTTTTTTTCTATATCTTTTAAATGCCGTTTTTTTAGTTTAAAGTCACTGTCATTTAAAACTTTAATTTCTAGATTTGCTATTTTTATTTTACCAATTTTCTTATTGCTAATTTTTAGAGGACTGATGATATTTCCATTAGCATTTAGGTCTAAAGTACTAAAGTCTTCGATGAAGCTCACGTTGAGTTCGTCTCCACAACAAAAGGATCGTCTTCCGGATTTGCTTGTTTTCTGCCTGAAACAATAAAACATATTTTGACATCCATCTACAGCGTTAGAACAATACTTTATTGCAGTTTTGGAAATAGAGTTTTCCTTTAATATACCATATATATATATATATATATATATATATATATATATATATATATATATATATATATATATATATAATATACCATATAATTGCCAAGTTTAAAAAAAAACAAAAATAGCCAATCGATGTAATTTTTAAAGTAGTAAAGTCCCACAAAAAAAACCTTAAAAAAGTGGGTGTGACATACAAAAAGAAAACACTCTTCTTGTCCTGAAGTGTATTTTTCACAGTTAGAAGATATCGAGTTTAAATGCAAAATGTTTGTAATATGAATGTAATTGGCGAGTCTAGGAGTACTGCTGAGTACAAAGATACTGTGACTGCTAATGAGTGTTTTTTGATAACTGACTGAATGAGGATAGTTATACTAGATTATGTAAGCGAACAAATACAAAAACATACAAAAATTATTACCAATATGAGCGGTGAGAGTTTTTATTATGAGTTTGAGGATATTTCAAAATCAAAAGTATCTAACTTGTGGGTTAAAAATCAAAAATTAAACAAAAAAATCGGCAAATTTTCTTTATCCGTAAAATTTTCCATTTATTGGGAGTTTAGTTCCACACATAATCAATTATTAATACATGTATAGTGCTTTTTCACACATTTTTATTGGGTGTCATTTTCTTTCACTATATTGGACGAAAATTTTATGAGTTTCTACTTATGCCACATTTGATTTTTGGGTATAATTTAAAATAAATTGAATAAGTAGTTTTTGCACTGATTTTTTAAGACTGCCATTTATTCCGTCGTGTCGTAAATTGGATAATTTTTATTTTTTAGTAGTACTTTTTTTAACATTTGTCTAAGCCGCCATTTTGTCCCGCCATATTGCATTTTCACCAGAATATTACCAGGTCATCCCGATATGACTAAAATTTGTTAGTTAAGTTAGCTAAGTATATGCCGCAAACTAACAGACCGACGGAATCGAGGGAATTAAAAAAATATTGAAATAGCAATAGGCATAATCTGGGTTCCGAAATGATAGTTGTCAACTAACACAACGTCTAAAAAAAAGAAATAATAAAATTAGTTGATGGACCTAAGGAAGAGTTGGTTTACTGCAGAAATTCTAAATAAAAAATTATCCTGATCATTTTTTTATTAAAGCTGAACTTCATAGAATAGATAAAAAAAGAAAAAATGATCAATAAAGTTAAAAATCTGTATTTTGAAAATAAATTTATGAATGTTAAAAACCGATCAAAAAAAACATGGAACCTGTTAAACGAACTTATGAGTCGTAATAGTCCGGTGATCTATGAAATATGGATTGTACCATCTTGAAAAAACATTTTGCTACTGCACCAACAAAACCCGGTTGAACACCTGAAGCTCGCAAGCAGGTCCACTCACCTAAACTTACCTCACAATAACATACGATACACGTACTTTTTATATGTAAAGGACAAAAATGAGTGCGAATTGATCCAAATCATTAATTCATTAAAGAGTAATAGTTCTTCTGGTTATTATCAGATCAGCGTTAAAACAATGAAAATATTTAGATTTATTTTAGCACCATTCTTAGCAGAGGTAATAAACAAAAATAAGAAGCAGAGTGCTTTTCTTTCTGAATTAAAATTGCACGGGTAGTACATCTATATAATAACTACAAGCCAATCTCTAGATTAATATATGTCTTATTTATGAAACCGAACTGCTGAATAAAACATTAAATACACAAGAATGAAACATTAATGAGAATAAAATATTAAAATACAGAAAAAATCAGCCATCGCTGAAGTAAAAATGTTTACCATGATAGACGTGAAAAAAAAAACAGACTTTTTCAACAGTCATAAAAATTAGGGGGTTTCCTCTAGAAAAACCGCTACACCCCCAAATTTTTTTGTTTTTATTGAAATGTTTTTTTGTGATACTTTCGAATTCTACTGGAACAATTACATCACTTGTCTATTTTCGATTCTTACAAAAATACAGGGAACTTCAGAAATTAGGGCCTGCCTGTTCATTCCTCGTTAGATCACCCTGTACATGTTACTTATTTGTAGAACAATATATAAAATATGTGTAGTTTTTCTACTAAAAAATAATTTGCTTACAAATTTCTCTTAAATTACCCTGTGAAATATATGGTGACAGAGCAAATCCACTTAAGCTCAGGGTTGAATTTTCGTTTGAACTTATTTAACGCAAAACCGACTTCAAGAAAAAGCATTAAATAGTAAAAAATTATATTTTACTCCATCGTAAAAACTTTTAATTCATCGTTTTTAGTTTGATCAACACTGTTTTATTGCAAAGATCAGCTTAAAAGTTTTCGAGGCCGCCTAAACCTAGGTTAAAACAGTGGCGTATATGGAGATTGCTTCTGGATGGGGGGGGGGGGGCGGATTTGAGGAAGGAAATTTACCTACGTTATACTATTTCTAGCATTTTAGCTTAAATCAAAGTGGCTCTGGGGGGTTTTAACTGCCTTATATACGCCACTGGGTTAAAATGTTGGACGTCCCTACTGAAATATCATGTAGCTACTGTATTTCACATACCGTTTTCAATTTTTATTTCCCTGGGGAAAGATTTTGCCCATATCACCAACCTTGTCACTTCCAGGCGAGGGTGAGCTCCAAACCCAAAATTTTAAATGACAATAGGGGTCGAGTGATACCTTATTTTAAAGACAATCAAATTTTTTTTTCAACGCATCTTATTTTTTTCAAATTTGATGCAGCCGTTTTTGAAAAAATAAGGGTAAAGAAATAAAAAAATTTTTGTATGTAGTGAAAAGTCGTTTTCGCTTATTTTCAACTCTGTCACTTTAATCTCTCACGGAAGTAAACTGCAACCCTTAAAACATTAAATGGGATAAAGGGTCAACTGATACCTCATTTCAAAGGTCATTCAATTCTCTTTTCAAGGTCTAGCATTTTTTAAAAATTAAGTAGGTAGTTAAGTAGTTAATAAGTCATTACTAATAAAACTATAAATTTGTTTCGATCATTATGTTATTTTTATGTAATGAGATTAAAAAAAAATTCTTTTTGAGCTTAGCCTTACGGTATGGGTATGGTTTAGGTTTACAAAGAAAGATGAGATACAAGATGTGAATTTTGTTTATTCATTTATCATAAAAATAAGCGCTGAAAGTGTTGGCCTCCTGCATCCATTTAGATTTCCTGGGAGAAAAAAAAATTGTCATAATTCCATTCCAGACGTTTAATTTTTCTGGATATTGAGTATGAATCTCCTGGAATAGATGTGGATTTTCGTCAGACCAATATCTACTATTGTGACGATTAACAGTCCCATTTAGAAAAAAACACTCATCGGAAAAACAAATGTTGAACACTAAATTCACCTTGAAATTTGAAATGATGTCTGTCAAAGTCAACTTCGCCTAATTATTGTACAAGATTAATTTTGAAGGGTGAAAATTATATGACTTTAAAATTCTGCGAATACTCGAACGTGATATGCCACACAGTAACGGTAGTTGCCTGGTGCTTAATGTAGGGTCTATATTGACGTGGTCCAAAACAGCAAATTTCACTGCTTCGTTTCCCACTATCATTCGATTTGGAGCGATTGGTTTTCGGTTTGTCACTGACGCTGTCTCCCGAAACTTTGCTACCAGTTCAATTGTGTGAAACATGTTTATCTGGATTCATTTGATTAAACACTTGTGCTGCAATATTAGCACATATACCATTTTCATAATAGAGTTCAATCAGCGATACTCTTTCTGATCAAAATAAAGTTACAAATAGTCACAGGCAAAACCCCACGAGATTCTAAATTTAAATAAATTAAATGTAAATGCTCTTTAGCCGCCTAAGGAAGATAAACAACTGCAATATTTTTAAATTTTTTACACAAACATAGAATTCCACAGTAGGCTGTGGATTATTAAGATTTGACTAATTGCAAAAAGACTAGTACGTTCTACTTTTTTCTTCAAACGATAAAATTGAAATTTAAATTAACTTTTTTTAGTGATAAATATAATGAGAAAGGTAAAAAACATTTCCTTATTTTTATGTTAGATCTGTTGAAAAGTGAATTTGATGACCATTCAAATGGGGTATCACATGAAGTTTAATCCGATTTAATTTAAGGGTTGAAGCTGAAAATATGCATAAAATGCTTCTTCTTCGAGATAAAAATCGACGGGTTTCAAAATTTTCTTTTCTACCAATGAGAAATCGTATTTTTTTTTAAATTGTTCTTCCCTTATTTTCTCAAAAACGGCTGCATCAAATTTAAAAAACTAAGATGCGTTAAAAAGAGAATTTAATTACCTTTAAAATAAGGCACCAGTTGACCCCTATTCCCGTTTAAGATTTTTGTGGTTCGAGCTCACCCCCGCGAGGGAGTTGAAGTGACAAGCCTGATGATATGCGCAAAACCTTTCCCCCGGGAAATAAAAATCGACGAGTCCGAGCGATTTTTTTTTAAACAAACGGTATATGAAATATCTGTCTTGTTTCGTTTTGATTGGCCCACCTTGTATATAATACACATTATCATACATTAAAATATTGGTAAAATTTAATCTCTTGGTAATAAAAACCCTGAAACCCATATAAAACACGATATTTTTATAATACTGCCTTTTTTTACTTTAATCCTTTCTTCTCCGCTATATACTTCACTCATTATGACAAGAAACGTTCTGTGCGAAGAATAAAAATGTTTGATATTTTTTCCATTTATTAAAATTTATAATAACGGAATTAACGTGAAGAAAAACCAGATGCTTGCTAGTGAAATATGTATCTCAAGTTGCCAAGGAATGACTTATTTGGTTAAATACATTTCATAAACCAAATTTAAAGGCCACTAATTCATTTCAAATGTATCGCTGAAATTCTTAGGCTGAAAAAAATTGAATATGGCGTCAGAAACTTGGTTAATGCCAACTATACCAGACACATTTGTTTCTGTTCCGGGATACTCGGTATATAGACAAATATTAAAAATGTCAAAGTTCTTGAAAAAATTAGTAATGAAAACATTGATAACATTTGGATTTCTGCCAAAATAGGCAATGTTGTGGCATGTATTGGCTGTGTGTATCGTCCCCCTAGTGTGAACTATATGCTACTTCAGGATTTGGAGGAGAGAGTTGCTGAATGTGTGATTACTTTATTTGCCTAGGTGATCTCAATATTAACTACTTAAATAGGACCACGCCAGAATGAATTTTTTCAGCACTTTTAACCTACATCACCCCAACTATTAACCCCAACGCGAAATTCTTCTTTACTTGATTTAATAATTATTAACAAATACGATCACGTTCTACACACTGAAAATATTAATTTTAGGCGATTATCAGATCATTATTTGGTATATTCTATAATTAATATACCCTTAAAACAAAAAAATAAACCTACCTTTTATTCGTTTAGAGATATAAAAAATATGTATGTGGCTCGTTTCAACAGCGACCTTCGCAATATTTTCTGGCATTGTGTTTATACTGAGCCTAATTTGGATAGGAAGGTTCTAGCATTTGAGAACTGTATAAATGAGATTTTGAATAAACATGCGCCGATCCGAACAATTAGAATCACCAAAAATTACTGCCCCTGGATAACCCCAAACATTAAACGCATGATGCGTTTGAGAGATCATGCTCTTAATGAATACAGTAAAGCTTTAAAATCCCTTAGTGTGTCATTTGCTCAAACCCAATCAAAATTAAGATATTACAAAGAACTTCGTAATCTAGTAATATCCCCCATTCGCCGAGAAAAGAAGGCTTTCATACAGTTTGAATTGAATCGAAACCACAAAAATTCGAAAACACTTTAGAATGCCGTAAGTAAATTAAATATACATACAAAGTGCCCCCCAGTGACCTTCCGGGTCATCTTAAGAATGCCAATAATATAAACACCTTTTTTATTTCTTCTATTGTGCGAACCGAACCAGATTTGCTGACATTTTAGTACTTTGATCAAAATAGGGATCCAAATATCGCAAATAATGTATTTAACTTCTCGCTTGTTTCACCTGATACGGTTGCTTCCAAACTTATGAAAATTAAATCGAATGCCAAAGGGATAGACAAAAAATCTAATATGATAAAACTATGTGTGCGTTACTGTGTGCCTGCTCTTACCCATTTGATTAATACATCATTGCTTAATGGAGTTGTGCCCAGCCGCTGGAAACATTCCCTTATTACCTCCATTCCAAAAAAAGAAAACGTTTCTGAATTGAATCACTTAAGACCAATTAGTATTTTGTCAGTACTCTAAAAAGTTATAGAATCTGCTGTCTACGACCAATTAAAGGGCTATACTGATAAAAATAAAATTCTACCATGTATACAATCAGGCTTTCGCTCTGGGCATAGCACTACTACGGCTCTTTCCAACGTTGTTGATGACTTATTACGCGCAATGGATAATGGAAAACTTTCTCTTTTGACAATGTTGGATTATTCAAGAGCATTCGATACTATACATCATGACCTTTTGATCGCTAAACTGAAGTATTATGGTCTCTCACAGAAGTCCGTGGATTGGTTTAGAAGTTATTTGATAAATAGGCATCAGCAGGTGAAATTGGTGAGTGATAGTGAGGTTAACCTTTCTGAAAGGTTAGTGAATCCGAGGGTACCACAGGGCTCTATTCTGGGTCCTTTGTTGTTTGCTATTTATACGGCTGATATAGTAAAATCAGTTGATTTGAATACCCATTTGTACGCTGACGACTGTCAAGTATATACCTCCTTTAACCCTGACTACGAAGAGGAACGCGTGGTCACTATTATGGTTAGAAATCTTTATGCTTTACATACGTGGTCAAAAAACAACTCTCTAATATTAAACCCGTCGAAGACTGTAGCCCTATTGATTGGTTTTGAGAAGCAAAGGCAAAAGGTCAACCTAAAAGATAAAATTTTGCTTGGAAATAATATCGTTGCTTTTAAAACACATTTTAGAAATCTGGGACTAATTATAGACCAAAACTTAAGCTTTTCTAATCATGTAATAAATAAAATACAATTAGCATATCTACGTCTGAAAAATATGTATCCTTTCAAAAATATTTTAAATTTTCAAGTTAAACTAAAGTTAACTGAGTCCTTGATGCCACCATTATTTGACTACTGCGATGCAGTATACGGCCCATGTCTAAATAATTACTACGCAAATCATATACAGGTGGTTCAAAATTCTTGTCTTAGGTACTCTGCAGACATTGGGAAGAGATGTACATTTCGTCACTCTAATAAAAAAAAATAATAACCTCTGGGCTCCCTTCCTATCTGAGAGATAAATTGGTTTTTGCTAGTGAAAATGTTGAGAGAACAGGAAGAAATCCAGTGTTGTTAGTGGTACCACGTCATGCTACCACCAACTTCGAGGGATCTTTCTCATATTATTTCTCTTTCCTGTATAATTTTTTACCACAGCATTTAAAAACTATTACAAATATTAATACATTTAAACATCTTAAGAGTTTTTATGTCAATAATATGTAATGACATTTCTAATAATTTCTTTCTGCTTGGTCTGGCTATATATCTTTTCTTATCTTACTTATTTAGTATAAATCACAGAATATTTAACTTACTTAAGTAAGCAGGTTAGGTACAGGGTATTCCAGCGAGGACTGAACAGGGACCTATTTTTGACCTTCCTTGTATTTTGGAAAAATTCAAAATAGCCAATCGATGTATTTTTTCTTGTAGAATCCAAAAATATCATCGAAAAAATATTTGAACCAGAAACAAAAGAGTTACGCTATGCATCAGGTGTTTTTTAAATGGAATGTATCGTTTTTTATACGATTTTTGGAAAGAGTGATTTTTTTTATGTCCGTTCTGATTAAAAGATTTGATTTTGCGATAGCTGTTTATATTTTATGTTTAAAAATAAACTTATAAATTAAAATTTTATAAGCAAAATACAGAAAAAGTTAAATTTATTATTTACTTTCTTTTGTCAAGTGTGCCATGGAAATCTACGCAGTATATTACGCAGTTTGTTTTCTATCAAGTTTTTGAGTAACCAAACAGTCCCATAGGAAGTGACAGTAACATTCATTATTTTAGTTCAATAATGAAATAAGATCAATAAATCCACAAAAATATGACTCAAGGCGAAATATAAGCCCTTAAAATTTATCTAGACTCTCTGCATATCGATTTTCATTATTCAAAAATATTATACAGTGGGTTAACAGTGAAGCAATCCATTTTAATTGTAATATTTCTGGTATGTCAATTTCTTTATTTCATCCCAAATAAAATAGGTTAAAAGTAGGCTTTCCTTTTTAATTTTCTTTTGATTCAGCATCTTTCAAATACTGTCGTATTGAAATAGTATATTACATAACAAGTGTTGAAAGTGGTAGCATTTCTCCTACGACCGCTTTTGAAACTTACAAAAAACACACTGTTAACCGGGCTAGAAAGTGCTATATATCTCACGCGTATTGAAAAACATGTATTTAAAAATGCTTTTCAAAACTACAACCTTGTATGAATGTCACAGCTGCGTAACGGGTGAAAATTTTTTCAACACTAGAAATCTACTAACTTGTTATATAACATATTATTTTCTATTTTGTAATCATAAAAACATACTGGCCCTCTTTTCGACTCTACTTAGCTTTTTTAGTTAGAACGTTGGAATCATGGTTATAGTCAAAAGCAGTGTTATCGTGCGAGTCATACGATTTATCTACGACAAACTTTTTAAGTTTGTTTTTCTTTTATTACGTGTAATCATATCCTCCGCATAAAATCCGGAAGATGAATTAGATAGACCTATGATATTTTCATATGAAAAAAGAGGATAAACATATAAATACCAGCAGTTGCAAAAATCTTTAAGCGATGTCACTTCAACGTCAGAATGACAAGTCAGTGACAAAATGAGTAATAGAAAACAATTTCCGGGATTTTTGCATCCACAAGCGAAAAAAATGGTATTAAATCTAATAAAATATTACGAAAATGAAAATTCACCGGCCAATATCCAGGAGACAGTAGCAAAAGCTCTGGGAATCGGTGTAAGGGCTGTGCAAAAAATTGTGTATGAAAAAAAGCACAATTTACTACCGAAGAAGATTAAGAAATGTACACGAAAAAAGCCAAAGACAGAAGACTTAAGTGACAATGTAGAAATGGATGTTCGTAATGCAATTTACGATTTATACACATCAAAAACTAATATAACCCTTCAAGTTTTAAAAGAAGATATAAAAAATCGAGGCATATTGGAAATTGGACTAAAATCGTTGTCAAAATTAATAAAAATGTTGGGTTTTCGATATAAAAAGGACTATAATCGAAGATTTTTATGCGAGTTGCCACATATAGCAAGTCAGCGTATCCAGTTTTTAAAGAAATACACGGAAAATGTTAATTCAAAATTTAAAAAAGTGGTATTTTTAGACGAGACATTTTAATGGAAGTAGTTCGAAATCTTGGCAGGACGAGTCTGTAAAAATTGTCAAGAGAAAAAAGAAATGTGGGAAGGGAAAACGGTTCATCATTTTGCCTGTTCTTCAACAGGATTTCTCCCAGGTGCAAGTTAACTATTTTCTTCAACATCCAAAAGTATGGACTATCATGATAATATGAACTGTGAACATTTCAAGTGCTTAAAAGAACAACTGATTCCAAATTTAGATGCTCCATCTTTAATCATTCTGGACAATGCATCTTATCATTCAAGAATCTTAAATAAACAACCTACTTCATCCTGGAAGAAAAGTGATATTTATGACTGGCTAATAAAACAAAAACAAAATCCTTTACTCAATATGCTGAAACTAGAACTTCTTTTAATGGCAAAATCTATTAAAAAACCAATAATATATGCCGTAGATGATGAGGTTTTACGACCGCCGCCATACCATTGCCAGTTTAACGCAATAGAATTAATATGGGCTGGGGCAAAATCATATTACGAAAAACACGTGAACGATGGTCTTACATCAGATGAAGTGCAAATTGTTTGGCAAGATTCATTAAATTATTACGCCGGAGTACTCGAAGAAATCTGTGGAACATACGGAAAAATTAATATAGGATTGGTGGAATCGAGAACGAGTTCTAGATGTCGAAATAGCATAGATCATTGCGCCATTTGAGGAAAACTCAGAAGATGAGGACTTTTTAAGTGATGATGATATTTTTTGGTCTATAATATTAAAAAGTTTCTGAAGGATTATATTAGTCTTTGACGTGTATAAATTATACATATATATATATATATATATATATATATATATATATATATATATATATATATATATATATATATATATATATATATATATATATATATATATATATATATATATATATATATATATATATATATATATATATATATATATATATTTATATATACATATATATATATATATATATATATATATATATATATATAAAGCCTGTATTTTTCGCATTCACGGCCCTTAACTTTAAACTGAAATTTGAAGAAATCGGATAAGTAGTTTTTTAACTATGCCGCGAACAGACAGATTGACGGACAGACATACCTACAGACAGACGGGATTGAGAAAACATGTTTTCCGGCATCTAGGGACCCTTAAACGTAAAGATCTGAAAAAATCTCACGAGGGAAGTAATAACTAATTATCTTGTGTTTTTAACAAAAGTGCAAAATAATTTTTTTTTGTTATCACAATACAAAAAACAAGTTTTCTTTGCACAGGGGTGGCCCGCATTTAAATAAATGACACTGTATAAGTGGTTAGATTTTTATGTCAAGAGGGGCTCATAATTTTTGGTGATTGATAAAAAAAATCTCAGTTTCATTAAGTGGCTGTATAAACAGAACATATCCTGATTGTTCCACTGATTCGAACCGACTTCCGACTTTATTAAGGCGGTTGCCATTTTGTGTATTTTTGTTTTTGCCAACAAAAAAATTTTAACCAAATACATATTTAGCGAATTTTCTTATTTAGTCCCTCGGCATTTAATATATAAAATAATATTAAGTGGCCATCTTAATAATATTGTGTAATATAATAAAAAAACTATTTTCTTTCTCCCTGTATATTTGTAAATTACCCATAGAGATTTAATAGCTCGATAAAAGAATCACACAACATTTTGGTATTCACTGTGTTTTCTGATTTGATTCATAATGTTGGTGACCTTTGGACCCGCACGATAAGACCGCATTCGACTATACCTCGAATTTGAAAAAGTTCAGCGATAAATATGTTTTTTAAAGATACTGTTTTGTTAGAATGTAGTGTACAGATAAGAAAAAATAATATAAAATACTCGTTTCATAAAATATTTAATCTCACTCGACTCGTTTTCTAACCTAGAGCCCCTGCTATAAAAACATGTCTTAGTCTTAAAGACATCTTTTCCATAAGCAAAGTAGTGTGGTAATAGCCCTATTTCGACACTATTTTTTTTCTCTACAAAGTTGGCAATGCTGAGTCATGGGCGTCATAGCCTCCTAGAATTTAAAACCGGTCATGTCTCAAAATTGAAAAACGAAAATAGCCCGTTTGAAATTGCCACCTGCTATGTTACCCACTTAAAAATGTTCAACAGTTAATAATGTTTTTAAAAGATTCTTTTATAAAATATAGTACACAAAATAGAGAAAAAGGTATAAAATACTCGTTAGATAGGATATTCAATATCACTTGCCCTTTACAACACTCTCCCGAGGCTCGTTTTCTAACCTAGGGCTCGTGCTATAAAATCATGTCTTGTAAACTAGTGTTTTAATACTATTTTAGCACACCACTTGAAAAAAAGGTTTTTTCATTTTCTAGCTAAGTTAACAATACGTTTTTATCGGTTTTATATGTGTCGTTGGAAAAATATATTAAAGTAAAATTCTTACTTTTTTACATTTTAATTGCCTACATCTTTCGGTAAAAAACATCGATGGTTCTTATCTCTTTTCTAATCATTAAAACATATTTTATGCAGAACTGCTGTTTAGTTTTGTGTCTTATAAATGAAACATTCTGTATTTTTCTCATTTCAAGTTTTATAAAATATAAGCCTTTGGGGTGGGCCAACTTTTTTTTTAGCTAAAATGTGATATATTCACAATTTTTATTTTTTGGGTTCTATAAAGCCTCAATTTCTCTGCGCAAACTCCCAAATTTTATTTTATTTACTCATTTGTTCTACCTTTTTCTTGGTTTAATTATTTACTTATGCTTATACTATCGCCAGTTTTGATAATTTTCTGGGGACGTTTTGTTTCTCAGTTACCACCATAAAAATTGTCAATATTACTTTTCACTATTTTTGCCCTTTTTTGTCCTAAAACTTACTGGTTAATACATTCAATCAATAGCACTGACAATAAAATTGACTAAATAACTTAAATTATTTCATTTACTTTAATAACGAATAAAATACACCACGAAAAGACGCCCTTATTGTTAATGAAATATTAGTGATTTTATATTTTTAAGTTGCTCAACCTGAGCCTGACATTGCCGCGAGAAATTTAAATTACATTTCTCTTTCAAATTTTGAGTAACATTTGAACATTGGACATGAATTTTACCTTAGCACCTTTTTTTATTTTCGGGGCAATCTTAAAATATGAGATTCGCACTGGTACTAACCCGGTGCTGATCCATCTAACAGTACCCATTGTTATTTTAAGTGGCAGTCCTAGATTTATTGAGAAACCTCAGCAAACCTGATGCTAACCCGAGACGGATCCACCTAACGGTATCGGATATTGAATATAACGGGTATTCATTTTTTTTGCTTAAAAATCCACTCATTTTAATTTTTATTTGACAACTTTCTAAAAAAATTAAAACACATTATTATTGTAAAATTTTTGATCTTTTAAATTTGAATAAATAGCTTTAACTGATTGACACTTTCAGGTTATGTTACCAACATAAAATTTAAAAATGATTTAACTTTGCACGTTTTTAACATAAAAAAAATAATTAAATCAAATAGTTTGCATTTTTCGAACAATATTGGAATGTTTACTACCGAGTCAGCCAGGTTCAGAGGGCTTTATAGATGTAAAAAAAGATGTGTATTTTTTTAAGGCTTTTATAACATCCTCTTCGGAGAAATATGGAACGTCAATATTTAGATTGGAAGAAATATTATTCACGTTTACAAAATTTGTATCCGAATTAGAAAACGATTGTTCAAAATAGGAAGCAAAAGAATTAAGAATATCTAAAGGGTCACTTAATTCATTATTATTATAAAACATATTGTTAGGCATGCTATAAATTTCTTTTTTACTTTTTATAAATGACCAAAATTTTTTAGGGTTACTCTTAATATCTGTCTCGATTCTTTGCATATATAAGAATAACTAATGTCTGTTTTTATTTTTGTTCTACGGTTCGTAAACAATTCCAAACTTTCCAAACAACCATATTTTATGTATTTTTTATGACATTTATCTTTTTCTTTATATTCTGGATGATTTTAGATGTAAACCATGGTGGGTATTTACGTTTAGGCATTTTTTTATACTTCGGTACACATGAATCACATTTCAGTTGTTAAGAAAAAGATAAAAAATAAATAAATAAACTTAAAATTGGGAGTTTCCGCATAGAAAATCTTTATATAATTATAATTACCAAATTCCTGTATAGAAGCCAAAAAAGTATTTTATGAATATATCACATTTCAGCTTAAAAAAAAGTTGAAAAGTAAATAAATAAAATAAAGTTATAGAGTTTCCGCAGGAAGTTTTTTTTAAGTGTGTAAATGTATCATATTTCAGTTAAAAAAAAAGTAAAAACTAAATAAACGAATAAACAAAATATATTATGTAAAAATTAGGAGTTTCCGCAGGCAATTTTTTTACTTACCGTATGCAGGACACTTTGTAGAAGGCAAAAAAATATTTTGTGAATGTCATATTTCAGCTAAAAAAAAGTTGTGCTCTTTTGGGTTACTGTGAAAATTATATATACAATTAAATCCTGTACACATTATTGTTAAAAGAGAAATCGAGTTGATCAAAAATGTTTAAAATATCAACAACCCGAAAAGGCAATTTCATAAATCCAGTATTAGGGAAAATGGGGTCTTGTAAACAATTAAACCCACGGAATTTGATGATTTTTGAATATAAAATAGAAAGTTTACCTTCATTTAACTGTTTTAAGAAAATAAAAGAAATGGATGGACCACTTTTTCTAATAAAAAAACCAAAAGAAATTCATGTGATGCACTTCGCTGTCGTTCGCCTTTATATTAGGGCTTTAATGATAATGCCTCCGGCGCCTAACCTGGTGCTAACCCGGTACCAATCTAGTGCGGCCAACACTAATCAACAGGGGGATGCATCACTGGCGCAAGTCTAACATTCGACATCGGCCCCCTGGGCCGATGCCGAATGTTAGACTTTCGCCAGTGGCGCTCTACGCTGTTGTTCGTCTTTTAGGGCATTAAGGATGATGCCTACGGCGCCTAACCTGGTGCTAACCTGGTACCGATCCACCTAGTGCCTTCGCGCCTCTGCTGGTACCGATCCACAACCCACACATGCATTTTGTTTTTTTTATATAATTTATATAGGTCATATATAAAATAAACTTGGCAACGTAGCATCCCTAGCACACTGGATTTCCATCCAACAGGCGACACTCCCGCTCTCTCTTTATTTAGCTGTTGTAATTATGTTGAAAAACGTTTAATAATGTCTAATATAATTACTTCTAACTTTTAGTTACAAATAATCATTTTTGTGACATAGAGCATTATAATATAATCAATCTTTTACGTAGTTCATAAATTAAGTTTGTGAAAAATATATTTTTAGCGATACCCCAAAAAACAAGTTCAGTGCAACCTTCCGAAACCTTAGTTTTTTTGGATTTAATTTGAAAAAGTGGTTCATCCATAAATTTTTGTGTATAGTAAGTATTAAAAAAAGGTAATCTTTCAAATGTATATTTTAAATTTGTCAAATTCGGTGGGTAAAATTGTTTACAAGAGCCGGGAAAATGTATTTCTCTATTTTTAACATTTACCACCATACCGTGAATTATAATTTTTCTTATTTTTAATTTAGCTTAGCTAGTAAACCGAGTGGCCTGATGTAGTAATATTAACATATCAAAACATTAAACATCCATTTACCGTCTTAAAAACATTATTATATCCCAATTTAAAACTATATGTAATTCAAATTAAATTAAAAATTTTCAAAAATATTTTTAATTTCAGTATTTCAAAATACAAAAATTCCATCATTAATATAGCCATCACAACGGATGTTTAGAAAACATCAATACTTACTACAAATTAAAATTTTATGTCTTTTACTTCCTTGGCTAAAAGAAACTATTTTTGCATATTGTTTAACTGACACTTAAAGCAAATTCAAAAATAACAAAATTAAAAAAAATAAACAGAAGTTGTAAAGAATTCACACTATCGTCAACATTTGTTTACAAATGGTTTTTATGGTGTCTTACGGTGATGTTAGAAATGTTGTCAGAATTTATTTTTTTATTACTATTATTTTTAAGCTAATGAACAGGAGGAAGTTAATGATTTAATTTTATAATTAAAATTCCTCTAATGAGCCGTCTCACAAAATTTTCTTAACATGTTAATGTGGTATCTTCATATAAAAGAACCGGTTTAATGGGATAGACTAAAAATACAAAACGCGACTTTGTTTACCTTTTGGCTGGTGAATCCGTACATTTTTGGAACAAGCAAGAACGTCTTCTATTTTTTCCATCGAAACCAATGTAAATATTTTTTTCGCGATCGATTTTTTTCATTTAAAATCGTCTGTTCCTTTGACGTATGTCAAAATCGCGTATTTACTCTAAAACTGGTAACGTGCCGCACCTGTGTCGATTTTAAACTGCATGGGTTGTCGCACGTTTATGCGCGTTTATTAAGCCCACACTGGATGGATTTCGATAAAAAACAATTTTTTTATGAATATTTTTTATAAAACATTCTGCTGATTTTGCTGTTGACATATTTTTATTTGATTTTCTTTCTCGCAGAGTTTATTTTTTATTATTTTTAAGCTACCAAAATTAGGCGTGATGTGGTACGTTTTACAAGACATTTATTGTACAGGGTGTACAAGCATAAGGTCTACCCTCCTTAACTTCATTTGTATCACTACAAATAAATAGAAAGCAAGAGCTTCTAGGGTTTTTTGTAAACTTTCTTGTGCTAATATTAAAACACATTGTTAAATAGTGAATATTGAACATTGAAGGGGTATTTTTTTTTAAATAAAACCCTGTATATATATATATATATATATATATATTATTTTTTAATTTTTAAAAATAATTTATTGGTCATATCATATATCGAACTCCAACAATTTTGGTAATATTAACACTAAAATTTTCACAGGATACTGTTTGAGAGGATATGCCATAAATTGAAATATGAGCAATTACCATAAAAAGATTCAGTAACGTCAATTTAATTAGGTTAGGTTAGGTTAGATTTCTAAAATTTCAACAAACATAAAATTTGCATAGAAGGAAGAGATCCTTACCATCAGATAAAGATTTACAACTAGGAAGATCACTTTCCATTGAAAACGATCCAAGTATAATATCAACGAGGAATATTTCGGAAAATTTATGGAATATCTGTGATACGTTTTATATTTTTGATAAATAGCATTTAGTTATGAAAACACTTAAAAAAAAGTCGAAAAGTAAATAAATAAAATAAAATTATAGAGTTTCCGCAGGGAGTTTTTTTTAAGTGTGTGAATGTATCATATTTCAGTTAAAAAGAGGTAAAAACTAAATAAACGAATAAATAAAATAAAAATTGGGAGTTTCCGCAGGCAATTTTTAAGAATAAAGTTGGGCTCTTTTGGGTTACTGTGAAAATTATATATACAATTAAATCCTGCACACATTATTGTTAAAAGAGAAATCGAGTTGATCAAAAATGTTTAAAATATCTACTACCCGAAAAGGCAATGTCATAAATACAGTAGCTTTTTTGTGCTAATATTAAAAAACATTTTAGAAAAAAGCTGTCTTTCAAGGTTAATCCTATCCAGAAATTGGCCTAACGCAAAGAGAAAATGGAATAACATCTGCCGTCTTATGCTAGAAGAAATTAGTGATACTAACTTTTTAAGAAAGGAGCTCTGGCCCACAAATTGCCTTAACGTCTGGAGTCTGTATACGCGGAATCCAGCGAGCACAAACTCTAGACATGCTTATATAAAAGAGTAAAAATAATTCCAACAGATATTTTAAGAATATTTGAGAGTGGTGGGATAGTCAGACGTGAATCTGTGCGAATAATTACTGCTACGGTATTGATGGTGTTCTCAGTTAGTGCCAGAATAGGAACACCTGGACCGCCTTGCAACTCACAACTTTCCCTGTCATTACTATCTCTTACTCTTTATGCCATCGAAAATAAGCAGATCTTGCCATAGATAATTCCCCAAAAGCCGTATTAATGATCAAAAAAGTTTCCGTTGCTGATTTTCCAAGACGAACACAAAATTTGATCGCATCTTTGTTCTTTTAATTCATCCATCACGATTCTTAGAGGCGCAGTAACAATATCTCAACTTTAGAGCGGCGTCAAAATCAATAAATAATTTATGACAACTGACATTTCGCAAAATGAAAGAAGCCTACTTGGATGATTTTTGGCGGTAGTTTTGGTAGTTCGTTGCACCTGGGCCGTAAAAAATTCAGTCCTAGTCTTTGTTGAAAGGTCCTCGTAGTTTAATTTGAAATATTAGGGAATAATAGTTCAAAAATCCGTTGTACATATTTCGTTTTACGGTGTCTCGTCATCTAAAAGCTTGAAGCATTTTCAATTTAACATAGTAAGCTGGCATTGAAACAGTTGAATATCTTGACAACACAATATTACTACATCTGTCGTATCACGTTTTTATTTTAAGAAAACCTTTATTTCAATTTGGATTTAACATTAATTGATTATAATCGTTACCGCGAAAAAAATTGGATAGTTAAAAGAATTTGTACGGACTGGTTCTAGAGTTAATCTCGCATAAAATGTTTAACTGAAACCGGGATCGCTAGAAGAGTAGGAAGTAAACTCTATCCAGAACCGCTTTAATTAAGGCAAATTTGCAACAAGCACAACATTTGATATTTCAAAATGAAAAGGATTTTACTTTGCAGGTTCCACAAAATAATCAATTAATTCAAATCAATCCTTAATTAAAAAGGGTTTAATTAATAATGCGAAAGGAGAACCATACTTGAAACAATAAATTAACTCAGCTCTAAGTGGGTTTAGAAACTGTTAAAAATAATTTAGCAGGCAATACACTGGCTTGCCCGAAAGAAAAACATGGCGGCGTGAATAAATTGCCTCAACAAAAAATATCTTTTTACAAAAAAAAATGCTCTGCCAGAGTTCGTGTAACAATGATAAATACAATACAAACCAGGCCGAGAAAATTACATTGGGGAAATCTCTTAAATGGATTCCCAAGATAAATT
Organism: Kuschelorhynchus macadamiae; assembly: GCA_030620095.1. Lineage (NCBI taxonomy): Eukaryota > Metazoa > Arthropoda > Insecta > Coleoptera > Curculionidae > Kuschelorhynchus > Kuschelorhynchus macadamiae. Next base: position 89,037 of record JAUTXW010005498.1, read on the forward strand.
TGGATTTTACTAACTCAAGTAGTAACTGAGGACCTGCAGGAGGTAGCAGATGACCAAAAAGGAACCCAGAAAGACATGATAAATGACAGACAACCCATACCGAAGAAAAGATCAAATGTCGCAAACTACAATAATGAAGTGCTTAGAAGCAGAAATTAATTCAAAATATTAAAAATCCCCTATCTTAAACAAACATTATTGTGTGTTCAAGAAATAATATACGAGGATTTTAAAGCCAAGAGAATGATATTAGTTAGTTTTTCCTGGAGTAGAGTAGATCCATTACACTTTATAGATGGGACTGTGGATCGATTGGTATACAGGGACATACTCCAAAACGTTATGTTGCCCTGTGCGGAGTGGGAGATGCCCCTTTGATCTTTTTCCAATAGGACAATGACCCAAAACATTCATCTCGGCTTGTTTAGGAGAATACTGTCCGGGTTCTTCATTAACCAGCCAACCGGACCTTAAGCCCATCGAAAACTTATGGGCAAAGGTGGAATGTTATATTTGGGTTACAAGGTTCTCAAATAAATAGTCCTTAATTGATAAAGTTAACGAATTCGACGAATATGTCCATTATTATTATTCAATTACAATTTCATCAATACCGCGTTATTGTAAAACGTTATACCCAACAATGGATATCCTGTTAATTATTAAGAAAATGTTCTTATATTGTTATAATTCTTCAATCCTAATTCTTGTTTTTTCTGTTCTGAAATGAAATAAAATATTGTTCTCTAACATGATTATTGATTTCCACAGTTATTAATTCCATTTTAAATATTTGACTTTATCATAAAAGTAGCTTTACTTTTGTCCGGTAGGGCATGTCAAAGAAGATTGAGGCAAGAAAAGCAAATTAAAGTGATATGACAATAAAGTATAATAAAAATACAACTTGTTTTAATTTTACTCCTGGTTTATTATGGATAATTGTATTGCGGCAACGTTGTAGGTGATGCAAGCTAGAAGTAATTAATTTTAATATAGATATTACTTTACCATATTTTAATCATTTAGTTATTTTCTTATCTAATGAATTTGTTTTATAAATTAAATGTGTAATATAAATAATTGCACTAAAGCTCAGTCGCCGTTAAGAATTATTTTATACCTTAAGTTGTTTTTGTTTGCTTTAAACATCCCGACGTTTGACTTGACCCTCCTTTTCTCTGTTGTTTTAGGCACGAATCTCAAGGAAGTCGACCTGTCGGACTGGGCCGGAGACCAGTTTTATAGAGGCGGCGATTTTAATATGGATAACGTCCAGTCGGGACTTTTTAATTCTCCCAATCTGCCCCTGGATGACAAAACCATAGCGGAATACGAGAAGGGATATAGATATGGGACGAACAAAGACAAGTTAGATGAGGCCCTAGAAAATGCCATTTTAAAGGGCGATCTCTATGGCGATCCGTACAGTCAGTATAGGTAAGTGCTTTTAGTTTTTGAAACATTAAAAATACACCTGGTGTTCAATTTGAAATATTGGCATCATCTATGGGACAATATTTGCCAACTTTTAACTCATGTTTAACGATTTTTCTCACTCACTGTTTAACCGGAATTGGTTTATTAAATGGAAATCTTACATCTGGAAAAAATGGATTTGATAAATTAAAATTATTTTTAAAAGCATGTTTCAGACTGGTAGAGGGTTGTAAATCATGTGCATTACCCTGGTTTAGGGTATTTCATATGCTTAGTACCTACTTTTCGATTCATTTCAGTAAAATCATTATTACTATTATTATTTATTTTTCATATTTTATTTACATAGTACGTTCAAAATAAACAATGTCATTAGTATCTTAAAAACCTGAGTTTTTATTCCAAGAAATGGAATTTTACCGAATATTTAAATATTGTATTTTTGTTTCACACTTGATTTTTTGTTCAAAATTTTAAGTTTTTTTGTATATATAGTTCTGAATTTTTAGACACTTCTTTAAGTGGCCACTTTGTTCCACCATAATGGCTTCACACCAAAATTTTACCAGTTCTTACCTATATCAAATAGTTTTTGAATCACGCCGCAGGCAGAACAACAGATCGACGGAAATAGACGAACATGTTTTTCGGGATCTAGAGATCTGCACAAATCTCGGAGGTTAATTTTTTCACGATTACATAAAAGCAAAAATTTGTTATCAAAATAAAATTAAAATGATACAATTGTTCATGGTATTGACTTAAATTGACAAGTGTGGGAAAGAGATAGAGGTCGTGTCAAAATTATCAGATACGCTTCCATTACCGCCGTTTACGCTTGGAACACAATGGAATCTCTGAAAAACGTGTAACGTAAAAGCTAAGCAGCAAAAACGAAACTTAAAAAGGAAGTACACATTTGTGGTACAAAGATTGGTGATAATTTTAAGGTTGCAAAGAAATATAAACGTTTATAACCTATATTTCAAAAAAGTATCTAACAAAATACCGAAAAACATATAGAGCCTGGAATACAATGGAAATTACGTCAGTAGTTTACCTCCATTTACGTCAAACTTTACTTTGCTTTATGTGTTTTTCGGTGCTTTTTTAGATACTTTTTTGAAATACAGTTTATAAACGGTTACATTTAGTTCCATTTCAACCTTATCACCCATATGTGTACCACAAATCTGTACTTCTTTTTTAAGTTTCGTTTTTGCTGGTTTTCCGTACGTACAAATTACAAATTACATATCCAGAAGTTTTCGTTTAACAACTTAAAGATGACAATGTGATCAGACCTGAAGAAAAGGGAAAAAGTTTAATGTTTACCGATATTGCCTCATACATAATCAGAATATTTCAGGTTAATATTGTATAAAACAAACAAAAAAGGGGTTTAAATTTCCCGATATACATGGAAACCAGCTAAAAACTGAAAAAAAAACTCTTTTAAGTATTTTCATGATATAATGGATTGTCGTGAGTATACAAATATAGGAAAACAAGCGTTCAAGAAAAATATCAAAAGTCAAAAAGAAGATTTCTATTTTTTTGCAGATATTATGGAATTGATAATCGCAGACGTAGAAGAGATACATCAAGCAGTAAACAAAGGTAAGTGTTCTCAGATAGTATGCGGTTGATCAAATTTAAATATATTTAGCTATATTTAGAGCAACACATATAATAATATAACAGTTAACTGAATAATATTGTCTTGATTTCTGAAAGTCTACGAAATAAGTGAACATATACATCTATTAATGCTGTACGAGATTCAAAGCAAAGAGTTAATGTAAAAAATTCGTGGTAAAACTTCAGTTTTAAGGTTGTAATATTTCCATATAAACAGGTGTCAACTTTCTCTCTGTAGATCACTCTATTATTGATACAAAGTTAAGTAGATGTTTTTTATTGATATTTATAATTAATATTTTACCTACCTATACTAAAAGTAATAAAACCACAAACGTTTTTGACTTATTGACAATTATTTTCAGCAAAAGTGTAGTGTAACAAAGGATGATACAAATATAAAAAAATGAGAATCGAACCTGTATGACAATTTTTTTATTAAATGGGTTTTTGCGGATTATAAATATATTAGGTTCGATACCTTTATTTTTAAATACAAGAGAAAATTGGCAAAAAACCTGCCTTATCCACTTATCTGTTAGGCTTTTTGTCATCGGTTATCTTGAAATAATGGTATTAAATCTTTGTACTCTCATTATACTGTGTAAAATAAACAAGACAGACTAACACCTGACTTTTACGTAACACCATAAGTGCTCAGATTTTGCCGGATATTTTTTTGCTTGGTCTCGAGTACTTGTTTTCAGAAATTTAACAAAAACTGTTTTGAAAAACACCCACCTGTTAGAAAAATAGGATTCGGTTCCCACGAAACTTTTTTTAGTAACACTGTGACAAGAACTCTGGCATAACACGCATTGTATTTCTTTCTATGCATTTGTTCTCTCTTTTTCTGACACATTGCCCCTTATAGCAGGGTTTTTGTCAAATTTGTCGGTTGTTTTTAATTATAGAGGTATGATATTTTTATAATCAGCAAAAAGATGCCCATTTATTTGAATAAAATTAGACAGAGTGTTCCATTTAAAATAAGAGAGTCCAATTGTCATTTGTTTATTTTTTAGCAAGTCCTGACGGCTCGGAGAAAACAATAAAACTTCTGTATACAATATTTTTTGATACTTTTAAAAGTTAAGCTTGTAGACACCGTTTTATGACCGATCTCAGATTACAATTTTTTTTTCATAAACATATAGTTATTTTAATAATTGGTAGACCATTGCTTTTATATTCTGCAGTAAGGTATTGTACAGCTGTATTTCTTTTATTATTAAACATGATTTGAATCGGATTGAAGAATCCCAACTCACGACAGATTTTCTTTAAATTTGTTTATACTATTTTAAGGACCAAGGAAAAAGTAACTTTTAAAAGATACTTTTTTATATACAGAGTGGGCTGAGAAAGTGGTGCATTTTATCTGTTTAACCATTTATTTTTATCAAAAGTTGCAGGTTATAGAGACAAATAGGGGAATATATATTTTTTAAGTTTTAGATAGTCTTTAAAATTTTGATAAAAATATACCTAAGTTGATATTTGTAACTTGGGGCAAAAACCATTGTGGAAAAGAAAACGGTTATCGGAGTTTTATACGATTTATTGCGTAAAGCTGGTATTTTTTTAGCTTTTGAATAATTTTTCGACTTTAAATAAGTATTTTATTGTACGCGTACAGGGTAATATAAATTCTGATATTAGTGATAGATTATATTACAAAAAATTGTAGATAGACTCATAAACGTAGTGTTTGTCAACTTTTGCTAACAATGTATCTGTAAATGTATAATCAAATTTAGCCGCTTTGGTTGGTATTCATCATTTTTTACTCGTAAAAAACAACTTTAATTCATAAAGTTTATATGTTTGATCCTCGGTTTTATTTTAAAACGATAACGGTTTTTGTTACTTTTTTTAACCTTGAAAGTAACAAGAAAATTAACAATAATAGGCCAGTGCATTTATGAAATTTTATATGCTAAGTATGCAACAAAATCACCTAGAGCTGATTTTTGCAGAAATATTTAGTTATGATGTCTAGTTTAACATACGAAAAGTCCCCATACCTCCGGGTGTCGGAACCCCCCCCCAAATTAAAGTTTTACACCAAAAAATAATCTTTTGTTATATTTTCGTCATTATCTCAAAAACTATTGAGAAAATTTAAAATTTTAAAGAGAGATAAAATAAAGATAATGAAAATATCCATAATTTAGATTAAGGCAAAATAAATTTAAAATTTGATTCAAAAAAGTTACGAAACTATAAACTTAAATTTTTAAAAAGTAAAAGAATATTTAAGGAATATTATAATTACGTATTTGTAAATTAGTCAATTACATTTGAAATAGCGTAAAACATATTTCTTGTAAAGAAAAACTTGTTTTTTTTTTTGTGAAAAATCAAAAGCACTCATATCAGCTATAACAAGTCATCGGCATTCGGCAATAATGCATGCATTAATATTCCGAGTGATTCGGCAGTTTACCATTGGGTTTCATAAGACGATCTGCCACTGACAAATTTAACTTTAAAAATTACTCTTTGTTTTTTTTTAAGAAAATGTGATGATTTGACGAAAAATAGAAAACGTTTAAAATTCTCCATTGTAAGTAATCTCTCTATTAAAGAAACAATTTTAAAGCACTGTCTGCAAAGAAATGATAAATGGGGGGAACAAGTTCGTAGCAGAATTAACTCTGAAATTGATTTTGTGGACGCAGAAACTTGCTCATCATCAAAAAGGGCGACCATTAGACATTCAAAATATGGAATTATTTAATAATTTATGTAAATACCTTGATGAAGCCAAGGAAAAAATATGTCAGTTTACTATGACCGACATAATAAATAAATTGGAGGAATTGTGCGAAGGTAACATTGAATTATGGTCTTTCAAATATATTGAAAAAAAGTTGCTTAATCATTATCAAGATGAATTGGTAATTACAGAAAAACACAGTAATCCCATAATTTTTTGTTTTAAAGGTAGTAATAACGAATTTCTTCAAACGTTTTTCGATATTTCAGCTTTAAAAAAAATATATTTTTTTGTTCTCTTAAGAGAGTGGAATTCCGAAAAACATTACTTTTTAAATTCAAGATGACGGTGGCGCCTCTAGCGGCCATCTTAGGAACCTAAAGAAAGTAATTTCCAGGATTTTCTTTTGACTACATTTGTTATAAAAAAATTTACCGCAAATCTCTACAGTGAGTAGTTTCCGAGACACAGTACATTACACGCTTATTTGGCTACTCTGTACGGGATGTCCTATTTTGAGTACTTTTGCGGGGTATCTCCGTTATTTTTATAGACAGAAAGTTGCGGTTTTCGCAACAGTGTGCTAGTTTTTCGTAGAACTAAAGAAGCCGTTAACAAAATTATCATAGCCCTTTTAGTTTTTAAGATACAGGGCTAAATTGAACATGTTGCATTTTCGGGCACCCTTCGTATCTCAACTATCAGATAACTTATCGAAAATGTAAAAACTGTTTCTTATGTATTTTTTCCCACATAATTCAATTCGGAATTAGTATACAGGGTCAGGTCAAAAAGTTATCAGACCCTACTTTATTTTTTTTAATGGAACATCCTGTATATTTATAGACTATAAAATTTGTCTTTTTTTTACCTTTTCAAAAATATATAATAGTATGCACTTTTTCCCAGAAGCACGCAAATAAATGACTGAAATTAAATGCATAATTTAATAGTAGGCCATGAATAACAATAATAAACAATTGAAAGTTACATATTGCTATCGAAGAATTGGATACCTTGCATATAGTATCTTCTTATATAAAAATACCTATAGAGTTTTTTAATAACAGTAAGTTTGTAACAACAGCTTTATAGCATAAAGTAACAATATAACAAACACAAAAAAATAACATTATTAAAAAAACATTTTTTTAAAAGTGATAAGAAGTGAAAGCAAAATTGGCACATTTTTGTAATTCCTTGAATGGCGTTAAATAGAATCATTGGTCTCATTCGCAGATTTCGAAAGGCTAAATGAATTGTCTGTCGAAATTCTGCTATGCCGTCATATCGCGTCTTATATACTTTTTGTATATAGACCCAAGAAATCTAAAATTGAGGGATCTGAGGATCGTGGAGACCATCTAACAGGTCCGTTTGTACCTATCCAGCTTTGAGGAAAGTTATCAAGAAATTCCCTTAAGAGCCCAGAGTTGTGACTTGGGTCACCATCTTGCTGTAGGTAAACAGTATTATATTGGGCTAATGGAATATTTTCGAACAGATCTGGAATAACTTCCTCAAGGATTTCTAGGTATCTACGTGCTGAAAGGGCGCCTTCAAAAATCCTATAAACTATATGTCTGCCCAAAATAAAACATGACACCCCAACTCCAAAGCGTCCTTGTTGTGCACTTTCAAACATTAAATGCTGATTTTCACTATGCCAGTTCCTGGTAATATGTATATTATGTATATGTATATTAAATTTGTATGGATGATAGGTACTTATATTTCTTCAAGATCCTCTGACCGCCAGTTTTTGGCACACCAATTTCCTTCTCGATTTTTCTACATGTGGACGAAGATGTTGCTTCTATACTGGGTGATCCATTAAGAATGGCCTCTGGCCATAACTCGATAACTGTTGATCTTAAAATTATGGTGAATAAATATTTATGGGTAAATCGGCCGGCGGAAATAACTGGAAATTACTTTCAAGTTCGAAAAATGGCCGCTAGGGGGTGTAACAGCAACTCAAAAATAGAAATGCCGATTTTCTCTTGAATTTTTCTAATTAAGGTTTGTCGAAAATATAAGCGTTATATTTTCATAATTTTTTTCTATTTTCAATAATAAAGTGGTGGGGGAAGGTTAAACTTTTTTTCTTTCAAACGTTTATATCTCTGTTTTGGATAAACCGAAAAAAAAGCTTTTTTTGTCCTTCACTTAGAGTTATCAACTGTCACATAATGATTCTATTAGTGGTCACTAGAGAGCGTTTTTTCATAATTCTTCAAATAATACAGATTTTCTCAAAAAAATCATATGATATGATATGACTTTTGTGTCATAATTTAATTTAAAGTTTTAAAAGGGTTCGAATGTTTCTGAGAAAAAGTGCATACTATTATACATTTTTAAAAAGGTAAAAAAAGACAAATTTTATAGTATATAAATATACAGGGTATTCCTTTTAAAACAATAAAGTAGAGTCCGATAACTTTTTGACCTGACCGTGTATACTAATTCCGAAGGCGGAATTGAGTTCTACGGGAAAAGTTATAAAAGTTATATTAATTATATAGTTCAGATACGAGGGGTGTCTGAAACTGCAACATTTTCAATTTAGCCCTGTATCTTAAAAACTAAAGGTGCTATGAAAATTATACATAAACAGAGCGGTCGCCGTATAGTCCATTAGAGTCTTCAAGTCCAAAGCATCCTTGTGGTATAGAAAACACACTGTTAAATACAAACGTAGATTACAAGAGTAACTACATTTTAAAAATATTTTAATAAGTATACAGGGCATTTTAAAAAAGTTTGGCGAGATCAACTTATATTTTTAAAATAGAACTCCCTGCATATTTTTACAATTTTTATTTTTTTTTTATTTTGGCAATTTTAACCATTACAAAGCTAGTAATTCTAGAAACCTTTTAATACCCTTTCTATAGAAATTTAACAAAATATCCTAAAGTGAATGGTGATAATATTAACTCTAAATTCGAGTGAGGTAAGTAAGTGTAATTGGTTCTTAAAGACGAGATGAGACAAATCTTTCGCAATACAAATATTGACTGCTAGCGTGCTAAATAATGTGAAGGGGTTAGCGCAGCATAATTTAGATACATCTCAAACTTCCCTATACCGCTCGGTATAGGTACTGAGCTCAAACTGCCCCTTGAAAATTATTTCACTGTGTGAAATATTGAAGACAAATGCTGCTATATCACAGCTGACGTCCAATCAGGGAAAGGTAACCTAAACTGTATACGTGAAAATAATATAACTTAAAAATTGAAGTTAAATCAAAAAGTATTTTTTGTGTGTTTCAGTGGCGGCTCGCGGGTGAAAAAGTAAGTGAAGTGCAAATGAAGCAAGAAAATATCGCAATAATTTTTTTCCAGAATTTTTTTTTATGTGGAAGGGGTCGAATATTTTTTTACGACTTACCTAAATTTTGTATACCAAATCGATTCTCCTATCCTTCATAGCAGCAAATTTATTTATAACATCCTCATAAAATGGATGAGTTGCCCTAATCTCCTCTAATCTCCTCTAGAAATTCCTTTTGAATTGAAATATTGCCTAGAGAAAGAAGTCTTTTTTGAGATATTTTATTTCTTAAATAAGTTTGTACACGTTTGAGGCAAGAAAAACTTCCTTCCACTGAAGCACCTGTCGACGGTATTGTCAAAATAAGGGAAAACACTTTATATACTTTGGTTAAAATATTTTTATTTTCGTTAATTTTTTTCACTTGCTCTTGTAGCGATATATTCCAATTACTGTCATTGGCAAAAATAAGACCAAGCTCATTTTTAAGTCGTTGACTTTTTGAAAATATTTCCCCATAAAACTGTAACAAATTTTCAAACGGGCCAGTCGGAAAATTTAAACTATATTCGGAAAATTTAGCAGAATCTGCCAAACATAAAAATGTAAGTTTTTCAGAGACTTGAAAAAATTAGTGTCATTTCCATTAAAATATGGTCCTATATTTATATTACCCCTAATTTCTTCAGGTGAAAGCTTAGCAAGCTCACGTTTGTAATAGAATGATTTATCAAACATAATATTAAAAAAAAAATGTTCATTTCTTTTTTTACAGAGCGCCTCACGACAGCGTTTTATTTTGGATACGCAAAAATTAATGTAAAACGATATTTTTTGAAGAACGCAACTTGAACAAGCATAGTTTCGTTTGGCTGAGTGATGAAAAAATGAGAGAATACCACTAAGGATTACAAAAAAATTCGACATTTAGAAATATTTTTAAACTTTGCTGCATCAGGAGAAATACAGCCGGCGGCACTTTTTCTTTTTTTTTTGAAGGCCATTTAGATGGCCAGGCAGCAGACTAGCGCCATCATTGCCATATTAATTTATGTTTATAGTCAAATTGGTCCAAAATTTGATCCAATTGAGAATATAAATTCTCCGACTTTCTATCTGAATTAACGTATCTTAAAATTATGGAGCACGGGGAGACATTTTTATTTTTTTGGGAACCTCTCGATATTAACGAACCTAAAAGCTTTTTAAAATTTCCTCTATTTATTGACTCGCTGCTCTCATCATGGCCGCGAAAGACTTATAATAAAGTTCGATTGAAAGTTTTAAAAACATGCCGCCAACGGTAAGGTAAAATATTTATTCGAGATGTACAGTTTATTTTTTGCCAATTAGGTGAATAAATAAATGTAAAAACTTAAATTTTAAGAGGTATATAATAAATATAGATGTTTTCTTGTTTATTTTTCCTGGTGAAGTAGCACTTCACCTACTTCACCTGAATAGCCGCCACGATCATAAGGGGCGTTTTTATTTTAAGCGATTTTTATTAAAATGTATTTCATTTATTCTATGCCTTGTTTTAACGATCCAATATGATAATTCTTCGCTGTGTTTTTTAATTTGGGGTAGGGATCTAAAAAGATAAGTCAAATATTCAGAAAAGTCTACGTCTCGCAATTTATTATTGCATCTTCAGGACATTAAAAGATATCAACTTAATGAATAATAATGTAAAAAAAATCTATACTGACTGTAAAAATTTGACATGAAATAGTGAAAATTTTGGAAATTATTACGTACTAAAACATATAAATTACGATAATGATGATGATTATTTTAGGCAGAAAATTAATATCATTAAGAATCTTAAACACCGAGCGCTAACACTATCCTCGGAATAATACCATTCTAAAAAAAATATGTCAAAGGTATGCTGCTTAAAGATAATTATCCTCTTTCATTAATCAAAAAGATTCTTTGAGGTAGAAATATCGGAATTGTTAAAACAATAACCAATTATAACACCACCGATATTTATTTTAAACTTCCGTATATCAACAGGTTATCAGAAAAAATATGAAATGTTATTTCGAACCATACCACTAGAGATAATGAGAACATTAGGATTAAAAAGTAACAGTACACTAAAAACCCACTTTTATACCATACTTAAAGAAAAAACAAAAATCAAATGTTGTATATCACATTCCTTGTTTACAATATCAGAAATGTTATATTGGACAAACGGGTAGATACCTCAAAGACAGGATTAGAGAGCATAAAAATTACCAAAAAATGTTTCTTTTAAAAACTAATCCAACAGCTTTAGTAGAACATAAAAGAGAAACAGGGAATGGTTTCGATTTTGATAATACATCTGTACTGGATACCCAAACTTACTATAAAAAGAGATTAATCTCAGAAATGATACACAGAATAAAAATTCAGTTAGTAAAAAGCCGATTTAGAGAATCTTGGTACTGCATATTTCAATATAATTGATAAAAGCAAATAACTGTATCTGTATGCTTAAATTATTTGCAGGCGATTTATAATACATAAAAAAGAAAAATAAATATTACTAATTTTTCCTCCAATAACACGGAAGAATATTTGGTATATTACTGTTCTCAAACAACCGTTGAACGAGCTGAGTTGAATTGTAATTTTAATTATTTGTGATGTTTCAGTTTGTTGTAACTCATGTATGTGATTTTCACTTTTTTTACCTATGTGTTGTTCGTGTATTCTTTTATATGACTATGAAAGTCAAATCCTTAAAATGTAAGTTTTTAATTTTTAACTTTATTATGCATTGTTTTTCAGATTAAAAACAAAATATTTAGTTATGTATTTATCGTAATTTATGTGTTTTAGTATGTATTAATTTCTAAAATTTTCACTATTTCATGTGAAATTTTTACAGTCAGAATAGATTTTTTTTTACATTACTATTTATTAAGTTGATGTCATGTAGAACTATATCTTTTAGTGTCCTGAAGATGCAATAATAAATTGCGAAACGTAGACTTTTTGAATATTTGACTTTTCTTTTTGCATCCCTACCCCAAATAAAAAAACACAGCGAAGTATTTCATTTAAACAGATGTATCTTAGCAACTGTGAAATATAAAATAAATAAATTGGGGAACACTCTTTCATCATAAAGCGTCAATTATTCTTCATCAAACTGACAAAAGCTTTCCAAACTAAAGTTTTATGTTCGTCCGTAAGTAATAAAAAGTTCCATAAATCCCCGGAACGATTTATATTGGCTTTTCCGAAGAAATCAAGAGCAATTAGCAGAGCACATCGACAAACTGAGAAAATCTCTTAACTGCCCGGCAAGGGACCTGGAAATGTATATTGATTAGACTGAGGACAAACACAGCAAGCTACAGAACTGATAGAAAACGGAATATTAGATCTTTTGTAACGGCTTTTCTTACCAACATTCATTGTGTTAGAAAAATTTGTATACTTAATATTTTAGATTGTTAATAGAGCAAAACAGACCAGATTTTTTAAGTCACAGACGTCGGAAGTTATTACCGCTTAGGGAGGTGAAATGAAATGATTGTAATATTTGGAAGTTATAAAAATAATGTGGTCTATATTCTTAAAAACCTCTATGCGTTATAAAATAGTGGGTCTTTTATCAGAAAATAATCAATTTCAAAATTTTAAACTTGTCAGTTTCTTTGATATGTAACCTAGAAACACCTAGTTAGTTTACAGCCATCTATAATGTTTTTTTTTATAAATTCACAATATCTGTTGTGTTTAGAATAACAAACAAATTTCTTTTTTAGTTTTTTTGCAATTTAACAAAATATCTTAACAATATGGCTTGTGATGTGTCCCCTCAGGACGAAAGCGCATGTGCAACTGCTTTGTGTCTATAAAAACTTTTTAAATTTTTTTTGCTTTAATAATATTTTTTATATCTCATAATCTCATTCTGTGGACAGACTAGGACTGGACACATGTTGAGATATGTAATTTTATTAAATATTTGTTTCAATCAATTGAAAATTACATATTTTGTTGAGTTGTGAAAAAGTTAAAATAGAAATTTCTTTGTTATTTTAAACGCAACAGCTAACCTGAACACATTAAAAAAATAGGTATGTTATTACGAAAAGAAGACAACAACATATTATTAATACATGTGGTGGAAATAAGGTGTGAGACCAAATCTGTGTTTCTTAGAATCAATCATTACCAAAAATTGTTATTAAACTTTAATAATACTTTAATTTAATGTTGAATATAAATGATATATAATAAATATTCATAAAAATGTTTCACTATTTACTAGAATTTTTTTTGTCAATTTGCGGTACCTCTGCTGCGAAGTGTATACTCACTTCTTTGGGAAAGTAGTATAGATGATATATCTCATCTATCGTACTCTCCCACCTAGCATCCCTTAGAGCTCATAAATTTAAATTTTATTACATTTTAAAAGTATTTTCAAGCGAGGAATAGAAAACGAAAATTACTTTTATTAAAAAAAATAAAACGTCCAGTAATGATTTGGCCAAGGTATTTTCTGCTAAATTTAGTGAGTTTAATTTATAAATTTACATTACTAGTTTTTTACCCGGCTGTATCTCCCTCATCTTTTCCCAATTCTGAAAGCCGCATACACTTACATTTCATAATTTTAAATCTATATTTATTTATTTTAAAACATAATTTTTCATGCTTTTTTTCTGGCTTAAAAATGTCGCCCTCCAAATTTATCGCACCGGGAAACCGCTTCGGCTTACCCCTTCCTTCTTTTAGAGGGGGCTTTGATTCCATATGGTTTATACTAAATACATACAGTATGTCCCAGATTCGCTTCTCTATACAGGGATCTCGGCTCCTATTATACCTACAGCAAAGGTTAAATGGGGAAAGTTTTAGAGGAAACTTATTGCATTCGATATCCGCCTTTAGATTTACGATCGATAAATTGTTTTTGGAAATATCGGGTAAAAACCGAAAATGGCGGATTTCGTTTTTATTCAGTATATCCAGAACGGTAAATTTGACAGCTGCCATATGTGACATTATTTGGACACATTTTTAAGACAAATAAGATGGCGTATACGACACGTCTTCATTGTTTTTTGTTAACCCGCAACCCGCTTCAACTTTCATTTTTCTTATGGCCGCCATATTGGATTTTTCGATTTTTGGAAAGAGTCTAAAATTTCCAGTCTAGTGATATCTCACAAGTGCATTAAAGATTTTAGTATCATCGAAATATTACACTTCGTAAACTTAGGTTTCAGTTTTTTCTAAGGAGGCCATGATTTATCTGTAACAAAATTGGATTTTGACTTTGACATTAAGTTAAATAGTTGAAAGTATCAAAGCTGTGTTTTAATAAGTAGTAGGTACGCTTTTATCCCAATAAAATCATAAATCTGACACATAAATTGTCAAAACCTATAGAAAACGGCCGGCATTCCGTATTCAAATGAAGAAAAGGTTGAATGTTAGCTCTGTACTTTCAATCATACAGAAACGCCGACGCTACCTCAGCAAGGTATTTGGAGATGTACCCCAAACGACGGCAGCCTCATAAAACCCGATTCAGGAAAATCGTAGTTAATTTAACTAACCATAGTGCCTTCGAACAACCTAGAAGCGGATACAATAATAACAATGAAAATCGAGACAGAAACATTTTACAAGCTATTAACGAAAACCCTAGTGCATCGGTAAGAACTGTAGAACAAGAAATTAATGTGCCAAAATTACCAGCACAGAGAGTTTTAAAAAAGAATAAGTACCATCCATGCAAACCTATAATAGTACAAGGACTTAAGGAAACTGATTTTCTAATCTACAGTTCTGTGAGTGGTATATTAGGAGATGTAATGAAAATGAAAATGAAATGAAAATCCTGATTTTGTAAATCATGTCTTGTGGTCCGATGAGAGCAGATCACGGAAGTCTTTAATAGGCACAACCGTCATCACTGGGCTGTGCAAAATCCTCACGAAGTGGCAGAGAGACATCTAGAGATCAGATTTGGAAGTAACGTTTGATGTGGGATCATTGGTAAGTTAATCTAACCAATCTTTTTTAAATAGGCACCAAATGATGGTCAAATAATAATCTTTTTTTTTTCGTTTAGTTCTTTAATGATACTAAAAGAGTATAATCTAATAAAAAAAGTAAAACGTTCTACTCTAGTCAGTCAACTTACTTTTTTGATATTGTATTACATTTTTATTCAATCATTTTGTATTGTAGTTTCGAAGAACTTATAAAAATAGAATTGGGTTCTATAAATTTATTAACACTTTATCTAAATTTTCTGCAGATTTAGCTAATTCTCTAAAATTATTTTGATTGTCTGAATTTAATGATTTATTATTACCCGGGAAGTCTAGTTCTTGCGTTATGAAAAAAATACCATATTAATCAAATGTCGAATTATTTTTCGATTTTCATTATGATTTATAGAAAGGCGTTCAGCTGTATTTCCGAATAATTTAAATTTTAAAGCGCAAGGGGTTTGTTCTTTTGATATTTTATGTTTTTTTAAGGTACGGTGTACTACTTTAAGATTATTATATCACTGAAATAAATTGATTTAGTATTTCCGAAATTAATATGCAATACCAAAAAAATAATTTATTACGGCTATTACTTCCCGCTAACCAAATATGTTTTTCTTTTTCATAATAAAGCTGAATAGGTTTCAACTATATACAAGCTCATTCATTACGGGATGTTTCGATAATTATTTTTGGAAAGAAAATATCTACTTTTTAATAAAGATAATTTCTCTTTATAATTTATAGTTTCTAGAACCACCCGGCCGACCCTGCCGCCCTTGACTGTTGGGCACTTATTAATAAATTATTAATCATTTCAGAAAATCGACTTATTGGACCATTTTTGTTTGACTACAGCCTAAACGGGCAGAGGTACCTAGACCTTTTGCGAAACCAGGTTGTACCAGCCTTACGAGCTATTCTAACGGAAGATGAATTAAGAAGAACTTGGTTTCAGCAAGGCGGATGTCCGGCTCACAATACCATTCAAGTCAGGAACTTCTTAAGAGAGCAGTTTGACGCAAGAATAATTTCTTTAAATAATCCAATATCTTGGCCTCCTAGATCCCCTGACCTGTCGCCCTTGGAGTTCTACCTCTGGGGTCACACGAAGAATGAAATCTATGAATTTGATCCCCCCGTGACCATAGAAATCCTGAGACAAAGAGTTCTGGACACATTTAGAAATATTAACCGAAATACACTTACCAGGGTTGTACGAAAAACAGTCACCAATTGTCAAAAATATCTCGATGCAAATGAACGTCATTTTGCAGATTTGTAAATTAATGTTACCTACTTACAAAGTAGTTAAAGCTCATTTAGATTTTTTAAGTCGTTATTTACGTCCATGTTGTATTGAAAATTCAATACATTCAATACATTACTTTCTTATTAATGTAATCTTGTGACAAATAAATCATGGCCTCCTTTAAAAACATTGAAACCTAATTTACGAAGTGTGATATTTTGATGACACTAAAATCTTTAATGCACTTATGAGATATCACTAGACTGGAAATTTTAGGCTCTTTCCAAAAATCGAAAAATCCAATATGGCGGTCATAAGAAAAATGAAAGTTGCGGCGTGTTGCGGGTTGCGGGTTAACAAAAAACAATGAAGACGTGGCGTATACGCCATCTTATTTGTCTTAAAAATGTGTCCCAACAATGTCACATTTTGACAGCTGTCAAATTTACCGTTCTGCATATACTGGCGAAAAACGAAATCTGCCATTTTCGGTTTTTCGCCGATATTTCCCAAACTTATTGATCGATCGTAAATCTGAAGCCAGATATCGAATGCAATAGGTTTCCTCTAAAACTTTCCCCATTTAACCTTTGCTGTAGGTACAATAGGAGCCGAGATCCCTATATAGAGAAGCGAATCTGGGACACACTGTATATTTAGAGCCGGCAAAATTAGCAAAATTAGATAGTTTTTAAATGGATAATAATACCTCTACTATATAATACTAAATTATGCATATACATGTTTGAAAATTTTGCCAAAAAGAGACATTCCTTAACATTAAATTTTACGTTTACTTGTTGCTCCGCTTTCCTTTTGGTAATCGATAAAAAGTTCTTCGTCCTCTGACGTAACTAATAAATTGTACGAGCTTCGCTCTGTGACACGCTTGTGTGGTGAGTATAATTGGATCTAATTATTCTGTGAATATACAGCCTAAAATATGCCCTTAACGTAACTTAGTAATTACTAAAAGTGAATTACTTGTCACTTGCTACCAACGTTTTTTAAAATATTTGGTTTTTGCCTGTTGGAAACAGTTTCGGATTCCCTAATATGCGCGGTGCATAAGTACGCTATATGTGGGAATTAAGGTAATGTTTTTTCTTTTTGGCAAATATAATGTGAGTGATATTTATTGAATTAGAAATTAGATAACTTTAAAGACCACATATCAAAAGTGCAGTATATTGCACAAGGATGTTGTGAATGTGGTGGCTAACTAGGATTATATTAAGATTTCTATCAAATTGTAAGAATCACTTACGACTTCATTTTCCCTATATCCCAATAACTTGCCGCATTCTGTAAATGTTTTGTAGATATCTTACTTTTTCTTTTTCTGAGAATATCTATTATTTTAATAAACTGACCGCTCACTCTCATTTATTAAAGAGACTCTGGCGCTGAATCTTTAATAACATTTTAATCATAATTTTAGCAGATTCGGTAGACGAATCTGTTGGAAGCACATAAATTACCAGAAATAATTACTGACCAGTTCTCTTTTTCTTAAAGTGATGTACTTGACACGGGCGTTGGTAGTACACAATACATATACCTTGAAACCTATCTTTCATTTTTAAGGCTAGTAGTGGTTGTTCCAAAGTTGCATTTTTAACACGTTTGTAGAACAAAATTATTTCGAAATATTTTTGTGTTTCGAGATTATGTAATTTTTAATTTTAGTGCTTTTTTTCGGTCTGTAATACTAAACAATATCGTCTAACGCACTTGATGTGTTCAGCAGTATAGATGAACTATTTTTTGGCAAATCAAGGTTTATATATATTTTCAAGAAGACTTTTGAGATCTGAAACGATTTAGAAAAATATACTCTCCAGAGTGAGGGTTACTTAAGGTATTGTCCGGTGGCATATATGCACTGACTTTTGTTTTATTTGAGAACAGGTCGCTGATTGTTCAAAGGTATGCTGTAATTCGTTTTTGGAATCTTACACTATGCTCTTTTAAGTCAATTTTAAAAAACCTAAATTTCTGTTAATGCAGAATAATATGTATCATCATGCCGTTACAATTATTAGCGATAATTTGAAAGAGGTGTGAATTGAAACCGCCAGAAATCCGTATTTGAATAGTATAGAATATACAGGGTCCTGCAGCTCACCTCCCGTCTTTTATTATACCTAAACCATTTATTTTAGAAAAAATATTTAAAAGCCACTATATGCTGTTGATTAGAGAGCACATTTTAAAAATATTCTTGATTATACAGGGTGTTACAAAAAATAGTGGCGCATAAAAGTTGAATTTTTTTAAAATGGAACACCCTATATTTTTTTACATTTTTGGAACACTCTTTGCCTAGTCTACAGACTCCTAGAATATTATCTCTCTTTTTTTAATAGTTTCGGAGAAAAAAGGTAAAATCGAAGAAAAAAAAAATTATAGTCTACATTTAAAATATTTATAAAAATTAGATAAAACATCTTAAAAGCTAAGGTAACCTAGTAGCTTACTGCAAAAGGTTTATAGTTATTCTGCTACGAGTATTATAAGTCTTACTTATACAGGGTGACCCAAATTCCATGTCAAACGTTGCAAAATAAAAAATTATTTTTCTCCATTTTTTCAAATGGAACACCCTATATATTTTTTTTCTGTCAGGTACAGAATTAACAGATCAACATTTTTTATTATTACACTTATCTCAAAATTCCTGAAGGTTTTTGAAATATTCTTAAAAAACTAATGTTGTACTTTGTTTTTCAGTACGATAATTGAATAAACTCACTAGTAATGTGGAGAAATGGAACACCCTATATATATTTTTTTTCTGTCCGATACAGAATTAACAGATCAACATTTATTATTATTACTTATCTCAAAATTCCTGAAGGTTTTTGAAATATTCTTAAAAAACTAATGTTGTACTTTGTTTTTCAGTACGATAATTGAATAACCTCACTAGTAATGTTCATACCTTCGCGATTTTAAATATTAGATAGGTCAGCGTAGTTCTAGCTATGGGGAAAAACCTAAAATCCTAACATTTTTTCTAATTACGTTTACTGCATAAAATTTAAATTACTGCCAAGAGTTAAGGCTCGACTTAAGGTGTAACAGCTTTATTTAACATTATTGATAAATATCCAATTATTGCTAAAATTAATTTTTACTTAGAACATATGTTCGATATGTCTTCCATTCTCTTCGAGGCATAAACGAAGACGGGTATGAAAAGATCTTCCTACTATTCTTAATACTTCGAGCGTAATACTTTGAAATGCGGTTCTAATCCGTTGCTGCATATTTTCGGGAGTTGTTGGAGGTTTGTTGTAAACAATTTCCTTAACGTAGCCCCATAGAAAAAAATCTAATTTCGTTAGATCAGGCGACCGGGGCGGCCACGCACTTGCTCCCTGTCTTCCAATCCATCGATCTGGAAAATTATTATTTAAATGATCCCTAACTGGCAACGAAAAATGTGCTGGAGCACCATCTTGTTGCAACCACATTGTATTTCTCAGATTAACCGGCAAATTTTCGCACAAATTTGGCAAGTGATTTTCTAGGAAGTCGAGATACATGGCTCCAGTTAAATGTCCATTAAAAAAATGGGGACCAATAACATGTTCACCAATAATTCCCCCCCACACATTAACTGACCATCTGTGTTGTAGATCAAGCTGCCTAAAAATTCTTGGATTATGGTCGGCGTAGTAATGGTAGTTATGACGATTTACAAATTACATTCTTATGAAATGTGGCCTCATCAGAGAATAAAACTTTATCAAAAAAATCAAAGCTTAACCTAATTTTAGCTTGTGCTCAATTACAAAAGTCAACACGTTTCTCAAAATCTGCTGGAAGGAGTTCTTGATGCAACTGAATATGATATGCATGAAATTTATGGCTCTTTAAAATTCGCTGAACAGTTCTTTCGGTTACTCCTACGGCATCCCCGACTGCTTTTTGGCTAACAGAAGGATTTTCCGTGACAGCTAATTCATTTTCTTCCGTTCGAACGGGCCTATTTCTAACTGGGCTTGTATAATTTACATTTCCCGTTGCCATAAATCTCTCTAATAAGTTCGTCATGCTCCTTCTGTCTGGGTGCCTTCGTTCTGGATAATTTTGCGCATAAATCCTACTGGCCAAAAAGGCATTTCTATGCGATTCTCCTAACACAAAAACCATATCAACCAGTTCTTCGCGGGTGTACTCCATGACGATAGAACGTTCAAATAAAACTTCTAAACAGTGACGCAAACAAACGAAAAATGAACTACGTTGAAGGTAAAGACCACTATATGAAAAATCCGATAATTATTTCAATTTGTAAAACTTAAAAAACGAATAAGTAAATTGCCGATATGTTTTAGTTGTTTGACAGTTTCTAGACAATTTGTTTTTCATGGCCTACTTAAATTCTAGTTAATAATTTGGGCAACACGTGTCAATAATATTAAATAAAGGTTAAGGCCGTTTTACATGCTGCAAGTTTCTTGCAGCAAGGGGTTGCACCTGCAAGATATTTCGCGCAATTTGTCTTGCAGACTGTAAAGCGGCAGTTGTATTTCAATTGCAAGTGTCAGCGTATGCCTTTGTGCAAGTCTCTTGCAACTTGTAGGAAGACCTGCAGCATGTAAAACGTCTTTACGGCTTAACTCTTGGCAGTAATTCAAATTTTATGCGGTAAACGTAATTACAAAAAATGTTGGGATTTTAGGTTTTTTCCCATAGCTATAACTACGCTGACCTATTTATTATTCAAAATCGCGAAGGTGCTTACTTATGAACATTACTAGTGAGGTTATTCAATTACCGTACTGAAAAACAAAGTACAACATTAGTTTTTTAAGAATATTTCAAAAACCTTCAGGAATTTTGAGATAAGTGTAATAATAAAAAATGTTGATCTGTTAATTCTGTATCGGACAGAAAAAAAATATATATAGGGTGTTCCATTTTTCCACATTACTATTGAGTTTATTCAATTATCGTACTGAAAAACAAAGTACAACATTAGTTTTTTAAGAATATTTCAAAAACCTTCAGGAATTTTGAGATAAGTGTAATAATGAAAAATGTTGATCTGTTAATTCTGTACCGGACAGAAAAAAAATATATAGGGTGTTCCATTTGAAAAAATGGAGAAAAATAATTTTTTATTTTGCAACGTTACCCTGTATAAGTAAGACTTATAATACTCATAGCAGAATAACTATAAACCTTTTGCAGTAAGCTACTAGGTTACCTTAGCTTTTAAGATGTTTTATCTAATTTTTATAAATATTTTATTATTATGCGCCACTATTTTTTGTAACACCCTGTATAATCAAGAATATTTTTAAAATGTGCTCTCTAATCAACAGCATATAGTGGCTTTTAAATATTTTTTCTAAAATAAATGGTTAAGGTATAATAAAAGACGGGAGGTGAGCCGCAGGACCCTGTATATAAGAACGAATAATTATATACCCGGGATTGTATCAGGACTGTCTACTTCACATATGATAAACATTGTGCAAAAACGACACTAGATATGTTACGCATATTTCTTTTTTGGCTTTTTCGCGACTCAACAAAATATTTATTTTTATATCGACAACATTTAGGTAAATTACATATCAAAACAACTGAACTAGTCGGTCCACAGAATATTTTTTTATCTAATATAACGAATATTATTAAAGCAAAAGAAATACAAAATTGTATCATTTGCCTTAAGTTTTTATAGATACAGAGCAGTTGTACAAGCGCTTTCGTCCTGTGGGGACTCATCAATGCGCCGATAGTCAGAGAGAAAAAAGGATTTCTAATAGAAAAATTTAATTTCAAATTTTTAAATTTGTTTAATATGTATCCTAGAAACAAAAGAATGATAGTTTGCAGCCATCTATAATGTTTTTTTTCACATTTCTTTTTTAGTTTTTTCGCAATTTCAACAATTCATTTACAGTTGCACAAACGTAAATGACACAATTTTCTAATTTATGTATCAAAACATTCTGTGAACAGATCAGTTCACATGTTGAGATATGTAATTTACTTAAATATTTGTTTCACTCAAAAAAGCCAAAAAATCTGTGTATTATTTTAAAAGCAACAAATAATCTAAACACATTAAAAAAAAACAGGTATGTTGTTGCGCAAAGAAGTCAACATATTATCAGTGCATGTGGTGGAAATAAAATACGAGACCAAATCTGGGTTTCGTAGAATCATTGACAGAAAAAACATTATTTAACATTAATAATACTTTAATGTAATGTCTAATATAAATGGTTATAAAATACTTATAAAAAGATTTCACTATCTACAAGAACATTTTTTTTTATTATGCGGTACCTCTGCTGCGAAGTGTGTATCCATTTTTTTTGGGAAACTAGTTTAGATGATATATCTCAAATATCGTACTTTCTCACCTAGCATTACTTAAAGGCTATATGTTTAAAGTTTAACACGTTTTAAAAGCATTTTCAAGCGAGGAGTAGACGAAACAAAAAAAAAGAATTACCTGAATTAAGAAAATAAGTCCTTTACGCCTAAATTTAATGAGTGGTTCGTACATGATAAAGTCAGGTTCTAGTTTTTAAATTTACATTACTAGTTTTTACCCCCAAAAATGAGGGAGATACAGCATCTTCCTCATATTTTTCCAATTATTAAAGCCCCATACTACATTTTGTAATTTTTTCTGCGTTTTTTTCTTAAAAATGCCGCCATCCAAATTTACCGCACCGGGAAACAGCCCGGCTTGCTCCTTCCTCTTTTTAGAGCGGACTCTGATTCCATATAGTTTATACTAAATACTTCTTTAGAGCCAGAAAATTCTAGATTATACTCGCCAAATGGCAGCTCAAGAAATAAATGGAGAATTTTTAAATTGATAATAATACTTCTACGAAACGCTATACTCTTTATTATGCATATTATTGTCTACAGGTTTAAAACTTTTGCCAATAAGAGTCATTCACTAACTGATATCCGTTTTACATTTACTTGTTGCTCCTTTTGGTAATCGATAAAAAGTTTTTCGTCTTCTGGCGTAACTAATAAAATTGCTCGAGCTTCGCTCTGTAACACGCTTGTGTGGTGAGCATAATTTGATTTAATTATTCTGCAAATATACAGCCTAAAATTTGCTCTTAACGTGACTTAGTAATTACAAAACGTGAATTACTTGTCACTAGCTAGCAACGGGTTTTAAAAGGCCCTGTTTTTGCGCTTGGAAACAGTTTCGTATTCCCTAACATGTAACATAGGCTACATGTGGGAATTAGGGTAATGGTTTTTCTTTCTGGAAAATATAATGTGAGTGATATATATTGAATTAGATATTAGATAACTTTAAAGACCACCTAGCAAAAGTGTAGTATGTTGCATCGGGACGTTTTTAAGATTTTGTGAACGTGTTGGCCAACTAGGATTATATTATTAAGATTTATATCGATTGTAAGAAAAACTTACGACTCCATTTTTCCTATATCCCAGTAGCTGGCTGCATTTTGTAAATGTTATGTAGATACCTTATTTTTTATGTCTGAGAGAATATTAATTTTTTTAATAAATTGATCGCTTACTCTCATTTATTAAACATTAAACAGAGTCGGGCGCTGAATTCTTTAATAACATTTTGATGGTAATTTTAGAAGTTTCGATAGACGAATCTGTTGCGACTACATAATTTACCAAAAATAATTACTGACCAGTTTTCTTCTTCTTAAAGTGATGTACTTAGCACGGGCGTTGGTAATATACAGGCAATATGTTCTTCGTAGTCTTTTGTTGTCTTTTAAGAAGCTGTATGGAGTAGAATATATCGAGTAAGATATCCTCGCACTGGATTCAGTCGATCCAAAAGGCTCTTTATTTTATTATCCCATCGTAAACATAGATGCAGTTCAGGCAGACAGGGCAGGCATGCGTAGTAGACAGGTGACAGAGCGGAGACGCAGGAACCTGGCGCAGGCCTTGGTCATTCGGTCTTGAGGTCAGGTGGGGGGGGGCTTGGTCATTTGGCCTTGAGTCTGGGTCTAAAGCCTGAGATACGATCTTCCTTGAAATCCTTCACTTGAATTTGTTGACAGGTTGTGTTAGTTTGGCGTTGTACCCGCGCAAGAACGTAAAACCCCCACTTTTACGTTGGTTTTTCGGTTTATGCGTGCGTAAGCAAAGTAAGATCATGCCTATGAGAAATGTAATAAGTCATTGCCGTGTGCCCCCACTCTTGTGAGGCTAATCTTACATGCATTCTAACTCATCGTCGATGTCACAGGATAGGGGTTTACGATGAACAAATTACATCATTTGTCTTGTTCAGAATTCTGAGGTTTGTATCCTAGGTAGTTTTTCAGTAATAAGCTAAAACATTTAAAATATTTTTTCTATAAAAGAAGTAATCAAAATATTTATGATATATGATTGTTAGATGTTGTTTTATCCCTAAATAACCCTTGATTTTATGTTAATTGCTAATTAGTTTAGTAGTTTTTAAGCTATTCCTCGCATAGACCTACTGAAAAGAATGCGAAAAAACTACCAAAATCAGAAAAATATTCGGACGGGTATTTTTTGATGATCACAATATATAGAACGGGCGCTTTCAAGATTTTGGTCAAATAAGAAATAATGGTTTTTAGTATTAGTGTCAAATAGGAATTACTATCCTACGTTTCGCCTTCGATTGCACGAGGCATCTTCAGGGATCTTTACTCCATGATATCTCAATACTGAATGAGCTTGGAGAAATTCACTCGGGCTTTATTAAGATCGGGCTGTGTTAGGATCGTTTTCCACGTGTGATGTAGACCGTAACCCGTATCTCTGTTGAAGTTTTATGTATATTTAAAAATTCCAATAGATTATCTGATTGTTGGTTTATAAAATCCTAGAAACGATGCTAGAACCTTGGTTTCTTTTACATTTATAATATGGCCAGTGGTATGCTGGTGTTCAGCTACAGCAGATTGAACAATTTGTTTCTTTTTAACACATGGCTCATGTTCCTTAGTTAAAATAATATTGAGCATACTGTTTCTCTGACGTACACTTCTCCATAGGAACAAGGAATTTTATATACTCCTTCTATTTCAAAAGGTACAATATCGTGGAGCGCAAGCATTGTCCAATCTTCTTGTGTCGAGAAGTGTATGTGGGAGAAACAGGATGCTCAATATCAACTAGACTTAAGGAACATGAACGATGTAATAAAAAATACAAATTGTTCAGTCTACTGTATCTGAACACCAACATACGACTGGTCATATTAAAAATGTAAAGAAAACCAACGTTCTAGCATTAAAGGATTTTACAAACAAAAAATCAGAGAATCCTACCGAAATTTTTATACATACAAAAAACTTCAACAGAGTTACGGGTTACGGTCTATATCACACGTGGAAATTGATCTTAATAAAGGGTCATGGTTCAGAGAGCACAAGTCGCCTGAATCTCTCTCTCTCTCTCCGAGCTCATTTAGTGTTCAGATCTCGTGGAGTAAAGTTCCCTGAAGATGACTCACACAATCAATGGCGAAACGTCGGATAGTAATTGCAATTTGACACGGTCTAATACCAAGAATCATGATTTATTATTTGAAAAAAGCCGAAGAAGCTTCTGCTCTGTGTTAGTTAATCTCTATGGAGAGGAAACCAAGAAACATGCCAAAACTTTTGGCCTTCTCCGAAGAAGCAAGAAGAAGTTACTCTGCCAGTTGGTTTTTCTCCTTAGATGCCGAGATGTGGATGTAGTACCGAAATCACTACAGGTGAGACATCACCTTACTTCTAGAACTGCTAAGGATATTTATAAGCATGGCAGCAATGCATTAATTAGAGAAAGGATTAAGGCAATACGTCCCGATTTAGATAGAAATGCCCGTAAACTACTAGAAATTCACCTGAAGTTAGTTTTTAGACTTGAAGGAACTATATTTACAACTTTGGAAAACGTCACCAATATACAAGCAGAAAAAATCCATCAAGAAGTTACACTTAACCAACAAAATAAGTTTGAAGCACACCTAAACAGTAAAATTCTAGCGAAACCTCCGCAGAATACGGTTATGTTATCAACTTGTCGTCGAAGCCGTTAACCGAATCAGCACATTCCGTCCTTTCCAAAGGCCAAAATTTCACAACAGCACCGAGTAGCATACCCGTAGAAGACAGAGTATCCTCCATTGAAGCCGAGATAAGAAGATTACCAGTGGAGCAAGTCGATGTAGTCAGATATGAGACAGCGAAGATTATTAAAAATTCAAAACTACCGAAGTCGAAACATCTATAAGGTTAAAAATCATTAAAATCAAGCAGCTCCGAGATTCTCAGGTTCTACGGTCTTCCCAAGATACACAAGAACAATGTACCACTTCGACCGATCGTCAATGCAATAGACTCGCCCACATACAAACTGGGTAAATATCTTTCAAATTTTCTTAATCCATTTATTGAAAAAAAAACAGATTCTTTTATAAAAAAATCAGCGCATTTCTTGGAAAAACTTAGTGGAACAATTCCCTTTCTAGATCTATTTATTCAAAGGAAGGAAAATGGTACATTAGGACACTCTGTATATAGAAAACCGTATGTGGGAGAAATCGGACGCTTAATATCAAGTAGACGTAAGAACCATGTATTAAAAAGAAACAAATTGTTTAATCTGCTATAGCTGAACCCCCGCATTATTATAAAAGTAAAGGAAGCCAAGGTTCAGCATCGGTTCCAGCATTTCATAAACAAAAAATCAGAGAATCTATTGAAATTTTTAAATATGCAAAAATCTTCGACAGAGATACGGGTTACGGTCTACATTACACATGGAAACCGATCTTAACACAGGGTCACGATTCGGCGAGCACAAGTCGTGTATAAAAGCCTGCCTGAATTTCTCCGAGCTTATTCAGATCTTATAGAGTAAAGATCCTTGCAGATGCAACTGAAAGCGAAACGTCGGAGAGTAATTCCAATTTGACATGATCTAATACCAACAACCATGATTTTTTATTACCATATATTAACCTTACGAGGGAGGTAAAAATCGATAGACTGTCTTTACTAAAATTTTCCTTGTCACAGGTCCTTCTTGTTATCACGGAAATTCAAGTATTTGATCCTGTTTGGTTGCACACAGGTATTTAGTAATATGTAAATGTAAAAATTACGTTATCTTTTACTTCCATTGATAAAAGAAAGACCTCATAACTAGGACTAAAGATGTCTATTTCTATGTCTATTCCGGATAATCAATTTATCGATTTTTGATTTAATACATAAATGACAGATTAATTATTTGTCAATAAGTAATTTATTTGAAATGTCAACCTCGATTATATCTCGATAGAACGCCTCTAGCAAATAATATGATAGAGATTTTCCAAGAAATGCGAATAATGATCTTTTTTTACGCTTGAGCTAACTTACTGTTGTTACAGTTACAATAATGAAAGGCGACGTTTAATAAGAAAATTTCCTGGAATTTTAGTTAATTGGAATCATTAAAACATAACAAGTTCGTAAATTGGATCATGCTATCAGGGTAACCGATTAATTATCTTGTTGATCGTCGCCGTCGGCAAAAATATTTGCTCGTTTATATTTTTATTTTAAACTAGCATCCCTCAACCCGATTTCGCCCGGGAGAATAACGTGACTGAATCATATAAAACAAACTTTCGTCCCCACTTTTTACACAAACGGGGGATGAACTTAGATAAATGCTGAGACACGTGTTCAATTATTTTTAATGAAGAGTATTTATGCTAAATTTCAAGTCAATAGACACAGAATTATTTTTCCCCCGTACAAACTTTTATCCACTATTTAATTCCCTTAAGATATTAAAATTTTAAAATTCTTCAAAAATATTCACTAGTAATCTCCATAGTAAAAATTTTTTACAAAAATTCATGTCCGAGATAAATTTCCGGTTTTTAATTCAAGAACGGGGTAGATTCAGTAAGAAAATTTCACTTCAAATAATTTTAAATAATATGTGTCATAAATATTCCAGCATTTTGATAGCGAAGGATTATCGCAAAGTGGGTATGTTTGTCAAAATATTTTGAAATGACAATTAAAAGCAGAGGCGTAGTCCACTCTCCTTGTTCGCACCACATTCTAATTGCATTTTGAAAAGACAACAAACAAAGCATTAGGGAAACGGTGGATAATTTAAGCCCCAATATCACCAAGAAATAAAAAACCAGCGGGAAAGCAGTTTTTGGAGTTTTGTAACTACGAAATCTTTGAGGATGAAACAATTTTTGTGCAAGTTAGCCAAAATATTAGAATATTACGCATTCAATATAAAAAAAATAATTTGTCAATATTAACAGGGAAGTATCATCAAAGCCGTGAAAGTCAACATTAAAAAGCTTCAAAAAATGTTTTTATTAAGTATCCTATGTGTATACTTTAAAGTGACACATGTAAAAGGAAAACTAATGCTTGAGGCCTTGACTCAAAACTAGTACAATAAGGTTTTGGAGGCTTGGGATGAAAATACACTAATCAGGAGGGGCACAGAAGCAGCCTCAGCCAAAATAAAATATTTTACTGAAAAATTGAACAACCAAGGCTCTCTAAAACAGTTTTGTTATTTTACCACAGGAAAGACGAAAAATTAATGCAACTCTGAGTATCTAAAATAGTTTCAGTTACAAAGTATACAACTGCATTTAACACGACACTGAAGCTTAAGTGAATTCGTTTCAAAATAAATAATGATATATTTTAAAGGCATATGTATAAGTAAAAAATATAATCAATTTCGTCCTTGTGAAAAACCGTCAGACCTAGATAAGGACATATGAACAAATTAAAAGGTTCTCGAAAAAAATGGTAGTTCTTAAAATAGGACCGATATCAAAATTTTAAGAATTTACTCATTTTCATATATCATATAAATTAATTTGGTTTATAACCAATATAAATCAAAAAGGGTTTGCTGTTTTTCGTAGAGCTTTTTTTGCGTAATACATTTTATACCTCTGGCACAAAATTTATTTTTTAATTATGTGCTCAGATTTTATTTTTTTACTTTCTAGGTCACTTTATAAAAGCCTTGTGTTTAAATTTTTTAATACATTATTTATATGATAATTCTAAGTTCTGGAGATCCTTAAAATTCATAATTTGCACTCCTAAATAACTTCAAATACCGATTTTCTGTCAAGTCGGACCACAAATAACTATACTTGTCTGCCGTATTGGAGCCGCTATTTCGAGTAAGAGGGAAGTGTTTTAATCATATAAAAATTATCCTGCAAGATTTTATCGGATTTTCACGTTTCGGGGTCCCTAGATGCCAAAAAACATTTATTTTCAATTATCTCGGTCTTGGTGACATTGCTAAAGAACTACTTGTCCGATTGACTTTAAATTTTGGTCAAAAATCATGGGTCGTTCAGGAATGAAACGGTAACACTTTAGTAAAAATCCAATATGACCCCCATAGTATAAAAAAAATAATTACTAAAACACTAGTTATCCAATTTACCTTAAAAACCAAAAATCAAGTATTACCTAGAAATGAACTGGTAAAATTTTAGTACGAATTTAAGATGGTGGAACAACCCTTTTTCACCTCTTCTGAGGGTGACGATATGGGGTGAACTTTTGAATTTTAAATGCAAACCTATATTGAGTTTTAACTGAGACCTCTAAAAGGCAAACATTTCTGCGCAAACCGTAGGTCTATTTCTGGACCCGTTTTCGAATGGAAAGATATTGAAATAATAATTTCATTAGTAGAGTTAAGTTAACTGTTATTTTTAATATTGTTTTATAAGATGTTAAAAATAATCGCAGTTAACTTTGTGAAATAACAAAGTCTACTTTCAAATTCCCTTCTAGTATTTTGAAGCATTACAGACGTCCCATTAAGGAAAACTTCAGTTTTTTGTTATAGTTCTGGAAAATTAATGGTTTTTTTTTAAGTAACGCTCGCTTTTTTAAGTAACACCAAAAAAAATTCAATTGGAACAAGGTCCAGCTACCCTGCTGGCTATTCAACAGCTTCACGACCTCGAATCCAACGCCCAGGATATTCATTATGAAGATACTCTGACAGGTAAATAAAATCCTCTTAAAAAACTGGATCATAGTCATTATCGTCATCTATGGTAGTTGTTACAATATTTCCAACATTTGCAAGTATAACTGTCCGGTTTCATAAATAAAGAATGGACCAGTTACCTTATCTGCCATAATTCTAGCTTATACGAAGTTTGTGAGGATGCGTTATATAAACCTCTTCAAACCAGTGAGAATTTGCATCACTCCAGTAATATCAATTATGCCTATTGACTGTGCGTTTCAGAAGAAAAATTGCTTCATCACTAGAACATGTCCGATACATGTAGTTTGGTCGAGTTTCAATAAAATGTAACATTTCTCCACAAAACTGTAATCTGCAATCTGGGTCACCTTGTATAAGTTCTTATACAAGGCGAACCTTCTAGGGATGAAACTCATGTGTTTTTATAATTTTGTGATCTGTCGAATTATCCACACCCACACCAGCAGTTACTAGACTAGAATTAAGTAGAAATAAAATAAAGGCAAGATACTTAGGACTTCTAAGACTACAGTCTGCATGACATGAACTAACATGATGTGTTGTTGACTCCCTTTCGAAACCCAGTAAAAATGTTAAAAACAATTTTTTATCAATAACAATAACAATAGACGACATTTAATTTTTTGGTCACAATCTTTCTTCCTTCCTTTTTATTCCTTCTCCATTCGAAAGCGGGTCGACGTAAAGACCTTTGATTTGTGCAGAAATTTTTATCTTTCAAATATCTTTAAAACATGGTAAAATTTGGTGTACTCCCCCCGACACACTCAAAATGAGTGGAAAAAGCTTAAACGCCCAAAATAGTTTACTTGTGCTTGTGATATTAGCCCGTACTAAGACATTTCGAACACTCTGTATATTTGATGATAGCTAAGAACAAAGTTAGTTGAAACATCTGCTCTCGATGCTACTTCTTGGCGCTAGCCATGAATGTAAAATACATTTAAGATATCAATTTGTGTTTAATTACCTTCCATTTTATAAATTATTATTTATTAATGTAGCTTAGTAGCGTCAAAGGTCTTTTGTCAAATCATAATAAGCCTACTTGGCGATATAGTGCAATATTAGGGATTTCAATGCATATTTTTTTTAGATACTTAAATCTCAAAAATGGTTGAAGATAGGTATAGGAACATAGATATTTTGTGGGGCTTTTAGCTGTCTGCTGTATCCCCCAATGGAGAGTTAAATTGAGTGTTGTCCGAATACTAGATTCGACCAACCTTCAGACATCATCTGCTGCCATACTCATATCGCTTGGCTAATCAACCACCCTCAACCCCTAAATTTAAATTGGTTGCCACAGTCCCAAATAAAAGTTCGAACCCGAAAGTTACCGATACTAGATAGAAAATGACTTCCCAGTGTGAAGCTGCACGCCTGCAAAGAATCGTTTGACTAATAACCAATGAAAAAGGATACCCTAACTGAGAAACCTTCATTTGCGAACGATCTTGCTGAGTTGGAAGGTTTCCCCAGTTCCCCCAAGATAAACAAACCAGAGAATTAAGCGAGCACATCGAGATAATGGCGCTGTAGTAAGGCCACAAGAATGAGTCTACTTATGGAAAAAAATAGGATAACCATTCCATACCATTTTTTTTTCTGCATTTTTTTAGCTGGTAGTAATAACTTTGCGCCGTTTAGTTTTCTAACATTGACGAGGTTCAAACCATATAACATGGATTAACTAAAAAAAAGTATTCGCTTAAAAACGCTTATCCCATTTTGGCCTAAAATTGACTTATACTCTTTTACCTACAGGTCAATAAATAAATTATGTATATCCTATAATATATAATTATAAATACATAGTAAGCCGTCAGAAAAAAAATGTAAATTTCGCACCCGGGAAACACAAGTGGGCTGTAATCTATATTCCCTAAAACTTCCGAACGTGTTTACTTTCCAATTTTCATAGACCTCTTTTCACCTCCGCTTTTTCGCCTACGCGAGAAATATTTCAAAAGAAAATTAACTTAATTTGTAGGAAAGCTTTCAGGTGAATTCTCTCTTTTTGAATAATAAATTTACTTCTAAACTTTAGGCGACCGCAAGAGCCTTAATCAGAGGAAATTTAAGACGTTATTGATTCTTAAGAAAGATCCAGTAACAAATATTATTATTTTCAACAGCAAGACTTTTAAACGTTTCTGTCAAAATTAATAATTCTTTATGCTAGCAAAAGTTATAGCAAAAACTTTGGTAAGTTCTGAAGACATATCGAAATTAACAGGAACTCTTATGAGTTTTTGAATTAATGTATATCAGAAGGATGGACACCAAGTTAGGTTTTTAAACACATTTAGCATATAGTACACGCCTGCAAAATAGGAAAGAATATAGCTCTGAAAACTCTTTAGTTCCGAGATACAGAGCAAATAACATTTAGAATATAACAGCCTATTGAAGGGTTTCTCACTAAGGCAGTCGGAGTACAAATGTCTAATTAGAAGTATTTTATCAGTTTATTTTTAAACTGTAAAATATATTTTTAGAAATATTTATAATTAACAGCAAAAGTCAAAGTACAAGCGGGGATCGAACCCGCACCTCTGGATCACTAGTCCCTCGCTCTAACCAATTCCGCTATCGTACCACTGATTAGAAATTCGTTAAAACTTCTACATATTCAAACCCATCAGTATCATAACCATTGTTGATCCTGCCAAATATTTTAACCTTATGCGCATAACGTAAAATTATAAATTTACCAATATGGACGGTACCTAATAGCGGTGTCAGATTTGACGTCCAGTCTGGAACGGCGCCCCATAAGGTTAGAATGTTTGGCAGGATCAACAATAGTTATGATACTGTGGGTTTGAATAGGTACAAGTTCTAACGAATTGCTTATCTGTGGAACGATAGCGCAATTGGTTACACTGATGGACTAGTGATCCAGAGGTGCAGGTTCGATCCCCGCTCGTACCATAACTTTTGCTGTTGATTATAAATATTTCTAAAAATACAAATGTCTGGGCAGTCAGTGACAGTCAACGGTAGTAATCGGCAGTTATAAGCAGTAATTACTGTTCCATCTGATTTGACAAAATCTGTCAATTTCCATGCTCACCATTAACATAGTTCTGAAAAATATGTTTCATTTTTCTAACAGTTTATAATAATAGTAAATACAATCCGGAACCTAGAAAGCCTAAAACGTAAAAATCTGAAAAATTCCCGGAGGGTGATTTTTTCACGATTACAATACTTCCCTTTTACGAGGTAAGTAAAAAAAAACATTGCGTCTGGGTGAGACAAATGTGTCTTTATAACTATAATAAGGAGCGTACCTCCAAAAGGCGGTGGTGTTTAACTCCCTCCCCCCATTAATACTTAAGCATTTTATAGTATTTTAATTTGATCATCACTTGAACATGGTTTGTTTTTGAATTTGTTTTTCCAGGAAAACATTTATTAATTTCTAGTTTAAATTATGACGATGAAAATCTTCACGCTATAGTGATTAAAATTAACGCTCTGGATATCTATCAGAATTTGTAATTACACAGAAATAGATTGTGCATTTCAACCAGATTACATCGCCCGCGCCATCTAGTAATATTTACTTCCCCGTTAACAGCCCACAATTATTAGTAGCAGATGTAATGTGGGTAATAATAGAAGTAACGACATCACGAAATTGTCAGAAAATATACCTAAGTTAGGTTTTTTAGACATTCTAGAATTCCCTTGAACTCAAAAAATATATTCACATCAGTTATGTGTGTATGCTTGTGTATAAGGTTTGCAATAACTGTGACAAACTGAGAATATCTCTATACTGTGACAGATTCTCCAATTGTGGCATTCACTTTCCGAGTTGTACTTTTGAGGCCAAAAACAAAGAAAAATGCAACATCTAATCTGATATTTATAATTAACAGCAAAAGTTATGGTACGAGCGGGGATCGAACCCACACTTCTGGATCACTAGTCCGTTGCTCTAACCAATTGCGCTATCGTACTACTGATAAACAATTGGTTAGAACTTGTACATATTCAAACCCACCAGTAGCATAGCCATTGTTGATCCTACCGAATATTCTAATCTTATGGCGCGGCGTTCATGACTGCACCTTAAATCTGACATCGCTATTAGGTACCGTCCATATTAGTAAATTTATAATTTTACGTTATGCCTGTATAAGTTAAATTTTGAATAGAAGTATTTTATTAGTTTGTTTTTAAACTACATTTTTTTTATAGGTATTTATAATCAACAGCAAAAGTTATGGTACGAGCGGGGATCGAACCCGCACCTCTGGATCACCAGTCCATTGCACTAACCAATTGCGCTCTCATACCACTGATACTTATACATATCCAAACCCACCAGTATCTTAATAATAATAAAAATGGTTATGATACTGGTGGGTTTGAATATGTACAGGGTGTCTGGATTTGGTTGCAAAAGCAGGGTATCTCGCTTATTTTTAAAGATAGAACCTTGCGGTTTTTACGAACCTGAGCTAATTTTTTATGAAACTCATGAAGCCGTAAACAAAATTTTCATGGCCTTCTTCGTTTATGAGATACAGGGCGCAATAGAAAATTTTGAATGTTGGGACCCTCCTCGTAACTCGGTTATCCTTTAACTTAACGCAAAGGGAAAAATTGCTGCTTATGCAGTTTTTTCACGAACCTGAGCTATTTTTTTATGAAACTCATGAAGCCGTAAACAAAATGTTCATGGCCTTCTTCGTTTATGAGATACAGTGCGAAATAGAAAATTTTGCATTTTGGGACCCTCCTCGTATCTCGGTTATCCTTTAACTTAACGCAAAGAGAAAAATTGCTGCTTATGCAGTTTTTTACGCTGGATCCAGTGGCGTAGTCATATTTTTCATTTGAGTTGTTATTTTTTAGATATGACCCAAAGTTGTTTTTTTAAACGGACACCCTGTATATTTGTTTAGAAATTAATTTATCCTTTTAAAAGCTTCTCAAAAATATATAATAGTATGGGTCTATTTTAATAAACAACAACAAAAATCCTAATTTTTATAATTATCATCCCAAATTTTGCAGTAGGCTATGCAAAACAATGCTGCCTTTTATTTAAAGTCGTTAACAATATCTACATCCTAACAATAAATCAAAATAAATATGTAATTAAATCTATTTATCAAAATATGTATTGATAATTTCGCACCAAAAAAGCACCACCTACCTAGATTTATGTAACCCAAGAACAAAACAGTAATAAATTATTATGTAACAAGCCTTTCAGCAAAAATCAACTGTCGTATAAGAACTACAGTAACCAAGGAAATCAAAAGAACTGTTCAAACTGATTTCCATTTTGTTCTATGCATGCTTCGCACAATTTTCGTATTCGTTTTAGGGAATTAAGCAAAATAACGGGATGATTTTGTAAATAGCGAAAATTTTCTCTTATTGCATTTCCTAAATCTTGGACATTATTATAGTGGTCTTTGTAAATTCTATTTTCCAGATATCCCCATAGAAAGAAATCTTAAATAGACAAATCTGGGGACCTAGGGGGCCATCTTATAGGTCCATTTGTTCCGATCCATTGATTGGTAAAATTATTGTCCAGAAATAATCTCGTCATTCCAGAATTGTATGCAGGAGCACCGTCCTGTTGAAAATAAATTTCGTTAATTTGCGCTAGAGGAACATCGTCAAGTAATTCAGGTATAGCTGCCTCTAAAATTTCTATATAGCGATCGGCTGTTAGATTTCCCTCAAATATATAAAATTTTGTGTTCCTAATATGAAGCATGACACATTTAGACCAAACCTGCCCTGCTGTCTTCTGGGAAATATTTGGTGTTGATTTTCCTGGGACCAGAATCTACTATTGTGCCTATTGAGTATACCAGAATTACTGAAATGTGCTTCGTCTGCCCATATAACCTTCCTTTCAAAATCTCTAACCATATCGCATCTTTCTCGAAACCAACTGCAGAAGACTACCCGACGCTCTGCATCCCTTGGCTGTAAGTGCTGCACCAGCCTAAATTTGTATGGGTGGTATTTGTGCTTTTTTAGAATTTCTTGAACTCTAGTTTTTGGAATCCCTATGCTCTTTTCACTGGCCTCAGAAGAGTTTGTAGGGTAAGCTTCTGCATTAGCCAAAACCGTAATTTCCTCAGCCTCCCGATTTTCTTTATTATATGTTTTCGTACGAGGTTTGATAAATGATCCGTGATTAAGTAAATTCTTTTTTATCCGATAAAAAGTGGGTATATTAGGTTGCCTCCTTTCTGGATATCTAAATAAAAATTAAGCAATAGTATTTCAACATACCTAAAAATTAACTATTTACCTGTTAAAATACATCTCAGAAGCCGCTTCAACATTTTCATTACTTAATATAAAACAAGCTAACATATCGTACTTTTCATAATGTTCGAAAGGTTGGTTTTCTTCCATAATAATACAAATATATTTTTATACAATAAATAAATACAAAAAACTAGCGCTATATTTTATATACGCGTACAAAATTGGGAAATGTCATTTGCTTCCAAGAAAACAAAAGAAAACGGCATCGTTTTCATGGCCTACTGCAAAATTTGGGATGATAATTATAAAAATATAAGGATTTTTGTTGTTGTTTATTAAAATAGACCCATACTATTATATATTTTTGAGAAGCTTTTAAAAGGACAAATCAATTTGTGGACAAATATACAGGGTGTCCCATTTAAAAAAACACAACTTTGGGTCATATCTAAAAAATAACAATTCAAATGAAAAATATGACTACGCCACTGGATCCAGCGTAAAAATCTACATAAGTAGCAATTTTTTCCTTTGCGTTAAGTTAAAGGATAACCGAGATACGAGGGGGGTCCCAAAATGCAAAATTTTCTATTTCGCCCTGTATCTCATAAACGAAGAAGGCTATGGAAATTTTGTTTACGGCTTCATGAGTTTCACAAAAAATTAGCTCAGGTTCGTGAAAACCGCAAGGTTCTATCTTTAAAAATAAGTGAGATACCCTGCTTTTGCAACCAAATCCGGACACCCTGTACAAGTTCTAACGAATTTCTTATCAGTGGTACGATAGCGCAATTGGTTAGAGCAATGGACTAGTGATCCGGAGGTGCGGATTCGATTCCCGCTCGTACCATAACTTTTGCAGTTGTTGATAAATATTTCCAAAAAAAATCAAAGTTTAAAAACAAACTGATAAAATACTTCTATCTAATCTGATGTAAAACTGGGTTACTTTAGCAGGTTTTGAGCTATTTTGGTACCGTAAGTCACAAACCACTTGGAAAATTTAAATTTAAAAAAATGCATCATGCCTTGTGTCTAATTGACAGTAGATCAAAAAACTTGTTTGTATGTTGCCAAAGTAGACAGAAATTTTGGGTTACTATGGCAGTATAATAAAATCCTATTTTCGCTAATGTAGAGGATGTTTAAAGCCTTCTTTGTCACAGAGCAAATTACAATTTGAAGGCAACTTTGGGTTTGACTAAAATATCTTTTATTTATAAGGTTATTAAAGTTATAAGGCACATTTAATAGTAACTCCTTTATTTATCAAATCGAAATAAAAGTGTAACTTACCAATAAATTCTGAACATAAAACAAAGGTAATTATTAAAGAATTAAACAAAAACAAGTCAGAAAACTAAACATAAATATTGAAAACATCAAATAATGTCCTTCTATAGGGAAAAATCCACATCTCTCAGATAATCCATCACTGTCGAAATCTTGATCAGTGTAGAGGTAACATACATAAATTGGGTTGTTACTCGCTTCATTGTAGAACACACATATCCATTTTTTGCATTGACTGCAGTTAATTTATTCAGGGCTTGTGTAGGTTTTTAATTTTTTAACCAAATTGCAAGTTTTCTGTAGTTTGTTTCCCTGTTGGTAAGATTTTTGTAGTAGTTAGCACCTTACTTACAAGTGGGGCGTCGTCACTATCTTCATCGCTACTGCTC
This sequence comes from Kuschelorhynchus macadamiae, assembly GCA_030620095.1. Classification (NCBI taxonomy): domain Eukaryota; kingdom Metazoa; phylum Arthropoda; class Insecta; order Coleoptera; family Curculionidae; genus Kuschelorhynchus; species Kuschelorhynchus macadamiae. Next base: position 127,389 of record JAUTXW010005498.1, read on the forward strand.
AATCCTATTTTTGCTAATGTAGAGGCTGTTTAAAGCCTTCTTTGTCACAGAGCAAATTACAATTTGAAGGCAACTTTGGGTTTGACTAAAATATCTTTTATTTATAAGGTTATTAAAGTTATAAGGCACATTTAATAGTAACTCCTTTATTTATCAAATCGAAATAAAAGTGTAACTTACCAATAAATTCTGAACATAAACCAAAGGTAATTATTAAAGAAGTTAAACAAAAACAAGTCAGAAAACTAAACATAAATATTGAAAACATCAAATAATGTCCTTCTATAGGGAAAAATCCACATCTCTCAGATAATCCATCACTGTCGAAATCTTGATCAGTGTAGAGGTAACATACATAAATTGGGTTGTTACTCGCTTCATTGCAGATCACACATATCCATTTTTTGCATTGACTGCAGTTAATTTATTCAAGGCTTGTGTAGGTTTTTAATTTTTTAACCAAATTGCAAGTTTTCTGTAGTTTGTTTCCCTGTTGGTAAGATTTTTGTAGAAGTTAGCACCTTACTTACAAGTGGGGCGTCGTTACTATCTTCATCGCTGCTGCTTTAAATTAATTTCTGGGTTCCTGATGGGCCAACGACTAATTCTTCTGTAGATGGTTGTTTGCTAGAGAGTCTTTGAAGTTGTGCTTTTGTAGCATCTACCTTAACTAGGTTCTATTTTCTTGCCACGCTTTCTAGTGCTTTTTTACTTATTTGAACCGCGTAGATCTTGAAGCAGTTGAATTAGGCTTTTTCTTAGGACAGCCTCCTGAGCATTTTCGGGTGCACCTTCTAAAGGTCGGAATTCTTTGTAGAACTTCCTGGGGATCAAAAGGACAGAGCCCTGTGGGTCTAAAACCAAGTTTTAATTTTTTTTTACACATTTTTACCTATTCCAATCCACAATCGATTTAAGGAAACATTGAAGTAAACACAGCAACATCTAATGGTTGCATTAGATCAACACTTTTAACGTTATCAAAAAAATCGACAATATGATTTGGATCTACAGCCGCATGTGTTCTTTTTATGTTCATAAAAAAACGAACACTTAGATTGTTCCAAATAATAAAGTAAATTCCTTAACCGTACGACCATTCGAAGCAATTCGCGAATATCGCTCTTTGTAAACGGGAACCCCCAATCGCTCACTGTCGTTAATGTCTTATAAGTAATTGCTCCTCCTCAGGCGTGAATACCGTTGGGTGATCTGGGGCGTTTATGTTGACTCTTCAACTTGTTTTTGTGAGTCCCACGCAAAATTTTAAAGCCTAAAATTACTGACGTCTGACTCATGCCGCCCCTAATGGCCGCCAATGCACTTTGCAGGTCATCTTTACTGTAGTTCTTGTAGGTATGCGCCCCTAATTTTTTTTATAGTTTCTAGGCATCTTTGCTTACTTTAGACATGATACAACAAAAAAAACCGGATAAAATAAAAAATATAATATAGGTTAAAAAAATCATGATTTATGATTTCAGCCAACAATGAGGCTTTTTAAACGCAATAGCGCCCCTGTATAGTTTTGTACCTCTGCTTGACTTGCTTGTCAGACTAGATATTTACCAATCATTAGAGTGGATACATGTTTCGAAAAACCATTAAAAAATTCGTAATGTGAGTCACTGTCTGTCGATAGCTCCCAGTCTATCAGATTCGAGCAAATAAACATGAATTGCTAAAACCATCATCCCACGCCATTTATCCCGCAATCCTTAATTGCTTAACGATGTTCCCTTAAATCCCGAACGATGTTTTGCGTCATATCTAGGCGTATAATGATTAAAAAATACGTTTCTGAATCAATTACATTATAATGTGCTTTTTGTGTTTTCCATTATCCATACAAACGTTTGTGTTTATGGGGTGAAATTTGTTTTTCGTGTACCTTGTCTGCATCGATTTCCATCAATTTTGCTCTTTAGAATAAAAGAACTATCCGCCCAAATTACTTTTTCTTCTCCGTGTAATAGGACATGTATTGATTATATTATCACAATCGGAGTGTTTTGACTGTTTTGCATGCTGTGATGGGACTGGCTCCATAATTGTAGATAAGAAGGGAAGGAGGTTGGGGGATTTGTTCTTGCCTATAAACATCACGTCTCCAAATACATTAACTGCCTTAAGATATTTATATGATTATGTCGCCTATGGCAGTGGCGTACCCAGAAAAATGTTTTGCTGCTGGCAAATAAAGAGGAAAAAAAGTGCCAGGAATTTTAAATATATTATTTTTTGCTAAAAAGGTTGCGACCATTCTTGCATTCTTTCTCAAGTCTTAACAGGAAGGGGGCATCTAGACTTATTGACAGGAAGGAGGCATCTAGACTTATTGACGAATATCTTCAGGATGGAACTTATTTTTTATAACAAAGCTCTGATATTGTGTAATTTAAAAAAAAATAAAAATTTATGCGTTAAGAGAATTACAGATAAATACTTTATTCACTCTTTTGGTCTTCTTGACCATTATCTATTAAAGTTTTATTAACTTGAAACAGAAAATTATGAATTTTTATATTTGTAACTAGTTACATGTCAAAAAACTTTAAACTTATCTTTTGTGGCCATACATTTAATTCAGATATTTCGGCCCAAGACTGGCCTCATTTTTTTGTAACTGTTTATACGTATTACATTTTTTTCCACCCCACTTCTACAAAATTTTATATCCGCGCCTAAAGAAAATCATACTAAAAAGTTTTTAGATAAAATTGTTATTTAACGTTGCTTAAATTTACAGTTATTAGTTATAATACAATATAAAAAAAACTCAAATGGATTTTGGTAATAAAAGAATGAAGAACTGTAATAGTAATTTACGTTACAAGCCAGTAGACACTTAACATCTAACTGACGTGTATCGTATAATATTTTATTTCATATTGTCTTTACAATCTAATAATATTATTGTGGAAAACTAATATTTAATGCAAATAAAATAAAATTTACCAATTTTAGTAAAATCTATGCTACAAATAGTTTTCACTTTTAGTGAAATTTGGTCTAATACAAGTGGTAAAATACTCGATTTATAGGGTCATTGTCCGGTGCCATCTTAAGTTAATATATTTATCCTACCTATTTATTACGAAACTATGAAAAATATACTGAACCAAAAACCAAACATGTACAGGAAGATTCAGAAAACTTTGCGAGAGGTATCTGATAAATACCGTTTCATTTCTAAGGTTAAGCAAAATAAAATTGCCTCAAAATATTACATATATTTTGGAAGACACGAATATTTGGTAAGGTTACATTATCCATCTTATTCACCAACAAAAAATGCCAGATAATTTTAAAGACATTTGAAGTCACACACATTAAAAAATAATTGTTAATCAGTTAATTACTAATAAGCATTAAAATGTTTTATTATAAGAATAAATTGTTACTGTAATCATTATTTCGACAAATTTTATTTTTTATGCTTTTTTTTTAGTATAAAATAGTTTCTGCGCCATATTAGTTCAACGTCGTTTTATCTGAGAAAAATGACGCTCGACTTGAGAAAATTACGAGGAACGTTGCTAGGCAACACTTTAGTACTGTATTAAGTCATTTACCGGTCGCAAATGAGTCCGGTAAATAGCTATTTAAACTAAGCCCAATAATTTCTACCAGATAGTTGTTTATATATTTATTTGCTTCCTCGCCCATGCAGCACCACCCATTTGATCACAAATATTCACTTCTCTATGAGCAGTTTATAAACAACAAGTTTTCAGAATTTATTGGACCCAATGGAAACGTTTTCTGATCTTGTATACCCTTGTATTAGTTTTTATGGGAAACTTTGAAATTGTAAGGTGTACAAAAGTAGGTGCCAAAATGTAAAGCAACTTTAGTAAGTGAAGAAATTGAAATATATAATCAGAGTAATTCTGTAGGAAAAGGGTTTGTAAGGTATTATCAGTAATACCTCTTAGTATTTAAATATTTATTTTTAAATTACACAATTTAAAAGTTTTTTTATGAAAAGATAAGTTACTTACGTGCTGAAGATGATTGTTAATAAGCCTGAAACAATGAGTTGTAGGCCCATATTGCGTTGGCGTGGCCGGCTAAGAGTAGACTTTTTTTGCGAAGTTAAAAAATTTCGACAAGCACAGAAAATAATTGATGACTAAAAAAAAAGGTAATTCATATTTTTGCACAAATCCGCCGGAAAATAACTAAGCACTACAAAACTGAAATTGTTTATTCAAATGACTAGTTTTTTTTTTTAATTTAAAATTGGGGCCCCTAGACTAGCAGGCTCCGCCCCCTAATCCGCCACTGCCATATTGTTATATATCGTTGAAATGGTAATTTGTTGCGCCATTTAAATTTAATATAATATCTAGGGGATTAAATTTTAAAAAAATTAAAAAATTAACGAAACATGGCAACGTTGTACATTTTTGGCTCTAGACAAAAAAAGACTACTTCAATTTTGTTAATTTGGAAATCGATAAACAAAAATTGCATTACATGCCCATAATAATGTATATCGTTGAACTCGTCTTTAAACGCACTATCATATTCTGTAATAATAAATAGGATGTCCTATTTAAAATACGAAAGTTCATATCAGTCCAGGAAAAATGCAACACCCTGTATAAACAAAAATAAAATAAATTAAAATTCCTAGTCACAAAGAGAATCTCCAGCTAAGGGGATAGTACGTCTTATTTTAGGCTCGCTGTACAGGGTGCTTCAATAATATAGGGCTTCCGCTGTAGCTCGGGAACCGTTAATGACAGAACTAAAGGAAAAACATGTTTGTAGGTAAATCGGCCAAGGGAAATTGCTGTACATTATTTTCCAGTTCGAAAGTTGTCAGCTAGCAACACACCAGTGTAAAGGTCGAGGCGCATATACTAAATCTTTTTACCTTAAGTAGTTTTCAGTAATTGTAAATATGTTTGTTGTAAATTTATTGTTATTTGTTCGTTTTTCGTTGTTGTTTCACTGAAGCAAGGTCGAACTCAGTTTAGTCTTTTTACCCAAACCGAGTCCTTCCCTGCCTCGCCACGGTTTAGCTATTTTATTGCGAAGCTTATGTGATTGTGTCACTGAGTTTCAGTATTTTTTGTTTTGTTCCTTTGTTAAGTTTTGTTCTTTACAGTTATGCCAGATTACTAACGTTTCTATTGGAATCTTGTTTTTTACTTTTCCAGTCTTTTGGTTTTCCTAAAATTTTAGGATTAATTGAAATGAGATGACAATAATTTCCACTTTGTCATTGTGACTTTTTCTCCGCTACAAAACGGCAAGGTTAATTTTCCCATCCGACGTTTCGGATTCCAGAGACCATCATCAACTTTCTTAATTTAAATGCGGACCTGTATTTTTTATTTGACTATTCAATGCCCTTCATAACTACGAAATAAATTCTGATATAAAACTCATAGCGTACCATTTGATTTTTTTGAGAAAATCAGCCTCTATTATTGGAGAAAACGTCCTCTATTATTGGACCACCCTGTACAGGGTGATCCAAAGGAGACTAAAAATGCTTTATTAAGCCCTAAAAAATAATATTAAATATGAAAGCAATAGTATTCAAATTTATTTTTGAAAAAAAACAATTGAGCTTCAAATAAAATAAATATATATATTTTTTTATTTTAAATGTAATGGCAATAAATAAAAATATCTTTAGTTTTTATTTGAGATAATATGACCGCCGAATAGTATTTCATGAAGATACTGAACCTTGCCTATTGGTTAGGCCTCTTCCGAATCCTACTATTCCACAAGCCTGACTGACCTTAGTCCTAAAGAACATGTATGGAGCATGATGTACTGGAGATCCCATCTTCCACACCCTCTGGAAGAATTTTGGCGACATATACAGTTTAGGTTAAAGAATGAATTGATCGTCTAATCAGATCCATGCCTAGGCGCATTAATGAATGAATAGTAAAATCAAATTTAATTTCCATACCCTTTGTCAAATCGACCTAAATATGAACATGTGAAAGCGACTTAAAATTGGTACCATTTTCGATTATTCGTACGGCTGCCTGAATTCTTCTCTAATGCAAAATCATATGTGTAAGTAATGACGAAAAATCTCTCATATTTACGATGGTGCAAAATGATACCAAGGATTAGCAGTATTTTACTTCTTTATTGAAGATCTTAACTGGTCACAGACTATTTAGGTGCCACTTAAATTTCTCACCTGCAGATTTAGAATCTGTTTGATCTGGATTTGCAAGTCTTCCCAAAATATACATGAGTGAGCATCTGAGGTCTGAACTATTTATTGGTTTTTCACATGTTAAACCATTAAAAAATTTAAAGAATGTTCATTTGGTGTCGACGACCTAAAAAATTATCTACCAATGGTTGATAATATAGATTCACTTCAAGCATAACCTGAAAATCAACCCTTTTTTTTAATTCAAGAAGTGCTCAATTTACACAGTTTTATTTCCTCATATAATTTTAACTTAATTTGTCCTTTGTGGCTTGATTCGATTAATAATTTTAAATCTTGTAATAAATTATTCTCGACTTGCTATTCTTCAATTCATACCTAAATTTTGACGTAGGACCATAAGCAAAAATGATAAATATTAAAAAGTATCGCGAAGTTATTGTTTTGAACGATAATAAATTAATACTTTATCAAAAGTACAAAAACAGCCATTATACGACGACGCGTTCCAATCCACACCGTTTCTAACGATAAAAAATAAGGGAACTTAGTCAATAATTTCAAAATCAATAATAAATGTACGTTTATGTGTATCACCGCCTCGAGAAACATATTAAGGACTCTTTCAACGAAAACCAAGCCAGAGGATGACGAGAAAAAGAAATGCATTTGTTAAATTAAGTATTAGTGAGCCTCTTGGCATAAGAGTCAAAACGTATTTAAAACTATACAAAATATACAGACGTCGCATTCAGGCACAGCGGAACACCTCTGGTCAAATTAACACCGAGCGCAGTGTTCGGAGACTAAAATTCTCGAAAACGAAAGTTCATGAAGCAGCTCTTATAAAAAGGAATCCGAGAATTTTCAGTAAGCCTAGCTTAGATATTCCAAACATTTGGCAGCAGCTTATTATAAGACCCTAGCTCTGGAGCTAGCATTTACTTTGCACTTGAGAACAAGGTAAAACAGTCAGTAACCACTCAAAATGCTGTGAGATCAAAATATACTTTAGATGGTAACAGCGGAGCCCGGCTAAGGTAGCACGTACTTAAAATGAATAAAGAAAGCAGGGAGGTCAAATAAAAAGCCAAAGTGAATATCTCCACATAAAAATTAAATATATCAACCAGGGAATAATAATACCTTCCGCAATTTTTACTCAGAGGTTCAATTTATGATACGTTTTAACCAAGTTACGTTTAATTTCTTAGGAAGCACTTAGAGAAACGTTTCCCTTCTTGAATAATAATCGATTGCCTTTGCCAGATCTAATGGATATTATATTCTACTCTAATAATGTTCAAACCCTTTTGAACATGGGATTGCTGGGAGGTTATATGTAGGTTTAACCCACAGTAGCTTGCTAATTTATTGAAATGTTCAATTTTAGAATTTTTTTCCTGAAAAATTGTGAGCGATATTTAAGTGACACAATAAGAACTATTACCATGCTATAACTTTACCAAGAGGCATACACCACAGGCAGGTTTACAGACATCGACCTTTTCCCAGTCGCAGACTGGACTTAAAGAACTTTTTATAATAAGAAGTCTATCTTGATGTGTATTTATAAATATGGGATGTGCATTTGATAAACTCTCTTTCCAAATATTTTGCCTGCCTTAGCTCTTAGCCAACAGAAAAGAGAAATACAATGAATATTTGGAATATTGCTTCTAAATTTGCGATAAAAAAGGTTGCTCTTCCTTTGAACCTTATTGAAAACACCTCTGAAAGATGATATTGTCATACTACTGAGTGGGAAATTCTAATTCGTGCAAATGGAGTTAGTTAACAGGGGACTGTCTGCATTTTGTATCTTGTTACAAAAATATTTTTATTAAAAGTTTAAACATATTTTTAAAGAAAAAAATATTTTTAAATTATTAGACAAAATCAGTCTTTCCAACTCAAATTTTAAAAGTATTTTGGTATCATACTTATTGATTTTATTCGGTATTTTGGTATCATACTTAAATATTTTATCGTAAAAAAAATATAGTAAAAGGTAAATAGAATCAGTTAAAAGAATATACGACTTTAATATACAAAGAATTCATAAACTGTGTTTACATAACATTCTACTACTTTCAGTATAAAGATAATTTTTATCAACAATTAGGCGGTTGTGCAATGTGCCCCCAATAACTACTACTATAATCAAATGGTCACGCGAAAGAAAAAAATTATAAAAATTTTAGATTTGTAGATAGGTAGGTAGTTTGACCTCTGTACCGGAAAATAGAATTAATGACTTATTATAGGCTTTCAATAACTTTCTTCTCAAATTACTTTCGAAATTGAACTAAATTATTAAATAAACTTTTAGATTTGATTATAACCCCAAACAAAAATAATAATAAACTCAAAACTAAATGGTTCACAAAAATATACCTGGTCAGACCCATATCTTAATTTTAATTCTCAATATCCAAATGGCCAGAAAAATAGTGTTGCGATTGGACTAGCTGATCGCCCCGTATTGTTAACGTCTCCAAAATATCGCGGAGAAACGTTAAAGGAAGTAGGACAAATTTCAATGGAAAACAATTTCCAACTGAAATGAATCAACAGAATTATCAAACAAAGGATATATGTACCTATATTACAACCAGTTTAACAAAAAAACAATCTAACAGAAAATAAAAATGAAAACACATCTTATATGGCATTACCAATATTACCATATAATATAATTCAACTGAAAAAAATTAAATACATTCTAGCCAAATAGAACACAATTACTTGTCATAAATCCTATCATATAATTTATTAGGCTTCCTATTTACACCTCTCAAAAGTAACATACCACTAAAAAAAGCAAACTTCATAAACGCTACCATAGCACTCGAATATTGCCAGAAGTTTGTAACACCCTGTATGCATGATGTGTATTATCCAATATCCGAGTGTTTGAGATAACGTTGCCTTTTTAGTTTTCTGGTATTAAAAATTAGTAGAAAGTCATACTTTTTAAAAACAATTTGCTAAAATTAGAGTAAAAATCAGAAAATGTTTTTAGGGAAAGGTCATAGTAAACAAACTAAGCATTTAGAATAATTCTGGAATTATTTTTGCGTACTAAAAGTACACAATCTAATCTAAAGTTTTTTTAATCGGATTAAAATTATTAAAAAATGTACACGTATATTTAAATTTCTATAACAAAGCTAGTGCCTTACTTCGATCATAGACCGATTTAGCTTGGTGGTGAGAATATTTCTCTATATATTTTGAATTTAAGTTTCAGTAATAAATATACACTTCATTTGAAATGTGGTCTTTATTGGTAAAAGTTTTATTTTCTTCTTTGGTAATATTTTCATTCTCATTGCTTGTTTACTCGCAAGGCCCAAATTGGTTTATTTTATTAACATAGTTCCAGAGAGCAACAGCTGCGGTTTTACTCCCTCACTTCAAAGTTGAAGCAGAACCACGCAAAATTGCATATTCTCTTAGGTTCCTAGAAGTTCCGTATGTTACGTTACAACTCGATGATTTCAATAAAAATACATTCAAAAATATTGCATTCATTTGCTACGAGTACTCTCATAGTTTGTACAAAAATACGTCAGCTACAAATGGGAAAACGTTCTTATTAGGCTACATTAGAAAGGGTTAAAATGGGTTTCTCTGCAATAAAAGCCAGTAACTTTGTAAAGGCGATGTTTCGCCATATAAACTTCGATTATGACCCAGCGGATTTCGTAATAACGAGAGCAAAATATTAATAACCTTATAATAGAATTTCCACTCACGCTGTTTTGTTCTAATTATTTTCAGAAAAAAGCACAAATGAGATTTTATAGAAACACGTTGGTATTCATGAAAATATTAATAATAATTACTTTATTTTATAACTTTTGCTCATTATTTATAAATTAACAATTTTTTAAAATATATAGTTCTGGGAATTATGGAAATAGCCTATATAAGTTAAGATGCCTAAGAACAGAATCTACAGTTAAAATAATGACGGACTTTTGAGCCGATGAAATCAAAGTAGAGAAACTTCTTTGGATAGACACGTAGACGGATTAAAAAGAAAAATAACTCTAGTGTACCGGGTAAGATATGATGAAGGAAATGCCTTTTTCTGATAAATTTCTTAATTTACTTTTATATAAAGTGCAACATTTTTTTTTAGACTGACAGTCTGACTTACTTCCTGGTGGAATCTAGGTGCAGAATTTTTTTTTCGTATGGATTAGAGAACTAATAATATATACGGTGTCCTATTTATGTCCAATATTGATACCTTTGACTTAAAAAAAACATTTTATACTATTTTTCTAATTTAGATATAGCATCCACCCCCTTCCGTGACCTTAGTATAATAAGTGATATATAAACTCACAGGCAAAATAATCGATCCACCCAAATTTTTGACGAATTTCAGTTACAAATTCCTTGTTTATTTAATGCAGGATTTTAATAAGCTTTGAAGAATATTTTAGATGAGCTAATTGAGAATCGCAAACATGTTAAACATTTTTAAAAAAATAGACCAACGTATATAATATACAGGACTAAACAAAAAGGACGTTTTTTACAATAAGTTTAAGAGGCTCTATGGAGTGGAGTAATAGTAAATTGGTCTAAATGAAGTTTTGGTTTTAAAGCCGCATCTATTCTCACCATTTTTGTTTTTGGTTCACATCGATATCTTTATTTTTCTGGAATATATGAATTTTAAAAAAAAATGCTGCAATTGTCATCAATCTTTTTGTACGAACAACTAAGGTGAACTAAGGTATAAATCAAGGTGGCTGTGACAGTTTCGTAAAATAACGCCATACCTGGAAATGTCATTTATGACTATCAAAAGTAATCAAATTATTTTTTTAAATAAGTGTGTGTTTTTTCGTGAGGCTACTTCTTAATTTTTAAAATGGATATGTCTCCGACGGATGCTGCCAAAGCAATTGCTTTAATCCAAGATGGACGATCACAGTATTACGTGGCAAGAGTTTTAAATGTCACAAGAATTAAAGTACAAAGGCCTGTAAATCGATTTAATCAGCATGGAGAGTACAGCAGAAGAACTCACTGTGGTAGGAACAGATGTACGAGTGAACAAGATGATCGTTTTATTACCTTAAGTGTTTTACGTGACCGAAGAGTAACCTCTGTGGAGGTTAAAAACAGATTGGAGTACGTACGGCAGGTCCAAGTAAGTGAAAGAACGATAAGAAGGAGGTTGTCATGGATTACATGCAAGGAAACCTGCAACTGCTCCCGAGTTGCTGAGAAATCATAGGATTGAACGGCTTAGATTTGCTAGGGAACATCACAATTGGGGCCCTGATGAATGGAAAAAGGTCCTATTCACCGAGGAATCCAGATGTTGTTTAAAATCACCGGATGGTGCTGAAAGAATCTACAGAAGAACAGGAGAACGTTTTGAGCAAAACCATTTTTCGCCTAGGTTCGACGCAACAACATAATTGGTAATCGTCGATGGCGGAGCAATGACAGCAGGCAGATATATACAAGATATTTTAGTACCACATGTTGTCCCCTTAGTTCCATTTGTAGGAGACGATGCATTATCATCATCATGCTAATGCATGATAACGCTCGACCGTATGTTGCGAGAGTCGTAAGCGAATATTTAGAACTGGTGGAAATTACAAAAATGAATTGGCCCCCCGTAGTCCCGACCTGAACCCATCGAACACGTCTGGGATAGACTGGGCAGAACAGTACGGGCTCGGGTACCTGCTCCAGCCAATTTGCAAGAACTTAGTGATGTTCTGATTGAAGAATGGCAGCAAATTGATCAAGTTTTTATACGGAACCTAATTGAAGGTATACCAAGGCGTATAGAGGCTGTCATTCGAGCACGTGGAGGAAACACGCGCTACTGATTTATTTGTTATTGTTTCTGTTATTGTTAACCGTTATTGTTTTTTTTTAATTAATTTGCTCGTATAGTATTTGTGCTTCGTGTTTAATAATTTAAGTTTTATAATGTTTTTTATAAAAGATTAATTAAATTGTGTTAAAAATATTTATGTTTCTTTTTAAAAATCGTATTTGTGACTAAAACTGTAAAACTGAACCTAGTTGCTCGTACCGAAAAATTGATAAAAATTGCAATGCTTTGTTAAAAAATCCATATATTCCAGAAAAATAGAGATATCGAGGTGAACCAAAAACAAATATGGTTAGAATAGATGCGACTTTAAAACCAAAGCTTCATTTGGATCAATTTACTATTACTCCACTTCACAGAGCCTCTTAAACTTATGGTAGAAAACGACTTTTTGTTTAGACCTGTATATTATATACGTTGGCCTATTTTTTTTAAATGTCTAACATGTGGGCGATTCCCGATTGGTTGATCTAAAATATTCTTCAGAATTCATTAAAATCCTGCATTAAATAAAAAAGTTATTTGCAATTGAAATTCGTGTCTAGTGTTTCACGTCCGGCCCTTTAGCATCTAAACGATTTATTCTAGTCGAATTTAGTAAATATACGAAATAAAAGCTTATGTTTTCTCTAGAGATTGGTACCACATTCAGCACCCGATCGGTGAAGAAGCTGATTTTTGAGATATTATTTGAGAAATATATATTTTTTAATGAACTCCAGTACTCTGTACAATTATATACAATCAATTCTCAAACATAAATAAATTAAAAAACAGTTAAAGATAGACATATAGTACCCTTATTAGAAAACACTTATAACTGACCATAGAATCCAAAAATGTAATAATATATAGGGTGTTCTTTTTAAAAAACGCAACATCCTTGGCGTAAGTTTTTTGTTTCTCATTCAATTATTTTTTTTGTTCCGATTTTCGAATTCTCCGAGCCAAAATACATTGATTGGCTATTTTGAATTTCCTGAGAAATATGAGGAAGTCAAAAAAATACCGTTTTTCCTCCTCAATGGAAGAGCCTGTACAAAATGGCGGACCATCGCCACCATTTTGAGTTGTCTACGAAAATATAATCTGTAGCACTCGCAGGATACACACAAATAATTTAAAGCTTCATATACTAAACTCATCAAGCCATTCAGGCTACAAGAGAAAAAAGTTACACATATAAATTAACCCTCGTTCTGATCTAGTCGAGTGAAACTGAAACGAGTACATGCACATACAAAGTCCTCTTTCTGTTAAAAACTCGGTGAGTTATCTATTAATGCCTAATTTTTTTTCAGACCGAAAAGAAATGTTGATCTGACTCCCGAAGAAATTCTGGCCCTATTGACCCTTTATGAAAATAATCAGCGGGCAATGAAAGAAAACGATAATTACAGGCAACCTGTGATGTCATATAACAAGAATTACAACCCCTACGAATATGATGTCGATGCAAACGATGAAACATGGTAATTTAAATTAATTTAAAAAAGTAAGGTTAAGTAGGTAGCTTGGTAGCCTAGTTGACGACTCGATTATACTGTTCTTATATCGAATTTGGATTAATCGATTTTTCCAGTAATTGATATTTTGATTAATCGATAACTCTCTTAGTCGTTAAATTGATAAATCAATACATTAATCAGTCGATATAAAAAACTATCTTCAAAATGTATCGAATATATTGTGTAGTTCCTTGATCATAGGTATGTCACTAAATCACTTAAACAATATATTTGTGTATGATGAGTATGTAACCAAATACAGTGTGGCACAAAAGTTTGGCAACAGTCAATTTTCTCTTAAGCACCTGTATCAAAGTGCGTCAAATTTCGGACGTAGAGGTTAAAAATGGTTTTGAATTCATTGGTGCGATATTGTCAGACCTGCGGCTTGTAAAATATTGACATTATATTTTGATTTTCTTATGTAACACCATGTATTTTTTATATTTTTTTCAGATTTATTGATCAATAAAAGTATTTTCTGGTGAAAAATAATATTTTAAACTCAGCAGGGTCGCAGGAAAATATTCTTAAATGTTGTAAAGGAAGCCTCTACCTGTGACTACCATACTAGAAGTGACCAGTAAATTTTAAATAACAAATGTCAAAATTCTAGATCTAACTGACACTGTCCTATTGTCATGTTTTTGTGTTGGTTTATCACAACTAGTAATTAAAAATGGTTAATTTATGTGAGACAGAGCGGATCATAAGTCTTATGATGGGAGGATACGGAGATCGCGTGAGGTTATATGAAGAGGTGGCGAATTATTTATTTAACAATAAATTCTGATATCGCACCCGTATTCCAAAGTCAGCTGTCCAAAAAACAGTCAGGAGATTCGGAAAAAATGATACTGCTAAAGACCAAGTAAGAACTGATCGACCAAAAATTGCAACAAACGGTGAAGAAGGTTTAAAAGCAGCATTGCAGATGTTCATCGAAGCATCAGATGTACGATGAAAACCAAAACCATCATGATGAATAGTGTACTTAACAGGCATTAACTGCAGATATTGGTCCGCATTGGATGAGATAAATAAGAACACAACATCCTCAGAAATTAAATATTTTTGCTCGGGTCTTGTAAACAATTAAACCCACGGAATTTGATAATTTTTTAATATAAAATAGAAAGTTTACCTTCATTTAACTGTTTTAAGAAAATAAAAGAAATGGATGGACCACTTTTTCTATTAAAAAAACCAAAAAGAAATTCGATATTTTCACTGTATTCCAATGCGCCATATTCCTTAATATGACAATTTGAAGAAAGGCTATCTTGCATTGTTGCCAAACCTACATTATTGTATTGTATTAAATTTTTCATGTTTGTCTCCCGACAGTAACGCATTTGGATCCCTGTGCCGATCCCAAATATTAGAGTTTCGCCAGTGATGTACTTCGCTGTCGTTCGCCTTTTATATTAGGGCTTTAATGATGATGCCTACGGTGCCTAACCTGGTGCTAACCCGGTACCAATCTACCTAGTGCGGTCAACACTAATCAACAGGCGGGTGCATCACTGGCGGAAGCCTAACATTCGACATCGGCCCTCTGGGCCGATGTCGAATGTTAGACTTTCGCCAGTAATGCCCTGCGTTGTTGTTCGTCTTTTAGGCCTTTAACGATGACGCCTACGGCGCCTAACCTGGTGCTAACCCGGTACCAATTCACCTAGTGCCTTTGCGCTCCTGCTGGTACCGTTTCACAACCCACATATTCATTTTCTTTTTCTTATATAATTTATATAGATCATATATAAAATAAACTTGGCAACGTAGTATCCCCAGCACACTGGATTTCCGTCCAACAGACGACACTCCCGCTCTCTCTTTATTTAGCAGCTGTAATTATGTTTAAAAACGTTTAATAATGTTTAATATAATAATTACTTCTAACTTTTAGTTAGAAATAATAATTTTGGTGTTATAAAGCATTATAATATAATCAGTCTTTTACGTAGTGCATAAATTAAGTTTGTGAAAAATATGTTTTTAGCGATACGCCATAAACAAGTTCAGTGCAATCTTCCGAAACCTTAATTTTTTTGGATATAATTCGAAAAAGTGCCTCATCCATAAATTTTTGTGTATGGGAATTGTTAAAAAAAGGTAATCTTTCAAATGTATATTTTAAATTTGTTAAATTCCATGGGTAAAATTCTTTACAAGAGCCTTTTTGCTCGTTTGTTTGGAACACAAATCATTGGGTCATTGGTTTCAACAAGATGGAGCGCCTCGTCACTATTGCCGTATAGCGAGGGAATATTTTGATAGAACCTTTCCCAATAATTGGTTAGGTAGGAAAGGATCTATCGAATGAGCGCCAAGGTCGCCCGTTCTCTCGCCTCTCTGGGGACACCTAAATAATTTTATTTATAAACCTAAGCCTGAAAACTTGAGGGCCTAAGAAATCGTATTATTCATCGAAAGTGTGTGCAGATATAATTCAAAATACTGTAAAAAAAATATATTTTCAACTTGCCCACTGCCAAGCAGATGAATGCCACATTTAGAAAGCTTTTCTGTATTGTATTTTTTTTAAATACTGAATTTATGTCTTTATTATTTTTTAACATTTGTTTCGTAAAGGAAGAAAATATGTTTTGCCAGACAAAAAAATAAATCTCGCAATATGACGTTGTCAGTTAACTCGACACTTAGCATTTTAACATTTATTATTTAAGATTTACTGGTGAATTCTATTAAGGTAGACCAGGGTAGGGGGTTCTTTAGAAAATGTATTTACTTTTTCCTGTGGGTTCAAAACATTATCTTTTCATCAAAACATACTTTAACATCGCCACTTACGAATGCAAAACCATTTTTAGCCCTATACGTTTTAAATTTAAAGCACGTTGATACAGGGGCTTACGAGAAAAATGGCCGTTGCCGAAATTTTGTGCCACACTGTATATCGAATTATTTACGAAAAAAATATTTTATTAAACAAATTAATTAATTGACATATGAAATAATCAAAATCAATTTCCTAAAAAATCGATTATTCGATTACGAAAATATTCGATTATTGGATTAATGAATTTTTGTTGGCTTACTTAATCGTCAAAAATCGATTAATCGAAAAACTAAAACATCAAAAAAGTCGATTAATCAAAAAAAAGAGATTATTAGGAAAAATCGATGGAAAATCCATTAATTGAACAGTAGATTGATCAACCAATAAATTGATTAAGCGAGAAAAATCGATAATTGATTCTTAATATGGTTAATCGCCCAGACCTAGTGATAATAAGCTAGTTTGTGGTTCGATTTATTCTGTTGTATTGCAGAGGAAGTCTATACAATCGTTGTTATTTTACGACTAACCCACGTTCGACGAGAGAGGTTAAAACCAGGAAGGGTTACGCTACTGCATGTCTTCCCTTCATTGCAGTTCTCGTTGACTATTTTTTTAAAGGCAGTCAGATTCCTCAAAAAGTTTTACATTTCTGTGTTATACAAAGTGATCAAAAAAAGTCATGTAGAAGTTTACTATTTTGACAAAACAAATTTTACACATTTAAATGTGGTACGTTTTGCATTTTGGTTGTTACAGGATATTACTAGTAAACATATGATATTTATTTGAACGAGATTTTCCATAACCGAAGAATTTTTCTTCAGTGTTGAAATTTTCAAATTATAGTAGGTCAACAAAAAATAAAACATAGGTAATACGAACTTTTGTAAAATAGGACAACTTATTATTGTGAACTGTGTTTGTATTGCTCAAGTTTTGTCTATTTACCTATTAACAAAATTTTTTAGTTATTTAGAAATCGAGAAGACTTTTCGCAAGACACTACTCGTAATATCTTGTACTTAATACGTCTTTCCTCTGTATCGTCAGCAAAAGTGAAATATATAAACTTCGTAGGAACGCTAACTAATGCTTGAGGCTATTTTGGGAGCCTGCTTCCTTGTCGGTAGTGAGGGATATGACTAAGTGAATTATACTCCTTTCGGTTCCTCCTTTATAAATTGGTATCGCTCGCAATATTTCTGAGCCGATTTTTTTTTTAATTAGGTCTTTAAAACCCGCGTTTAACAAGGCGATGAAGTAGTAGCTTTCTAGATTTTGCCAAGGTTTTTAAAGTTTCAAGAATAAACGCAAGAACAGCACTTCCTAAGGGTGACTTCTTATCATTACCCTGTCTTGAGGTAAATTATTATAAACTCTTTCTCAGCTTCAGTCAGTTTTCCTGTTTCAGACGATAAAAATCTTGATCAGAAATCTCCTAATGTGTTAATAGTCTATTACCGTTCTTCTAGATGATGTTGAGGATTTTCATATAAGTAACTATTGATGTTCCTTTATAGTGTATTCTTCATCCCCTTTTAAACAAATACTAAAAAGGAATCATTCTAAAGTGGACTTAATATTTTGGTACTGTATTTAAAATATTCTTATTGATTTAGGCTCCAGGCCCAAATGACAAGAAGTATTATCCACATATCTGAATCAATGTCTTGGTTTCTGGGAAAGCAGGTTAAAGTATTATCCTTGAAAGTCTTTCTAAAGATATTTACTACCACAGGTTATAGAGGAGATCCTTGAAAAATTGTGTCTAATATGATGAAAATTAAATAGTTAACTGGACATTTGTACTCTACATCGAAACTCGTCCTGATGTCTACGGGATATTGTTGAAAGTTTTTCAAACGAGTGCCTAGTTTAGCCATTTTCCAGAAAATCTCCTCTTTACACGGTCTAACCTAAGAACATTAATTTTTTCTATTTAACATGTATACTGGGTGTTTTAGGATTTATTCAGGGGTGGAAATGTTTATATGAATAAACTTTCTTGCTATTATTCATTAATAAACAAATGCCATTAGCTTCACAATAGACTCTTTTGATTTATATTATATTTCAATTAATATAGAACGTAAGCTTTTACGGCTTTGGTCAGTCAAGAAATCATGGTTCTTGGGATTAGACCATGTCAAATTGGAATTACTATCCGACATTTCGCCTTCGATTGCACGAGGCATCTTCAGGGATCTTTACTCCACGAGATCTGAACACTGAATGAGCTCGGAGAGATTCAGGCGGGCTTTTATACCCGACTTGTGCTCGCCGAACCGTGACCCTATGTTAAGATCGCTTTCCACGTGTGATGTAGACCGTAACCCATATCTCTATTGAAATTTATTGTATGTTTAAAAATTTTAATAGATTCCCTAATTTTTCGTTTATAAAATCCTAGAGCCGATGCTAGAAGCTTGGTTTTATTTACATTTATAATACGGCCAGTGGTATGCTGGTGTCCAGCTACAGCAGATTGAACAATTTGCTTCTTTTTAATACATCGTTCATGTTCCTTAAGTCTAGTTGATATTGAGCGTCCTGTTTCTCCCACATATTAATATATTCAATCTGCTGTAGCTGAACACCAGCATACCACTGGCCATATTACAAATGTAAAGGAAACCAAGGTTCTAGCATCGGTTCCAGGATTTTATAAACAAAAAATTAGGGAATCTATTGAAATTTTTAAACATACAAAAAATTTCATCTGAGATACGATTTAAGGTCTACATCACACGTGGAAACCGATCTTAACACAGGGTTTCGGTTCGGCGAGCACAAGTCGGGTATAAAAGCCCGCCTGAATCTCTCCGAGCTCATTCAGTGTCCAGATCTCGTGGAGTAAAGATCCCTGAAGATGCCTCGTGCAATCAAAGGCGAAACGTCGGATAGTAATTTCAATTTTACACGGCCTAATCCCAAGGACCATCATTTCTTTCAATTAATATGTTGTAAAATTCCGTGGTTATTTGTATCAAATCTTTCTGTCCCCAAAGATCAAAATCTAGTCATTCAAGTTAGGAGAACGTGGTGGCCATTCTATTGGCCCCCTTTCGCCCATATAATGATTTGCGTAGGAATTATCCAAATATTGTCTAGCAACATGGTTATAATCGAAGGTACTCTATAGTGCATAAACCATATTTCTGCTCATAAATTGAGTAGCAGATGTTAATGTACTAGGTAATTTTGTAAAAAATGAGTGTAGATTTGCGGATTTAATAATATTGGCAAAAATATCTTATTAAATTTTCACAGATATCCACCCCAAATATTCAAGCTGAACAGAAGCTGATACACCTCTTTATACAAAGGCAAACGGATTTTCATTCCCATCATCAAATGACATAGACTTGTTTGCTTTGTGTTGAACCATGTGCTTAAAGACGGATCTTCTTCAACTCGAATGAGCATCTGTACTTCCGTTGTTAACTCTCCTAAACATTTTTTTTTGCACTTACCAAGAAAACCAACTCAAAAAAAACAGAACGATATGGCACTAGTCTATTAGAAAACGCCTCTTGGTCGCCTTGTCCCTTCGAAATTCCCAAAGCCAAACATAATATATCTGCTTATTCTTCAAACGAATTTAATAAGCCATTTTTAAAACTTGAGCCGAAACGCAACTCAAATCAAAATACGAATCAAACTATTCCTGACAAAATATGAACTGGAATAATATTTGTGAAAAAAATAATAAAATATTACTAAAAATATAATAAAGAACTCTATCTTGATTACGGTTGGCGCTTTTGATTTGAGACAAGTGTAGCTTTATACTAAAAACTCTCCAATCCTTGCAAACTTTAAATTGGATTTCAAAAACCGTTAATACAAAGAAAAGTATAATTCGCGCAACAAAACTACTCCTTTCTACTGATACATCCCCTTAAGGTTTACATAAACCAATTATAATTAAAATTTAACATAGAGTTGCCGAATTTCATAAAACTTACATTTCCCAAGAGTCTTCGAATAAAATCCATTTCGTTGGGCTTTTGCATTAAAACCTTAAAACCCCGAATATATCGAAAACGGTTGGAGATATCGATTTGGGACAAAGGTCTTTTTTGGCTAAAACTATTTCATTTTGGCTGAATATGACATTACATTCTATAAAAATTTATTAAAAAATATTAGAGGGAAAATTACCCGTACCTTTCAGAAAACCGTTCTTTTTAAAGTTTTAATTTTTACCATATTAAATATAACATATTAAATTTTCGGTAAATTTTCAATAAGATCGCAATTTTCTAGTAGCTATGGAAAACTAAAAATCTGTTTTTTGCATCAATTCTAGAAGAGGTGATTTGAATGAACTTTCTTTTTAGGAACACAGTTTACGTTTACTTTTAAAACTCCCTGTTTTGAATGAACGAATTGTTAGAAAATCAGTAGTTATAGTCCAAGTATTAGGGCCTTTTCTTTAGTATAATTTTTTTAATCTCTCAGGAGGTCTCTTTGTTTAATCTCTTATGAGGCATTTTTATTCTGAAAATAAAGTGTTGATATTATTATCATTATGCCTTATTTAATTGCTATGGATACAAATATACAAAACCATAAGAGCACCTCTTCCACATTACATTCTTTACTTATTATGCCGAATTAATAAGTTCACTTCAGTATACTGAAATATACAAAATATTACAAGAATAATTGCCATTTCAAATTCAACTCCACTTGAAATTTTTTTTTTTATAAATATATATGTAAATTTTGTTATCTGCGTATTCAGTTCAGTATATTCAAATACATAAAACAATATTATTAAAAATAATAAAGGTAAAATTTCAACATTTACCTTTACTGAAAACGTATAATTTAGGTACTTCAAATAAATTCATGTATAAATAATAAAAGGTTAAATAGTGTCGGGCGTCACTTAAGTCATTTTTCAAAAGTGACTGATTTATAAATGACTCTTAAATAAAAAAAAACATTAAATGATATTTTTTAACCGATCATCTTTTTTTTTTGTTTCAATTCAAGGCTTACCTAAGATGAAACAAACCTCTTGGGCATACTTTCGAACGTTTTTAAAAATGACGGAACCATAAGTGACATGAGTGACCAATTTATAAATGACCGGTCATTTTCGATTTTCCACTACTACTTCTATACAAAAGTCCTGGCCTTTATTCACTAGGGGAGAAGGGGGCACAGAGGACCGCTGGGGCACAAAGGTTCGCTCGATTTATTCTGTTATACGTGTCGCCATCTTTTAAATGTTGTTAAAAATAGCAAGCTAGCGGTGTATTTTTATATTTCTGACAGTTACAGCAATGTTCGTGCAGTGTGCAGGTCAAAACAAAACATTGGTTTTTAAGGTAAGCCATGCTAAATTTTATAGTTTTGTCAAGTGTGATTATATGCGTGTATTATTATTTCTTATTATAACCCACTAAAACACAACTTTTTTACTTAAAAACAAGTTGGTTAACTCATGTGTAAACAAACATTCAGTGGAGTGGCGGGAAATTTAAATTTATTTTCTGCAACTGGGGCACAAAGGACCGCTTATGGTCCTCTGTGCCCCAAAGCAGTATGTTGTGGCTTAAATATGAATTTAAGTGTCTTAGAATTAATTCAATTATGTGATGTGTGTATATTATCATAAAAAATATTGTTTTTAGATGATACGTAACTACGTAAAGAAAAAATCCGAGCCTTCGTGGGCAGAAGACATGACCAGGGCACTGGAAATGATCAACCGAAACGAAATTTCAGTTCAACAACGTTTTAAGATACCTAATACCTAAAAACCAGTATTTTGCGCCGAAAAAATAATGAAATGATGCCAAAGACACCAAGAAATGATCATTTTAAACAAGTGTTTACTAACCAACAAGAAACTGAACTAGTGGAGCATATTCTAGACCTAGAAAAGCGATTTTATGGATTAACCCCTCTCGATGCTCGTCGATTTGCATTTGAGCTGGCAGAAAATATGGGCTTGAAACATCCATTTAATAAGAATGCCAAATTAGCTGGTCGTGACTGGTTGGCGGGGTTTAAAAAACGAAATCCTCAACTTTCGATCAGAGCTTCCGAAGCCACAAGCATAGCACGAGCTGCAGGATTTAATAAGCCCCAGGTTCAAAAGTTTTTTGATGTTGTACGATCAGTTTTAGAGAAGAGCAATATTCAACCAGGCCAAATATATAATATTGATGAGACTGGGATTAATTCAGTGCCTGTACCCAGAAAAATTCTAGCTAAAAAAGGAAAAAAGCAGGTTGGGCGGATAGTGAGCACTGAACGTGGGTTTAATGTAACTGCAGTTTGTCGGATTTCAGCTGCAGGATCTTACGTCCCTCCGTTTTTTCTTTTTCCTCGACAGCGAATGAACCCATTATTTATGAAAGGATGTTCGCCGGGTGCAGATGGCTATGCAAATGGTTCAGGATGGATGGATTCCGATCATTTCGTCAAGTATTTAGATCACTTTATTAACCATGTGGAACCCGGTCCCGATAAGAAAATATTATTAATTCTTGACAATCACAATAGTCATAGGACGCTTGCCGCAATAAATAAAGCGAGAGAAAATAATATTATAATGGTCTCTCTCCCGCCCCACACCAGTCATCGCTTGCAAACCCTTGACTGCACTGTGTTTGGGTCCTTAAAACATCAGTATGCAAAGGAGTGTGACTTATGGCACACTAATAACCCTGGATCTCGTGTGTCATTATATGATATCGTAGACATATTTTCAAAGGCATTTCTTCATGCTGCCACCTTGGAAAAAGCCATAAAGGGTTTTCAAACGACAGGAATTTATCCATTCAATAATGAAATATTTCCTGACGAATGTTTTCTGCCCGCTGAAGTTACGGACGTCCCGGTACAGTAAGAAACCGAGAGGCCTATCGCTGCCGAAAATGTTTCAGATGAGGATGATCACCAACCTGAACCTCAAAGCTTATTCAAAGAGCCACAACCGAGCTGCAGTTACACTTCCTTCAAAGATGCTATCCTAAAAATTTCTCCAAAGCCAAAGTCAGATGCCCGTAAAAACAAAACTCAAAACCCACAGAAGGTAAGCAGAGCTCAGCATGCTGAAGAATTAACAAGTTCCCCATTTAAGGACCAGCTTATGGCTAAAGAAGCAGAAAAAAAAACAAAATACCAAAAGTGTAAAAAGAAAACTTACTAAAAATGTAGAAGAAAAGTCCAATATTAAAAAAAAGAAAACCGCGCAAAAAAAGTGGTGGAAGTTTCAAGTAGCGATAGTGAAGAAGAAGACACTAACACCATATGCATTTATTGTCCGAGTAGGTATGGCGAATCAAGGAAAGGGGAGGAATGGATTCAGTGTCAGAATTGCAAAGGTTGGGGACATGACGCTTGCGCAGGAATGTCAGAAGACTTTGCAGAATTTATTTGTCTGAAATGTTCTTAAATATATTATTAAAAATCATATTTTTTGTTAGCTGTTAAGCTGCTATAAACAATTTTTGCAACCCATCAGTCTTTTTGTAAAAATCCTATTCAAATATTGTTTATTCAATGCATGATCCCAACACCCCGTACTAGGACCTCTGTGCCCCAGCACTTGCTAGGGGCACAGAGGACCAGCGCAGGGTATTAAAAAAACAATTGTAACTCATATATCATTTTGTTTAAAATATTTTTTTGATCTTAAATGAATAAAGAAACCACTAAACTTGACACAAATAGGTTTACTTATTTTTAATATATTTTTTTGATGGATTTGTAAATAATGATTAATATCTTGTGCTTTGATGAATCATAAATGATTATTATTACTATTATTATTACCATTAATCAGTATTATTACCATTATTATGTATATTACTTCCTCCCTGAAAATATATTTTTTCATTATTTAAATTGTTTCATTTCAATGAGCAAAATATACATAAAAATAAAACATGTAATTAACTTCACCTAACAGCTAAGCTGTTGGAATTATTATCTGAAGTTCTGTATTCTACTTCTGAATTGTTAGAGTTCAGTCAAACAATGATGTATTTCTTTAGGCGTTTACTCCAGCACTTCCATACAAAATCGTAAGTATCGCTTATATTGCTGAGATTACATAAAGCTGATTCATCAATAAAATTATTCGAAAAAAGAATCAGCAGCTGTAGTCCATAACTAATAGTGAAAATTATTATTAGCAAAATATGTAAAAATATAATCTGTTTCTTAGGTTGAACGCACCTGTATATCCTCACGCATCAATCGATCAACTTCCAGAGAACTACCTCTTCGACTACGCCAGCCAGCAACAACCCGACTACAAACCCCGTTGGGGGACCTTCGACGATGCCAAAAAGAAAAGGTTATTTTAATAAGCATGTGTATGTGACATTTTTTATTTTTCTATTATTTTCAGTTCTCTCACATAACTTAGTTTTGTAAAGTAGATACTACCGAGTGTCTACCTGAATTTTGCTTTTTCTGACGTTGATCAAACAGTTTTTCGAGCCAAATTGATCCAATGGCTATTACTTTCACCACTGTACTTTTCCGTAATTGAATAACACGGTTAAAAATTAGCAAATCAATCGTCGATAGTTGCTGAGGCAGGCAAGCAACTGAGGAGCGGCGATTCGCGGTAACTTCTGGAAGAGTGTCGCGATCGACGGCAGCTGGGATCTATCTAATGGTTTTGTAGTGACGTATCACGGGATTTAGCTAATGAATGGTTGAAGATCTATAAGGGTATGCAGGGTAAAGGATACAATATTTAAAAAATCTTTACTCCACGAGGATTAAAGAAGAAATTGCATATACTTCTGCTATTTGGAAAGGAACGATGTCATTAGGCGATCGCGAACATTGTCCAATTTTCTTTTGTGCGTTGCAAACTGTAGCTATGTTGAACCGGCGAAGTAAGCGTGCAATCTTACCTGGGGTTCCGTGTATAAATAGAAGAACTACTCTTCCTATCGGTAACTCGTTATTGGTTTCTTGTTAAGGAGTAGGATTATTATATTTTCTAATTTACCGTCTAACGAAGGTAGTGAGACCTAGCAACGCTACACATCTAATCACCCGTTTCAATAAATGATTTAAATTAATTTCTACAATAGAAAAACCAAATATACAATAAATATTTATCACTAAACACAATAATATACATCAAAATCCTTAAAGCCAATAATATGTATATATGTCAAATACATACTAAAGAGAAATATCAACTAACGATACTAGTTAATAAACTTGCACGATCTACTTTGCTCCAGTTAAATGGAAACATACCTCGATTTAAGCTTAAAGTCTCAGAAGTCTAACCCCCTAGAAGAAGTCTTTGACACCTTCCGGGAACATAAACTTTACTAAACTAACAGCTGTGCTATGCAATCCAAAATATTTATTTATTAAAATTATTATATATATAAAGAAGAAGTAAGAAAGTTTGTTAGCCTTTGTCGGTAGCCCTAATTATGCCATCAGAGAGAGAGAATTGCGAATAGTTTTTTAATTGCATACACAAGGTTTTTAGAAAATTTTAGAAAATATAGGAAGCAAGCTAATTGGTCTAAAATGACATAATTCATTTGGGTTAGTATTTTTGGCAATAGGTAATATATTCGCAGTTTTCCATTGCATTGGAAATTTACCGTTAAGAATACAGAAATTGACAATATGTGTAAGGCAGCAAATTAAAAATGCATTTTACGATATAGTCTATCCATTGACATACGCAGCTGATTTATAATTTTTTCAACCTGTTCACAATTTACTTCAGAGAATTTAAATTTAGGAGGAACACTATAAGCACTTAAATCTTTATACCGATTAGGAATACGTCATTATTATCGATCTGGGCGTTTCGTGAAGTTATACTCTCCAAAAAATTCGTTAAAATCATCAGGTTCCCTACTGCAATATCTTCAGTGCTTATCAATTAAAGCTTGAGTCAGTTTTTCTGTTTACAGTTGTTGTTGCGAACGCTCTATAAATCAAAGAATTATTTCCTAGCACTGGAGCCTGTGGTGGAAGATAGATCAAAATACAAGAGTTCTAACCACACTCCACCACAACTTGTTACGTTCTGGATGCCCGTTTCGCTAACCAAGTTAGCATCATCAGCAGATGATATAAACTAAAGGAACTTATCCTAACCGAGAATATGTATAGGTAAATGTGGTCACACTTGGCTGCAATCAACTGAACAGGTGATTGTTTTCCAAAGCATGTTGACAACGCTTGACTTTTCTGTTCTTCCGTATCTTAAATGTGCCGTGTGTTCTTTAAAACGAATGTTTATGGAGCGTTCAGTTTGCCCAACATATTTTAGATCGCAGTCATTACAGCTAATTTCATAGATGCCACTCTTCTCCTTCAAGTCGACTTTGGCTTTAGGGTTTCCAAGGAGATTTTTCAAACTGTTCTCCGTTTTGTAAGCTACTCTAAAACCTACGTTTTTAACTACTTTTTCTAGACCTCTCGTATATCTGGGATCACATGGGATTAGTATGAACTTATTGGGAGCCTCAGGTGCTTGAAGAGTAGTAGCATCTTTTAACATCTTAACAGTCTAAGTTATCGTTATTTCTAATAACTAACGTGTCGAGAAAAGGTAATTGCCCATTGTTCTCCTTTTCGTACGTAAAATTAATGGAAGGATAATTATTGTTTAATGTTTCTAAGAAAGTGTCCAAATTTTCTGTTTTAATATCAAAATTAGCAAATATATCGTCTACGTATCTCTACCACACCCTTGGGAAATACTTGAGTTCTTTTTTGAATATTGAAAGCAAATATTCATCAATAACTTCTTTCTTCAAATTATTGATTTCAAGTAGTTCCTTTAGGTACTCTAAAGCTAGGGGTATGGGTACACTAGGAAACACTGAGCTTACATCAAAGAATATCAAAATTTCACCTTCTCTTAAGTGAACATTCTTAATTGTATCTAAGAATTCTAACGAGTTAGTAACCTCAAAGTTATCGTACGAGATATTTAATTTGCTGAATTCTTCTACTAACCATTTTGAAATATTGTACGTTGGTGATCCAACAGCTGAAACAATAGGCCTCATGGAATTCCCAGGTTTATGGATTTTGGGAAGACAATACAGTTTAGACAACTGTGGGTTACTATGTGTTAGTTTGAATTTTAGTTTATCGGACACAAGGTTTTTACACTGTTTTAAGGTACTTTTTACTTCTGTTATCATTTTTGATAACGGGTTTTTCTCAATTAAATGGTAAGGACCAGTTTGAATCAAATTGTTTACTCTTTCAAAATAGTCTGTTTTGTCTAGTAAATAACCTTATTTCCTTTGTCAGCTTTTAAATAAAAACATTCTTTTTTCTTCAGTCCCTGGATAACTTCAGTATTTTTACGAGAAACATATTTTGACTCGTTGTTAACAACGTTTTTTGAGATTTGATTTCTGCAAGCCTCTCTAATGAATCCCTTAGTTGACTCTGGCACGTATTGAATGGAACTTTATTTTTTACTGGAGGATCTGTAAACTTCAAACCTTTATTCAAAAGGGCGATTTCTCTATTATCAAAGGACTGAGAAGAAAGGTTTTCTACAATGTTCTCGACTTCCGAAGAAATTTGTTTTTAAGTGAACACATTTTCTTCAAAAATTTGGCATCAATAACTACGAACATTTTTCTTTGGAAATCTAACCATTGTTCAAATTCTAAATTACTAAGTTTATAAGTGAGTTTTTTAAATAATCCGTATGCTTTAATTTCAAGCATACTTCGTTTGCTATACAGATTTTTAATTTCTAAATCTAGCCACTTTTGTTTGGCAAAGGATTCAACCTTCCCAGTAACGGGTGATTGTTTAGGGATCTTGACTGAAATGAATTTAGGAAAAACTGAAAGAGACTTGCATGATTTTAGAAACCAAATATCTGCTGCTATTAACCTAATCTTAGTACAGTACTTACAATAAAGGTTTTGTTCCGTTGACCGTGAAGCCATGTTAAGTCCTAACACTGGAGCCTGTGGTGGAAGATAGATCAAAAATGTTTGATGAAAGTCTAATAAAAATGTATCTAATAATAGATTATTAGATGCATTTGAGAGTATTAAAATAGTTAACTGTGGAAAGAAAGCACTAATAAAGACAGAGGGCCTATTCCCTATAGTCCTCTCTATTGTTTACTTGACAACTGTGCAGTCGGGTGCAGCCAAGTGTGACCACATTTACTTTGAGGTACCTATTCATATATGTTGGTTTTCTGTATACAGGGTATCCTATGCAATCGTCCTTTTTCTTTTAAACGAGAACATTTAGAAAGTGGGGCCTTGATTCAATTTCCAGATATCATATTTTTAGTATTACCGGATAAAACTTATTTAAGCAAAAACGAGTGGCCAAAATCCCCTTTTGTTTGTTCTGGGATATTTCCAAATAATAATAAAAATGTGTTAAAATTCAGTTGAACATTTGGTACCAATAGGAGAAGTTCCACTATAACATAGCTCGGAAATAAAATTACTTTTCTGTTTTCTAGACTTATTATTGCCAAGAAACGCACAAGTGATCCAACTAGGATGATTAGGTATATAAACGGACCGAGCCAGAACGATTTCAACACACTGTCCACCATCATGAATAATCAGAAAGAACCTAAACAAGAGATACCAATCTATCGTCGCCTCATTTTGTAAATTTAATTCAAGTATTTATCAATTCCATATCAGTATAGGAACCAAGTAAATACCAATTTGAAAAATATATATAGATTACAAACATAATATAGTATGTTTAAAAATATTAAATTATATTAAAAGTATTTCCAATTTTTGGGATTGTAAACTACTGTTCTGTAGTAGACGAACGAGTGCTTAAATTTTAAATTCTACATCTTAAAGCTTATTTAAAAACTGAATAAGTACCTGCCCAAAAGAATTTATCTTAAAAGTTAAATCAATTTTCTCAGAATGTAATATATCATACAATCAGATACCCATGGAGTTAAAGAAAATATAATTTATGTAGTAAAAGTTTAGTATCAGTAGATGCCAGAGAGCTTTGTCATCCGAACTTTTTCCTAGTGTAAGGGGGTGAAATGGCCACTCTCTGAGATTACACTAATTTTCCTATTAGTTAGAGAAAAAAATATGTTTTGTAATTGTTCTTAAGTAGCGTACACTGAAAAAAACGTCAGTAAAGATAGGCTCAAATAATTTTTGTTTGGTTTATATAAATGCTGTTTATTTTAAATCAAATTGATTATTTGAATTTTTTATAAATTTGTCCGGTTCACGAAGGCGTTGATTGAAACATAAAATATTAATCTAAAATAATTTTTTCTTAGTCTATGGTAAACATATTTGCTAAACTGATATATATTAAAGGGAAGCAGATTTTTATTTAAATGTCGATTATAGACCCCCCACTTCTATTCTGCAGCTCTGTAGCGGTCAAGTATCTCGTTTAAGCTCGAATATTCTTTTCTGAGTGGTTTTCAAAAATGAGTTGTGGAAGTGCAAATGTTGCTGGATAAATGGCCTGTAAATAACGCTGATAACTTTTAAAACCTGATCAACTATATGAAATGATTTTAAAACTTCTCTTACACCTAAAATATGCATGTAGAAATGATGTCACATTGGCCTTCACAAACGACGCATAAATATTTGTCCTTAAACAATTCATTATTTAGGAAATTATGGTGATTATTGTATGCTTATATGTTTTTGTTTAAATATAAATATATTTGTTTTAAACAAGCAATATATTTGTTTCTGTTTATATTAAGGAATTTTTTGGTTGAAATATTACACGCGATATTCTCATAGTCCATTTGCTTATTTTTGAAAACAATCACTTTTAGAATTCTTATTTTAAGAAAGGTTTGAAAGAAATATACTTATATTTTATTCTATTTATGGGTTGCATCGTTTGTGAAAGCCAGTATGTGACTATATTTTTACATGCACGTTTTAGATAGTATGAGATAACTTTTAAAATAATTTAAGTAAAGCTGTTCAAGCCCTAAGGCTTATTAAAGTTATGTATAGCCTATCTATTATCACTTTTTCGATTGACAATGGTTTGGGTGTGCCATGGTAATTTATTGCTATCTGTTATATACTAGTCTCTGTAAAAACGTTTCTTTAACACTACTTTAGAAACAACATATTTCACAATTAAAATTGATGTCAGATAACATTCTGAAACACTGTTTTAATATGTAATTGTAACAGGGTGTCTTATAAAAGTGTGTATAAAATACTATTACAAATTACTGAAGCTAAAATCGTTGCGAAAGTTGGAATTTCGGCGTTCCTTGGGAAGAGGAGTATAAATATGCCCTCAATATTAATGCAGCTCCTAAAGAGCTCTACGTGCGGTAACTTTTATAGATTAAGAACGTCATAGCTTCTTTGCACCTACGTGTATAAAAATTTTAATTCGGAAAAACACATTCCTGTATTGTCCTAATAAAAATGTGTACTTAGATATTTGATGTCCAAATTTTGTTTCTTAATAAAATTATTTTGTTGCATAATTTCTAAAGTATTCTTAGATAAAGTATAGTCTACAAAACGTTTGGAATGCCGTAAATTCTAAACTCGTGAATCGTAATCGTAACACTAGTTTGTCTCTGACATTAACGTGATTCTAATGCAATGAAGATGCGACTGACTAGATCATTTGGGTCACTAAGATTATGAATTTTCACCTGACCTATTTATGTGAACCTAATTTCAAAGATAAGTTCTTTCTTTTACGATTGTGTCAGCCGATACTCGGTGGAGATCCATAATATAAAGTAAAATACAAAAATTAAAATAATTTATTTACAGAATACTTCCGCTATATCTGTTAAACAACACGTAACATGTTTCGGTACAAAGTAGCTTCTTCGGACGTTACATATTGATGTAAAGGGCGAAGAAGCTACTGCGTAGCAAAACATATAGCATGTGTTTCAACAAGTATTGTTTGTGTAAACAATTGTTTTGATATTTACATTTCACTCAATAAAGCTTTCTTTTTAATGTAGCCAAAATTTTTGAGGATTTTTATTTCAACTTGTTTTGCACCAAAAATGGTGTATATATGATTATAATGTACCAATATTTGAAAGAGGAAGTGGTATCTACTGGGTTCATTTAAATTTATTTGTCGTTGTTGCTGATTAAACATTCCAAAATGTATTTTACTTAAACCATCGATTTCTTTTTTTTCTAGTTTTTGCGATTTTATGTTTGGATAGGCCGAAAAGTAAAGATAAATTCTATAGGTGGTAGGTACGATTTTTTTCTCACAGTGTATTTTTAAACCATATGCGGCAATATTTAACTGTAATTTCTGATTTACAACATTAAGTGCCCTGTAATCTGAACCCTAAAATCAGGGAAAACACTATTAATTTTCCATTGTTACTCAATTCTATATAGAAACAGAACATATGTTTTATCTGTTACTATATAATTTCTTTAAATCATTACGATACCTTACAGTCATCCTCATGTGTTTACAATCCCAAAGCTACTATCCTCCTATATATCAAACTATACATATTCTTTGGTGTAAAAAATATATAATAACTTCTATGTCTAAATAATCTATTATGAAAAATATATTATATACATCTAGTATTATAGATTTAAGCCAAAACATTTGTCAGTCAGTATATATATTGATAATATATTTATTAAATGTTAAATATAAAATATTTAAGATAATCTATAATTATTATATTCGAAATAAAACTCGTTGTTTCATATGATACTGTACGTTCTTGTTAATCCGCTTTATCTTTCATTTTTGTCTTTCTTATTTGAACAAAAAGTCATATATTTTTACGATTAGAGCTGTTTATAATTACTAGTAGATTTCTAATTTATTGCAAAAAGTGCGTATTAAAAGTTTTAAAATGTAATAGGTAGTGTATTTCTTTCAAGTAGTGTTATGCCAGGCGTAATTCTCGCGGTGAGACATGATCAATCTCATCTCAGCCTCAAAAAAAACTTTTTCTACAGATGCTTGGAAACGCGTTACAATCGCACGGCTAACTTTAAAAACTTTTGTTTATAATACTCTGAGCAAATTCAACAGACCTATCAACGTTTTTTACGCAGTCCCGTGAACGTCAAAAATCTGCGAACCAAATGTGCATTATGCAACATTCGATCAAACAGATAGTTGTGGCTATGTATTGTTAAAGAGTTGAACATTTTTTCGCTGTTAAGTAACGTATCTGTTTTAATGAAACGTTTTGAATACTTCTCGCCATTTTTAAGATATTATGAGAACACGGAGAATCATACAAAAACATCATCATCAAAGATATTAGAAAAGCGGCAAATGTGTCGCTAAACCTTTTCCCTACGATCGTGCGGAAAAGTAACTTTTTTCAGGACTACTAGCACTGAAAAGTAACTTTTCAGGACTACTAGCACTGAAAAGTAACTTTTCCGCGCCATTTGTTAAATTAATGAATATCTTATCTAAAACACTCAATAAGGTGAAATACATGGTGGTAACATTTTGATATGAATTCAAGATAGCAAAACAAAGTAGCGGCCTAATAAAATATTTAAAAAATCAGCCTGAAAATACTAATCATTAAATTAATTTCAGTTTTTGTGAAAGAATTAAGTGTGATATATAGATAAACTGCTAATGTTGTGGTAAGAATTTAAATTCCAACGTAAAAAAATTTTGTTCAATTGGTTTAAATTTTTGCAGGAAAGTTAAATGTGGAAAAACATGTGAAAATAGAATAAACTGGTACGAATTCAATATGACGTACCTAACAAAATAGTGGTATGTGTCAAGGTAAAAACTACTTATTGAGTATATTTTAAATTATATCCAAAAGTTGTGGCATAGGTAGAAGGAACTGGTAAAATATTGATACAAATCCAATATGATGGAACAAAATGGCACTCAATAAAAATGTTTCAAAATCAAAAGAGAGGTATAAATCGTCATATGAACAAATGTATGCCGTGGAGAGCGAAAAAATCGCTAAATTTCTCTCAGTAAATGTGGCGCTTGTTTCCAAGGACTATTCAAAAAATATAATCTTATATAATCTGTAATATATATATATATATATATATATTATAAATATATATATATATATATATATATATATATATATGTATTAGCTTCAATGTGATTTTAACAAGGAAACATGTATAGTTGGGCGCTACATTCGTATTTATTTTTATGAAAAAATCAAATCTAGAATTATAAAAATCATTTTTGAGGCAAATGCCGCCGCATATACTTTCCACAAAATGGCTCTATACCGTTTTGCATTGATCCCTTGTCTACAAATCCGCAAAAATTGAATTGTTTTCATTCATTTGGGACATGCAGGAAGTTTGTTCCCCTTTAAGTGTATTTCAGTAAATTTTAAGAACTGCACCGCACCAAAAATATTGACTAGTTAAGGTAAATTATTTTACTCAGAACTTTTATAAAAAAGTTGCTGATGTATATTTATTAACTTACAGGGGGTGGTAGTGATAGAATTATCGGGAGTCCGCAGGCGTGTTGAACTTTGGCGGGCAACAACGGGCGACAAAAAGGATTTTGACTGGCAATATTAGTGAAGAGCGCGTCTTTAATAAAAAAAACCCCTAAGAAAAAGTGAGGACCAGAAAAACAGATACATTTTACGGCAATTGTAAGTATTCTAGTTTACGAATATAGTTGAGAGAGATTTTTTAACCAGAAGGGAAGATGCAGCAGGCAAGTAGTTGGCATAAACAAAATTTATAATATAGTTTTTGAAGCTACCGAATACAAAAGACTACACCGGACATTGTTTCCGACGATCCTCAACTACAGCCCTAATTCACACAAATGATTAATGTGATTTACTGACATCCAGGGATGCAAAACCTAATCCGGGAACGGAAATAATGCCGTGCGAGGCCTCCAACGAAAAATTCGGGTTATTGTATACTTGACCTCCAAAATAAAAATCCACCCTTGTATTTCACTTCGCCTTTATTACTGGAGGTGATTAAATTATCGCATATTTATGTACGATCAGACCTCTTCCATCGTCGTACACCGCACGGTTGGCAACACTGCTCCTCATTGGACCCACATACATAATTTTCGGAAAAACCGGGGCCGGGGACACTCCCCACCCCCCCTACGTTCTTCGCGGATCTGCAGACCTTGAAACTTCATGGTGAATGGCAATCCAGTGTCGTCGCTGAAGGATATATCGACGAATCCATTGGGAACAAATTGAAAATCCGTCGAGCCACGAGGTACAGTGCTTAGAGGCTTTATGTTCGTCCTCTACCGAACATTTGGTTAAAAAAAAGAAGTTTCAGTACCTTCGAAAACTGTTGCAATATCACCATAAATTAAATTTTTAAATAAATTGTATGGCAGGTATATTATTACGATTGTAGAAAAAGTATAATATGCACCACATTTGAAAATGTCTCTTTTCACAAGAGGCTTTTTCTAAACTTGTTACACAATATACTATTTTTTAATAAGGATATAAAAAAACAAGGTCGTAATTGGTGGATCGGTATCAGGTTAGCGCCAGGATATAGACGCTGGAGATAGTATCTTAATAATACATTTTTTATAAATGTAGTTCTACTCAGAAATTAAAAAATTAGCACTGACTTTGTTTTTTTTTTGGAATACCCTGTATATTATTGTTTAAGTAAGTTTCTTATTATAAATATAAAAATATCAGATTTAATACCGTTGTCTTTAAAAGATTACCATAAGAGGCAATATATTACTAATAGAGAGAACATTTTAATTTCTTCCGGCATTTAAAAGTGAAGTCAGTATAAATACACTGTACAAACTACATTTACAATCAGCAAAAAGATATGTCGATGGTTACTTTTTTCTCTCCAACTATTGATTGTTTAGTTGTAGAAACCCTGTATATTTACATACAGCACTAGTGCACATATTTATTTATTTTTTTTTTATTTACGGATACACCATTTTTAAAAAGAGTAAATCGCAAAGCAAGTAATAATTAACAATAAATTATTAGTTGCACAAAAATCCTAAACTATAATAATGTCTATAATGTCATCGTGTTACAGCACTTCTAAAAGTAATAACTTAGCCATGGATTGGCAGATTATACTTATTAAAATTACCTTGCATTCGATTAATTGGACCATGCAAACCATAATTTCGGAAGACAGCAAAACTACTTAGCCATCTAAGAATGTGATCACCAAGACCCAGTGCCCTTAAGTTTCGCCAATAATAGGCCATGATTAACCCTATCGAACGCCTTCGAGAAATCAGTATAATAGCATCAACTTGATATCCCCCCTCGAAAGCGTTCAAAAAGTGGTGCGCATAAGTTAGAAGATTAGCTAGGGTAAATCGAACAGGTTGAAAACCAAATTGTTCGTCCATAATTACGTCTTTACAATGCCTGGCAAGAGAAGAGGACACCAATGAATCGAACAACTTTCGAATCTTCCACTAAAAATAGGAGTAATGTATGAATGCTTCCAGAGAGATTAAAAAGAAAGTGTAGTGGTTTACTTAATGTACAAACACATTTATTTAATAAAATATGTTGAAAATGAATTCAGTCCTCAGTTTCCAATGTTTTTCCATAATAAACCTGGAGCGTCTCTTTTACGTTATGTCCACAAATATACTACCTCTTTCACTTTCCTACTCTATCAATTCACAATCCATCTTTTATCTGAGTTTGGATATTAGCGGAAAACGAATAAAAAATACTATATTAAATATAAATATAATTTATTATTATTCAAGTTATTAATTCTGAAACTCAAAATATATAATACAAATATCTAGTTCAATATAAAAAAATACGTCTAATTCAGTTATTTAACGTTTTAAGGTACTCGCAAAACACTAAGTACTACTTTATCAGTTACCACTAAGACGACTATAGCAAATTATATAGCTCCAATTAGACACAAGCTGAAATTTCTGTAATAATAAGATTTGTTTTATTTCATTTGTATTTATTTTCCATAAATCTGGATTCCTGTTAAACCTCGTACTAACTGAAGCTTTAATTTGTTAGTCGTTCTAGTGTCAAATATAATATCAACAAGCAATTATCATATCACATGTGTAAAAAATATAGATTTTTAGAAATGTGAAAATTACAAATATACATTAACTATTGTAAAATGGATTTTTATACCACAATTTTCTACTCAAGAAATAGTACACTGAGGAATGCGAACAATATTTAAACTATCAAAATCCGAAATAACAAAAAGGGTGTACCTTTTAAAACATTGAAGTGATTCTGGCTTAGTGGCATAGAAGCCACAAAGAAAATTCTGATGGTACAGATATTATTTTGTCTTAAGCATTTTTTCTGCAAGTTATGGTTTCTCACGGTCTGTAGTTAACATTCCGGGACTCCCTGTATACTTGTGTTATATACAATTTACGATACTACTCTTTTTGAGGATATTAGAAGACTTGAGAGATAAAACTAACAAAATTGGTTGAAATGGAAATTTATAGTTTACATCTAACGTAAAGCTATACTTCTTTTTTCACAGAACATTTTAGCCTTAAATAATGTGGAAGCGAAATAATTGCTATATTCATTATTGCAATATTGAACCTTAGAAGTGTTGTTTA
The DNA here is from genome assembly GCA_030620095.1 of Kuschelorhynchus macadamiae. Taxonomy (NCBI): domain Eukaryota; kingdom Metazoa; phylum Arthropoda; class Insecta; order Coleoptera; family Curculionidae; genus Kuschelorhynchus; species Kuschelorhynchus macadamiae. The sequence continues at coordinate 164,327 of JAUTXW010005498.1, forward strand.
TAATTTGTTTCATTTCATGATGTATTTAATGAAACTAGTCATAATCATTAGGTTTGAATTACTCGATTTTCACTTTGCTATGTTACAGATGACAACGAAATTGTTTTTAATTTAAAACTTCTTCGAGTAAAGATATACAGTGTATTCATAATACATATGCCGAAAAACCCCCTACTGAACGAAACCTCTACCAGAATTGTGACCACTCTGCAACAACAACAAAAAATAATAAATTTGTAATAATCCACTACTTCCTAAGAAATAAACATATTAAAAAAGATCTGTTGCAGAATGGTTACTCCGAACAATTAATAGTAATACTATAATAAAACTACAAAATAATCATCAATCAAATACCCTTAAAATACAGAAGAAGCTTCATCGTTTCTAACAGTACTTTATTATAGCAACTGAAACGCCGGAAACACCTTCATGAGCCTTTTGACGAAATCTAAGCTGAAGAACGTTGTCAAGAAAAAATAAAGCATTTACCAAATCCAGTATGTGTGTGGTGGATTGTGCAGATACCGTTTTGTATCTACTCTCCAAATAGTATGATTATTTTGCATAAGAAGGAATATAAATTTTTATATGACTCAAGATGCTAATTTTACAATCCCCTTTAATTTTATAGTATCTTTACCCATAAAGAAGTGATAGGTAATTCCGTTGCATCTGAAACCAATAATTACTCATCTATTATAATCAAAATCACAAAAAATTGTAAAATCATTTAAGTATAACAACAAAGTATGTCTAAATATAATACACTTTACAATAATAAAATAAAAGTCTGAAATAACACCACAGATACACTCCATAATTCGAGTGTATCCATGGCTTGTACTTATAACTATTACCAATTAAAATGGTTAAATTACAGTTAGAAAACACGCTGCCAAATTCAAACGTTCACAATACAGACTAGGAAAATTATTAAAGATTTAAAGCGAGAAAAACTGTCTGGTGACACTTTTCTTAAACACATTTCCACCCGCTAAAAAAAAACAAAAGAAAACAAAGGGACATGTCACACATCCTATAGGTTTTTCGGGACCTACCCATTTCCCTGAAATTCTGATATATTGTAGTTCTTGGCGTCTTGATCAAAAGCTCTCATGACCATATCTCAATCCTGTAACTAGTTTTTGATATACAGGGTGTTAAACTTTGACCAAATCCCATATAAAATACATAGGGAAATCGGGATGACTCAAAATAAGAAAAAAGTTTTATATGTAAGCTTTGTTTCCGAGATACAGGGAGAATAACGTTTACAATATAACACCCTGTGCATAGAACACAAAGCATTTGCGAAACTATGATCATTTTCTTATTTTGGAAAGTGTATATGCTAAATATTTTAAAAAAGCTTATTTTCTGTCATTCTGTTTTCCCCATGTATTTTATATGGGATTTGGATAAATTTTAACACCCTATATATCCAAAACGTCACAAGATTGCGTTATGATCATAAGAGCTTTCAAACAGGATGTTAAGAACTAAACAAAATTTCAAAAAAATTGAACTTGTGGTTAAATCCAGTTTAACTGGTTTAAACCAATTTCTTAAAATCCGGGTTTTTGTTATCTACTGGTTTATATCTGGGTTTTGTAGGTGTAATTTGAATTCTGGAATATATCCATAATCTCTTATAACTTTTCTTTCTGGATTATCTTCTGCCAACTACTGTATCATTTTATTTTAATCCTATATGAAATATGTTTCTAAATGGATTTTCCTGATTTATATGCCTAATTAATATTAACCCCTTCTTGAGTTTCAGATTTCTGTTCATACCTTGCCATTATTATTCTTATTCAATTTCTGCCTGTGCACTTTAATATGCGATTGATAACTATCAGATAAATATGAAAACCAGTCGAAAAGTTGTGTATAAATTACCACTATAGATATATAGGTCTGCCAAGACAGTTCCTTCCCTAATTATATACTTATTGTTCACTCACCTGAAAGAAAGGTCTAGTGTCTTCTAGAATCAACATTTTCCAGTCTTTTTTATTTGCTGTTTGGTGCTTTACATCAATTAAATCTTAAAACTAATATACACGATATACAAAATTTATACAAAACGTATCACCCTGACGCATCCACAAAATACACAAGAAAAAGCGCTCTCACTGGGGATCCTGCCGGTCCTGCCGGGGCACTATCACCCAACCATCCCGAGAGTTGCGGACGGCGTTCTGTTGCATAGCGTCGTCCATCTGCTGCTGCAGCAGGTTTCTGGCCAATCGGAGTGAGTTCCTCTCCCCTTCGAGATTCCTCAGGTTGCGCTGCCTCCTTTCTTCTTGGGCTTCCAGTTTCAGTAGCTCGTTTCTCCTCTGGGTGAGGTATACAAGTTCTGTTTGCACCTGCAAAAGTAAGCAGATATGTAAATTTAGAAACTGTGTTGGATTATTAAATTATATATCAAATTATTACATTTTCACACTCTGAACTTTCTAGTATGGATATTCGATCTACTACTGAGTACAAACAACACAACAAACTATGTTTTCCATATATTCCAACATATTGGACATATTTTTCAAAAAGCTTTGTAAAGACACTATACGTACTTGATATTTTTTACTTTAACAGTTTTTATATACGTATTTAAACTTGAAAATAAGCATTTTCTAATTCCCAGTTTGGCAGTAGACAGTGATATTACAGGTAAAACATAACAAATGAAGATAGTCACCACGAAATTTCTTCATTTGAAATATTGACCTTGCTCTTAAATTAATTTAAAATCTAAAATGATGCTTTCAGCACAAAAAAAAACATTCTATTTTTTGAAAATAACGCTAACTAGTGTTTCATAATACTATTAATAATAAATAATATTCGTACAAGATCAATAAAAACATTAAAAGAAATACAACAGAACTATAACAAAAATACAGAGAAATAGCAAAAAAACTGTCAATGAATAATAATAACAATAATAGTAATAGCAATAATAATAATAAGATTAATAATAATAATAATAATAACCTATAAATACCTTGAGGACAGTGGAGCAGATGCCGAACCGATCCCACATACAAACCAGCCTAACTTTGTGCAAGAGGATCTGCAACCTCACTCAATGCTCAGTAGAGGCGAAGCACCTAGCAAGAACCCACGACAGATGACAAGCACCATACAGCACACAGGACAAGTGAATCATTCGCCCAAAGCACCATACCTACAGTTACACCTCGGACCGTCTCTCACACAAGCAATCAAAGTAGAAATGAAGTAACATCTAAAGAAATGCTCAGGCTCCGATCCTATAACAAGAGATCCTATTCCTCGTGTAATCTTCAAACGGGACACACATAAAATCCTAAAGACCATCAACGAACACATAATTCCCGAGTACATATCGAAAGCGAGCACAATTGAAGACATTCATACAGTGATCTTCGCAGCAGCTGTAACCACGATAACACAGAACAATCAGAAACTCCCGCCATGACACAGAAACACCAACAACATAAAACCAAAATTCAAATGGCAGATAAGGATCGAAAACAAAATTAACAAAATTAGAAAAGAATTGGGACATCTTACCCAATCCATGAACGGCACCAAGTCAAAACGTATCACACAAAGTGTAGAGAAAATCAAATCTGCATCTCCTGATTACACGCTTACAGAAATCTTTGACACTCTGAAGCAAAAATTATCTGTGTATGCCGCAAGACTCCGAAGATACAAAGAATCAAATGAAAGAAAGGACGCGAACACTGTTTCGAAGAAGCGAAAAACAGTTCTACCAAAAAATCATGAGCAATGAGGAGGCACGAGTAATAGAACCACCGACCAAAGAAGAGATCACAGAATACTAGAAAAGTATTTGGTCAGAACCGAAACTACACAATAATAATGCTTCATGGATTAAAGCGGAAGAAGACAGACACAAGTGCTTAGAGGAACAAGAGGACTTTGCAATGACAACACAAGAAGTTGCAGAAACAATCAAATACACACATAACTGGAGATGTCCTGGAATAGATAACATTCATAACTTTTGCTACAAACAGTTTACCTCCACACATGAAGCTCTCACTCGCCAAATTAATGAAATTATTTTAAAACCTAACACACTCCCCAGTTTTCTCACCCAAGGAATAACATAACTTAAATCCAAAAATTGAGACAATAAGGACCCGTCAAATTACCGACCTATTACGTGCCTTCCAACCCTATATAAGATCATCACAGTCACAATTACCAGGAGAATAGAACAACATCTGGCACACAAAAACATTCTAACCGAAGAACAAAAAGGGTGCAGGAAAAACAGCCGAGGATGCAAGGAGCAGCTCGTTATAGATAGCGTCATCATGGAACAAACCAGGAAAAATTATAGAAACCTTCATACTGGTTATATAGATTATAAAAAAGCCTTTGATTCGATACCCCACAGTTGGCTAACCAAGTACTAGAATTATATAAAGTCAATAAAAACATCAGGCAATTTCTTACGCAAATCATGAGTACGTGGAAAACTAAAATCAACTTGAGAACACAAAAAGAGCACATCGAAACAGAAGAGATTTATATCAGACGAGGTATGTTCCAGGGAAATTCACTCAGCGCTTTGTGGTTCTGCCTCTGTCTCAGTCCATTCTCAAACACACTGAATAACACAAACTTCGGATTCCAAATTAAACAACAAAAAAATAACCTACACAAAATAAACCATCTCTTGTACATGGATGACATAAAATTATATTCAAGCACAAAGGCACAGCTAAATGAACTCCTTAAAATCACAGAAACGTTTACCCTGGACATCAACATGGAATTTGGTATAAGTAAATGCAAGCTACTTCATATCAACAAGGGGCAGTGGACAGACCACCCTACGGGGGAAACAATCAACAATGAAACTATAGATAACATGCTCAAAGAAGAAACGTACAGATACCTAGGCTTCCATCAAAGCACCAAAATTAACCACACTCATATCAAATCAGAGCTCAAGACGGAATTTAAAACCAGACTCACAAAGCTACTAAAAACAAAACTGAATTCCAGAAATCTAACGAAAGCTATTAACACCTTCGCCATACCTATTCTTACGTATTTGTTTGGTATCATTAAATGGTCACACACAGACATAGAAAACATTCACATTCTCATACGCTCTGAATTCACTAAACACAGGAAGTTACATCCCAACGCATGCAAGGAAAGACTCATCATCGAGAGAAAAGAAGGAGGAAGGGGAGTTATAGATATACAATCGCTAAATAAAAAGCAAAATTACGAACTCAGAAAATTCTTCCACGACAAACAAACTAACCTCCACAAGGCAATAGTGAAGGCAGACAAGAATTATACACCGCTCGACCTATCTCAAACGAGCCACGCAGCAGACGCACACAGTCACATCCAATCACGACTAGAAAAGATGAACACCTGGTCTGAAAAAACACTTCACGGAGGACACAGATACCACATAAACCATATACATAAAAAGCTTTCATATACGTGGTTACAAGAAGGGCAGCTGTTCCCTGAAACAGAAGGCTTCCTACTTGCCATCCAGGACAAAGTCATAGCAACCAGAAACTACCGAAAGCACATCATGAAGGACACAACCATAGAAGACGAGAGGTGTAGGAGATGTCACTAGCCGAGAGAAACGATCGATCACATAACGATTGGATGTAGAATAATGGCCGGAACTGAATACACCGCGAGACACAACTCAACAGCGAAGGTCGTTCATCAAGCATTAGCCACAACGTACAAACTAACGGAGAACACAGACCCTTACTACCATTGTACACCAACATCTATAATTGAAAACGAAGACTACAATCTCTACTGGGATATTGACATCCACACAGATAAAACAATCCCCGCAATTAGACCGGATATCACCTTTCAATCCAAAAAAGAGAAAATCACTTATTTAATTGACATGGCTGTCCCCAACGACGAGAACATCCAAGCGAAATACAGTGAGAAGATCGCCAAATACACCGACTCGGCAATGGAAGTAAAAAGGCTGTGGAAACAGGAAAGAGTCATCATTGTTCCTCTCGTCATATCAGTAACAGGTCTCACCCCAACAACATTTACACCGCATTTGGCTCAATTAAGACTTAATACAGACATTCACAGGAACATCCAGAAATCGGTCATTTTGAAAACATGTAGCATAGTTAGATCAATTTCTTAATACACAATAGTTGCTTTTCTTCCATTTCCTTTTTTTTATTTTTATTTTTTTGTACTGACTTGGTATAATCACGTCAGTATAAAATACAACCACAGGAATACTGTGAGACAACAAGTCATAAAAATAATAATAATAATAAGCGATATTCGCAAGGAGTTTGGATTAGACAAGTGTGAAACCCTAAATATCTTAAAGGGTAAAAACAAGAAACCTTATTACTGGAATAACGTGGACTCAAACTGTTCTGCAATAGATCGAACGAACCACCTGAACGAAGATCAAATACAGAGTGCATCATCGCAGGGCATCTATACTCAGGACTACTCTGCCCAGAAACGAAGGAAGAAGAGTTCTTGTTGACATTACAACCCTACATTCTAGCCAACTAAGCAAAATAATAGATCTCTTTTTCAAGAAAGCTGAAACTTCTGATCTGCATAGGATGACAAAATTACCTAATGTGTCGTACACGCCATTCAACCTTGTAAACAACCCAATGGAAATAACGACAATCTATGATGCACAGAAAGCTTTGCACGGATGACACTACAATGATTTAATTATAAATTTAGACAAATTACATCAAACAAATTGCTAAGCACCGTTCGGTCCTGAATGCGATATACTCAACGTGTCGTTTGTCAGGTCCCGTATCCCGTGTGTTTTTTGTGTAAAATCATAAGTTAAAAACATCCAAAGTATCATCATATATCAAGTATATCATATAAACCAGAGTGAGTTAATAAAATTGCATTATTCTATCCATATTTGTATAAAAATAGCATCAATAACATTAGCGTGCGCGCGCATTGCCTACGAAGTGCTGCATAGACGGTGTTGCCTCAATACATCGGCTACCAAGCGGCTACTGTTCACCAGGGCCGCATCCAGAATTAATAGCAGATGTAGACGAATAATAAAATAAGCAATTATGAGTGACTACGAGCAGAGGACTTCTGACTACAGAAGTTCTCAAGACAATACCAACACTGAAAATAATCAACCAATCCAAGTAAATTCCACAGATAAAACTTATTCTAACAAGCAAGGATACCGTAGAAAAATTCATGCTTGAGCACGGCAACGTAACTATAAATGGGGAGATTCTTAGAGTACGTCGCTTAATCACGCCAGCTAAAAGGCTAGTAATGTCAAATGTATGTCCCACAATTCCCCATCAAGTTCTATAAGCTGAATTAAAACGAATAGGTTTCAAAATAGTATCGCCCATAACATTTTTAAGAATAGTTGTCTCAAATCCTGAATACGCCCACATACTAAGTTTTCGCCGCCAAGTCTACGTATCTCCGTCTCATGAAACAGAAATACCAAGCTCCCTACTCATAAATCATGAAAGTACAGAATACCGAATATTTTTCTCTCAAGACGAAATGGCCTGCTTCAAGTGCAAGAAACATGGGCACATAGCATCTCAATGTCAGAACCACCCGAACGAACTACAAAACTCAACCCAATCCGCCACAAGCCATGAACTACCTCATTCGAGTGATATTATCTTGAACTCAAATGAGCACGAAAAAACTGTACCGTCAACATCCAGCAAAGCGAATCAACCAAGGAAAATAATTTCATAAAACCAGAAACGAGACTGCCCAAGAAATCAAAACACACTACCACACCTGCCGATAATCAAAATATTAACGTTAAAACTATAAATGAGATATTTTTACCCGCAAAGAAATTCATAGAACAACATTCACCACCATTTATTATTACATTTGAACGACTAGTAGATATTTTCGTCAATATACATGGCATCCAAGAGCCGATAAATATATTACTTGATTACACCTCAGACCTAGGTGGGCTTAACCATGTTAAAAGAAATATACCCTCTACTTAGTGCTAGAAGTGCCAAAACCAGATGTACAAAACTTAGAAAAAAAATAACCCACCATTTAGAAGGAATAGCAGCTTCAGATATTGAAAGCGATTCATCACAGGACATTCATGATGCCTAATAAACAAAACATAAATAATTTATATACAATGGCTATGTCTTCAATAATTCAATGGAATACAAACGGCTATTTGTCGCACCTAGAATTTTTACAGATTATTAGTAACGAAGAAAACCCTTCAATAATTGCGTTGCCAGAAACTAAATTTAAAAACGGAAAAACGTGTTGCCCTAAAAACTTCACGGGCTTTTTTCGTAATAGAACAAACAGAGAACATGCCAGTGGGGGTGTTGCCATATACATTAAAAAAGAATTGGAAGCTGAGGTAATCCAACTAAATACTGATCTGGAAGCGGTTGCTATTTCTATACTATTGCCGCATAAGCTTTCAATATGTAATGTATATATTCCACCTGACAGAGAATTACGAAGCAAGAAATATGTAATTTAATTCAGCAAATTCCGTCACCTCGTATCATACTAGGAGAGTTTAACTCTTATAACTTAATCTGGGGTAGTATTTTAAATAACACCAAAGGAAAAATACTGGAAGACTCTATAAATGCAAACAACTTAATACTCCTTAACGATGGAACCCCAACTCGTTTTAATTCGTACACAGGGAACTCTTCAGTATTCGATTTGACGTTTTCTGACCCAGCGACAGCACCGAATTTACAGTGGAAAGTTCTTCACTCTCTTTACGGAAGTGATCATTTCCCCATAAAAACGTTTACCTGTAACGACAAACCCAACTCTACCCCATTGGAGAAATGGAACTTAAAAAACGGAAATTGGGACCTATTTAAAGACTTAGTCAAAGACAATTTGAAAAACATAAATATAAAAGACGATATCGACGAGACGCTCACCAATTTCATCAATGTACTCCATGACGCAGCCAACCAAGCAATAGGAAAAACACGAAACCAATCGAAGAGACCTCCAGTGCCATGGTGGAATAACTCATATAAAGATGCAATAAAGGAAAGCAAACATGCGTTTAATAGATATAAGAAACACAAAACTCAAGCAAATGTGCTACTCTTCAAACAACTAAGAGTTAAAGCTCGTTTTATTATCAAGCAAAGCAAAAGAGAATCTTAGTCTCAACTATCACACCAGACACTCCTTCGTCTCAGAAATGGAACAAAATAAGAAGAATATCGGGGAAAAACACTTACTCTCCCTTAATCTGTCTCCGAGATAATGAAGAAATATCAACAGAAGACCAAGATATAGCTAACATCCTAGGAAAAACATTTGAAACATATTCAAGTGATAAAATTTATAATCCCCAGTTTCTGCAACTAAAAACACAAAATGAGAAAAACCATCCTATCCTTATTACTGAAGACAACAACCCTATTAATTCACCTATATCACTATGGGAACTTGAAGAGTCAATCGCAAATCTAAAAAATTCTAGCCCTGGACCCGATGATATTCCAGCAATATTTCTCAAAAACCTTCCCAAAGAAGCCACAGTATTTCTTCTAAACCTGTTTAATTATATCTACCAACAACACAAGTTTCCATCATTATGGACAAGAGCAATTATAATACCTATACTAAAAGCAAATAAACCAAAATCAGAACCATCATCATACAGGCCAATCTCTCTTACTTGTGCATTGTGTAAACTCATAGAAAAAATTCTCAATAACAGACTAATGTGGCACCTTGAAAAATACAATCTTCTTAACACCAGAATAAAATGGTTTTCGAAAAAACAAATCCACTGAAGATAATCTAATCGATTTAGAGACAGAAGTCTTAGAAGCATTTGCAAACAACCAAAAATGTCTGTCAGTGTTTGACATTTAGAGAGCATACGACTGTGCATGGAGATATAATATCCTAAAACAGCTTCAAAACTGGGGCATACAGGGCAACATTCTAACATTTATTAGAAACTTTTTGAAATGCCGTAAGTTTCAGGTCAGGGTAAATGGATGTCTCTCAAAAGAAGCAGTCCAACTTAATGGCACTCCACAAGGTTCCGTATTAAGTGTAACACTATTTTTAACAGCAATAATAACATCTCAAATCAAATTCTCCTACCAGTAAAATTCCGATTGTTCGCTGACGACTTGGTTCTAACTGTGAAAGGAAAAGATTTGCAATCGATGTGCTTATTTATGCAAGAAACTATAAATAGACTAGAAGATTGGTCTCAAAATTCAGGGTTCCAATTCTCTACTGAAAAAACTAAATGTGTACTTTTCTCCAAAACAACAGAACAAGTTCTACCTAGGATTACATTACATAACGGAATCTTAGAATACGTAAAAGAGATAAAACTTCTTGGCCTCATTTTCGACAACAAATTATCATGGATTCCTTACATCAAACATCTTATTATTTCATGTCAACAAAACCTAAACATGATGAAAATCCTAGCTCACAAATCTTGGGGTGCCAACAAAATTTGCTTCATCAGAATTTATAGGGCTACCATGAGATCAAAAATTGATTATGGCTGCATAACGTACAACTCAGCAAGAAAATCTTCATTAGCACTGATAGACAAAATACATAATTCAGCCATACGTATCGCCCTAGGCGCATTTTGCACAAGCCCCGTAGAAAGTCTAATTTGCGAAGCCAGCGAACCCCCACTAAGTTACAGACGCATGTTTTTGTCTCTAGCATACGCAACAAGAAAAATACAGTCTATTCAACATCCGACATACAAAAATATTTTTTCAAATAGATATGGAGAAATATATCAAAACAAGCCTAGAACAAGACCTGCCTTCCACGAAAGACTCAGAACAGATATTGCAACACATTAAATTTACAGTTTCCAAATTTTCCTCCCATAGATATAGCCACATGCCCACCATGGACTATAAGAAAACCTTCACTAAATACAACTCTTATTCGTTTAACAAAATATACTCCCGGATATAATAAACACAGAACTCAATCAAATTTTACTCAAACTTCCACCTAATACGACTAGAATTTACACAGATGCATCAAAAACAAATAATGGCACTGGTGCAGCCGTAATAACTAATACCTCAAGGCATACTTTTAAACTTGACCCCTTTGCATCAACCTATACAGGCGAACTATTTGCAATATCCGAAGCCCTACTAAGTATCCAAAACAATAATAATCCAAACAGTGTAATTTTTAACTCTCTCTTAGCTCTCTACATTCACTAAACAAAATCCATCCAAAAAATCCACTAGAACTAAAAATTAAAAATCTTCTCTTGGAGCTAGAAAACACTGGAAAGTCTGTGTCATTTATATGGGTACCTTCACACACAGGAATCAAAGGAAATGAATTGGCAGATGCAGCGGCAAGGGACGCAGTAGCCAACGGCGCATTCACCACCCTGTCAGGAACCACAAATGACTTCAAGTGCTTTGTCAAGAAGTTAATACGCGAAATGTGGCAGTCGCGAGGTGAAACCGTCAGTGGCTCCTACCAATAGTCATTTACTCGAACAGAACATCCCTCCAATATGTGAACAATGTAATGAACAAGTGAGCGTAAAACATTTGCTAGTGTCATGTCCTAAATACGCGAGGGAACGGACAAATCACAATATGGTAGAGAAATTCCTCAAAGACATTCTAAGCCATAATATAACGCAATTAATTAACTTTCTAAAAGACTGTAATCTGTATTGTAAAATCTAAGAGTTGTTAACTTTATTGTACCTGGTGCTAATAACCCCAGTAGTTGATGCATCGAGATTTTTAAGTAAAGGGTTACTTTTCCCGGGAACTAAAGGATTCATGAAAAGATTATAAATACCAAAAACTATGAAAAGTTTTTGGTATTTTTACACTTCACAAATCAGACCCAGCCTTCAGTATTGTTCGTATATATGGGGAGCAGTATCTCCTTCGGTCCTTAACATCTTTAACTCTGTACAAAGGAGAGCTCTTCGTGTGATTGATGATCCAAACATCAGAAAGAAGCTTGCGTCACTAGAACGTCGTCAAATTGTGGGCAACCTGTCTTTGTTTTACAGATACTCCCAGAGATTCTGTTCTGATTAATTATCATCCATTATGCCTTCTTTAGTCATTCCGGCCGGGAGAACAAGCCCTACTTCGCCGTTTAACTGCAAAAACCAAGGACATCCCACTTTGTTCTCTCCTTTATTCCCACAGTGTGCCGAATATAGAACGGGTTACTAGCAAAGGTCTTTCCTTCTCCTAATCTGTAAATTTTTAAATCCCGCATCAGTCAGTATTCAGTGACACAGAGCTCGCTAGTCTAAGGAGGCCTGATGAGCTCCAAAAAAAGCGAAATTGAGATCATGGCTTGACTAAAATGGAACAGTGTGTCTCCTGAGATGCAGGACATTTCCAGACAGGGATCATAGTATCCTTGTTGTGAAGTTGATGTAACATGGAATAAAAATATATTAACATTAAATAAACTACTGTTATTAACAATTATTATTCTAACATTTATCCGCTTTATTAATATTTTTTTATTATTTAAGTTATTTATTCCTGCAAAAAATATTACTATGAATATAAATGTATAATCATAAAAACTCAAATTGATTTCCATTTTGTTGAATGCAATTTTTTTGTATATACAGCTTTCTTATTCAGCGTAGCGCACTAATTGTTAATAATGTGCTTGGCCTGTAGATTTCTTAATTCTCTGTCGGGGGCCTCTCGCAGATGATCCATTGTATCATGTTGAGATTTACTTAACAGAACATCTTCTAGAAAAGACGAGGAAGTAGTTGGCGTTCCTAAATCTAGGGGTCAAGAAATTTTGGAAAAAACATATATAATTCGATTTTGCAGGTATTGTGTTATTTGTCCAATATATACGCTAGGGCATTCATTACAAGGTATTTCATATATAATATGTGTTTTATTATTTTTCGTTGTTTTACTGTTTAGTTTACTGAAATGTTGATGAAAGATATTGTATCCTTTATGACAGACTGAGATATTACGTTTTTGAAATAATCGTCTAAACCGACATCGATACGATAAAACAAATAAAACAATTTTAACAAAGCACAAAACTGAAACAAACCATACATTTAATTATCAAGAAAATAAAATATTAAAAACGGAACAACACCAAGAAAAAAGAGAATTTATGGAAATCATATATATATATATATATAAAAAAAAATCCTCACTCTATAAACGATGAAGATATTAGGAATTTCAGCTAAATTTACAACAACCTTATTTAATTAATTTTTAAAATCATAAATTAATTATGGGAAAAAATTCTTAACCCCTACTAATTTTAACTTTGACAAAGTAAAAATGAAAATAATAAACCTAACCTTAACACATATTCTAATACATTTCACAATAATAAAAATATAAATGCTATTTCGGTAGATGAACCACTTAAAAGTCATAAAAAAACGAGAAAGTAAACTGCATATCTTTTTTCCGATATTTATGATACCCAAGAAGCAGTACCGTTTGTATATATATATATATATATATATATATATATATATATATATATATATATATATATATATATATATATATATATATATATATATATATATATATATATATATATATATATATATATATATATATATATATATATATATATATATATAATATATATATATATATATATATATATATATATATATATATATATATATATATATATATATGTTGATTTTTACTCCTTCACGGAAAAATACAATGTGTTTTCATTCCGGGTGTACATCCGTTCACTACTGTCGTTCTGAAAAGAACAGTTTTGCTGACGTTTCGCCAAAATCACATTTGGCATTTTCGAAGCTTTCTTTCTCGCGTTCGAGTAGAGACTGTCTCTACTACTCTGAACGACAGTAGTGAACGGATGTACACCCGGAATGAAAACACATTTATATATATATATATATATATATATATATATATATATATATATATATATATATATATATATATATATATATATATATATATATATATATATATATATATATATGTATGTATGTATGTATGTATGTATGTATGTATAATAATAACCGAGAAAAATAACTCAAACCGAAATGAAATACTATCTAATTGTGTAGAAGTCCCCCCACAAACGCACAACGATCTTAAATGTTTAGTAAAACTTGGAAAAAAAAACGTTCGCGTAAAACTCGCGTGTTTTCTGACATAAACCGATTTAAAATTCCTGCAACAAAATATTATGTTAACCTATCGCATCGGAATTTTATTTGATGATGAGGCATTTTTCATTTTATCGTCCATCATCGGCGCGCGCTTATTTATCTTTCCATAATGTTAATTAAACGAAAATAAACACTCGCCCCGGAGTCGGACGAAATTGTTTTTTATCTATGAAAAGTAGAATCGCCTTTGCAATTGGCCTTCAATCGTCGACACGGTCAGTTTTCCTTTGGTCTCTTGTTTGTTTTGCATCTCGTTTGGAAGGAAATTTCATTTTCTTCTCGGTTTTTCGGGAAAGATGTTTTCAGTTTGGAACGACGTCATACTGCGCGAGAATGTGCGCAGATAAAACAAACTGTTATGGAATTTCCGATACGGTCAGTTTTTCTATGGTTTCTTGTTTGTTTTAATCTCATTTGAAAGGTTTTCTGCTTTCGAAAGGACACGATCTGACGAGAAAAAAATTCTTAAAAAAAACCCATAAAAGTAAAAAATAACATTCTATTAAGACTATTTGACTTTTAAATGAAATTAATACCTAATAGTACTTATACACTGACGGGCACGAAAAACGGGCACCTTAAAATTTTGATGAATTTTGAAGTTCAATATATTTTTTTCCAGTGTGCCGATTTTAATGATTTTTTAGCAATTTGCAGCTAAGTTAATTGACTTTTTAGTCTTTTTCTAAATTCTAAAAAGTTTGAAACGCCATCGCCTTGTAGAATCATTTAGCAAAGTAAGGAATTTAAAACTCATTTTATAATCAAGGTACAACTTTTCTCAATAATTTGTTTTTTGTTTCATCTCAATAACTTTATTTGTATTGGAGATATTCGCTTTTGAAGAAGACGCTAACGATTTATAGTTTATTTTAGCATTAAAAGAGTGCTTTGCTTCAAGGCCCAATCAACATACCTATGAAATGAAATAGTGTTTTTTTATTTTTGTAATATCACTGTCACTAAAAAATCATATCAATATTGTTTGTTGGCAGTTACTATAACAAAAATGGATTTAAGCCAAGAAATTGCATTGGCTATTGTTGCTTTAATTGAAGATGGTAGAGATCATCAATCAAGTTCTATCGCTAACAGAAGTAAAGTGCAGCGCGTTTACGCACGCTTTCTCAAGACAGGTTCATACGCTAGACGTCGAGGAACTCGCAGGAGAACTTCAATCAAACAATCGAGACGATCGTTTTATTGTAAGTGTTCCGCTAAGAAACCGCCGTTTGCCAGCTGTTCAAATTCGTAATGAATTGCACCACGTAAGGCACGCAAATGTAAGTGAACGAATTGTAAGAAGAAGGTTAAATGACGCAAATCTTATATCAAGAAGGCCTGCTTCGTGCTGCGATTTGCCAGAGAACATCAAAATTGGACTGAAAATGATTGGAGATGTTTAGTAAGTAAGAGTAGTAAGTTTTCAAGGAGGTTCAATTATGGTACGGGCGGAAATTTCTTTGGAATCACGTACCGACTTGTATCTTGTTCCTTGGACAGCCATCAATCTGGAAAGGTACATAAATGGAATGTTGGCTAATTATATTATTCCACATGCACAATTGGTGGGGGAAATTTTTTTTCTAATGCATGATAACGCGTGACCTCATTCGGCGCGGCTAACGTGGGAATACTTAAATGGTGCCAACATCCCACAAATGAGTTGGCCACTGCACAGCGTAGATCTAAACCCTATTAAGCATGTCTGGGATATGCTCGGTAGGAAAACTGGAAGTTTAGTACCCGCCCCTGGAACATTGGATGAGTTGCGAAGGGCTCTGCTAAAACAATGGGCGGCTATTCCTCAGGAGGGTATACGACATTCAGTGGAAGCTCGAGGGGGTAATACCCGGTATTATTAATCATCTGGTTTAAATTTCTTATTGTATGTTTTTATTTTTTACATGATTTAATAGGTCATCATGTAAAAATGTATAATCAGAATAAAAGTTACGAAAAAGTGTTAGTAACTTGTTTAAACTTTTGTATCTCCAATAAAAATAAAGTTATTGAGATGAAATAAAAAACCAATTATCAAGAGAAGTTGTACCTTGATAAGAACTTGAGTTTTAAGCTCCTTACTTTGCTAAATGACTCTACAGGGCGTTTCCAACTTTCGTCGAGATAACAACATTTTGTTTTGCCTCGAATAATAGACAGATGGGAACTTTCATTTTTAATTTAGAAAGAGACTAAAAAGTCAAATAATATACATATAACACTACACATTGCTAAAAAAAATCACTAAATCGGCCCAATAGAAATATATATGTATATATATATATATATATATATATATATATATATATATATTTGTTCAAAGTCATTTTTATTTAACGGATTGTTTTTATTCAATTATATTGTAAAAACTTCTTGGGGGAATTTGCATTAGCTCCTCTGCCAAAAATCAGCTATCTTAGAAAAATTCGGATGATTTTTTGAGTAAAAATTTACGTTTATAAAATCCAAAATTTTGAAATTCCAATGAAAAAAAATTAAAATTCTAATATATTTCATTTTTGTTAAAAACAAGTCGATTCTTTTTGATTATACCTTGAAAAGTGGATTAACTTAAAAAATTCAATCATCCCCTCTTCTCCCATCCTTTTTGATTACGTCCTGATCGATCGATCGGAATTTGTACTAACGTATTATGTACATAAAAAAGATCCCCTTGGTCAAAAAATAAAATCATCCAAGCCGGCCAAAAAAATAAGAGAATTATTAACATCCCAAGAATGCGTGTTGGAAGAACCATACAATATACATACTTATTTGTTTTTAGTTAACCCTTAAAATTAGGTTAGATATAAATCAGCCCAATTAAATTAAATTAGGTTATTCTAAGAGAAAGACATTTCTTGACTTCTGTTTTAAAATTATTGGTATTAAACATTTTGCAGTCCAACGGAATGAAGACTTACACAACCATAAAAAAATACTGTTTTTGCCGTACACTCAGTTCAACATTATTTTGATGAGGTGTATTATGATTATGTATATATTGGTGTATAAATTGTAACTTTGTTCCAAGGAATTTTGTATATTTTTTGTACAATAATTGGAATATTGTATATATCGCTCTATATTGCAAAATTTTAATTGAATTTATCATAGATTGCGAGGTCATGAACTATATAGCGGTAAGGTATTAAAGGTGACAGTGAACGAGAAAAAATATACTGATCTTAAAAACTGCTTTTTAAAGGGTCAATAATAAACTTCAAACAGGTTGTCCGATTGGATTTGTAAGCGAATAACAAATGAGAAAATGTGATACTTGCTTGTAAGGTTAAATTCCACATGATTGCTCGTCTAAAACATTATTTTAATGATACTAAAATAAAATCAAAATCCAAGTTCTACTGTACCAACGTTATTTTAACTTGACCATCTGCTATTCGTGTGAAAATTTCAAATTTCCATATCGCGCGTACTTAGGAAACCACTAACGTAAGCATCTTAAAACTCGAATTACGGGAAGACCATTACTTTTCCGAAAAAAACGGAAGATATAATAAAATTCTCTTTTCAATGGCATTTTTTTCAATTTCTCAATATTTTCACGGTTTTATGAAAAAAGGGAGTATTCGCCCTGTTTCAATCATTTTTTAATACATTTCTGGAACGATCTGGGTACAGGAATTTCTATTTGCCCATTATGCTTATTAATCGACTTCTATGTAAAAAATCAGTTGTGAAACTGGGCCTATTGTTATTATTGATTGGAATCTCTTGTAGCAAGAAATTAATGAAAATTCAATTTATCTTTTTCAGTTTCCAACTTTCAGTTATCTAATTTTCATTTTTAAATAACAACCATCCCAAGTTCTAAAATTGTATTACATAATTATTTGGTAACTTGCCTAGCTAAACGTGCCTAAATTATAAATGTCCGACGAAACCCCTCTCGACACGTAAGTTGAAAAATCACAATTGTTGCTGGTAATTGAACAAGACGGTGGGCAGATAAGTAAATATTTTAATTTAGAGACATGCGATTTGGCAAATGCCTAAGGTGGATCCGATTAACCCAGGATAGGTCAATTCGGAAAATGCAAAAAAAAACACCCACACACGGTCGATTTTTGGCTCCGAAAGTGACACCGAATTAGAAACGAAAATAAATACACATTGTTTGATTTGTTTCTTACAAGTGCATATTGTCATTAATTCGAAATGAAATATGTCTATTTAGACAAGCTGGGGTTCTGGTGATTTAATTTGAAATTTATCGAGTAAAGAACGCGCGTATTAATTTTATGGGAGTGAGTAAAGTTCCTTGTTTCGATTACTATAAATAAAGTCGTAAATTATTCGGGACAATATATCCAACTATTTATTTAATTATTGTGTTTAACATTTGTATAGTGTGATACTCAAGTTGAGTTTAGTGTTCTTTCTTGTAATATACAGTAGTTTGCCTCAATACCTTTAATATTTTTCGTTCCCTCGCAAGAGGGAAGTATTGTAATAGTAAAAAATAAGTCTCCTAGGCTTTTGCAGATATGATGGCGGCCTAATAAAACGCTTAAAATTTAATGTAAAAAACTACTTATTTATTCAGCCGACTTCAAATTTTGTACAAAATTCAAATATGGTGTAGTGATGATCAGCATAGGAAATACCATTAAAGAATATAACTGAAATACTTGCTAATGATCGTATGGTTTGTACTGTATCCTTTCTAGAGACGAAAAGCCTTTCAATTCAACAGATTCAATTTTTTTTCAAATTAAAAACATGCTTTGTTGTCGAATGATAATATATATATATATATATATATATATATATATATATATATATATATATATATATATATATATATATATATATATATATATATATATATATATATATATATATATATATATATATATATATATATATATATATATATATATATATATATATATATATATATATATATATATATATATATATATATATATATATATATATATATATATATATATATATATATATATATATATATATATATATATATATATATATATATATATATATATTCTAAACATGAGAAACCGAAGGAAATCTCATATGTATAACCTTATATATAAAATTTTGAAAACTGGACAACCCCAATACTTAAATGATTTATTCACCACTTTTGATCATTTTTACAATACAAGACATGTCAACCGGTTTATAGTACCACAACACAAAACAGCCGGATTTCAAAAATTATTTTCTTATGTGGCTATTACATTGTGGAATGCTTTACCTAACTGTGTAAAAGAATTATCGCTTAATAAATATTCTAAATATATAAAGGAATTTCTGCTAAATTTGCAAAGTATATAATGTTATAATTATTGCATTTCTGAGTCTTTTTTTTTTATCTGGTTTATCGTTCATAAAATATCTTTAAATCCAAACATGTTCATAGTAACTGGTCTTGCCTAAATGATTATCATTTTCATAGACTTCAACAAAGCTCAAACCATTTTTTTTTCCGACCTCTACCCGCCTCTCCGCGCTGCCTTGGATTGTGTCCCTGTTCAATTAGTAACAATTATTAATTACATTTTGTTTAGTTTAATTGACTTTAACGGCCTGCACCACACACGCGCACCAGTGCGCTGTGCTACCGGTTATGAAATCGAGATGCAGTCCGCATTACCACCATATTGTATTTGTTATAACTATTATCGATTTTTTTTTCTTTGTAATTTGGTTGGTAATAAAACGTTTTTGAATTTGAATATATATATATATATATATATATATATATATATATTATATACCCCGAACAAGGCAAGACCCGCCTCACTGGCTAGGGATCAGGGAAAAATTCCTCTGTGGAATAGTATGCTTTCGTCAACAGTACCTTTTTTACTTCCTTTCGAAACTTCATCCTATTCGTTATCAATTTAAGGTTCTGTGGAAGCCTTTTTGGCATTATATGGAACTTCTTATTTGGAATGTGCTCGGTATTGGTAATGTAACATTATTTACTGCATTTCTCGTTTGATAATAAATAAATAATATTTTAAATTAAATAACTGAATAAAAAGGAAGAAAATACAGAATTCTTAGTCTCATCATCGACGAAAAGAAACATGTCGGTACTAGGTAGATCGTATGTTGCAAGGCTACACTTCAAAGGATATTTGAGGAGTACAGATTTTTAGAGGCTATAGGCAAGTAACCAGTTAATCAACGGTGTCATGTCAGACGCAGCAAAATAAATCTGACTAAAATTAATTTAAAAGCTCAAAATTGTACTTATCCATTAACTAAATCAACAGCCCTGTAAAAAATAGGATTGAAAAAACTTACTTTCAAATATTCTTTGGCCAAATGTTTGTGTTCTTCGAATTTTTCTACCGATCTAGGATCATTTAAGTCCGGTGTGGCAGGTCTTAAGTCTGGGTCCAGTGTAGTGAGTAGAATTTCATCGTTGAGATCGTGGCTGCTGCTGCTGGTGCGTGAGACTTCAGACGTAGTCAAGGTACCAGTGACTGTGTTTTGAGAGCCTGGAACAAACGGGTACTCTAAATCGCAGCGTTTTCAAATTGTATTGTGAAAATTAATATGTATTGTATTGTGAAAACTAATATGCTGAAATAATCATATTTATTGTGGTATCTTTATTGAAACAAGGAGACATTCGTATCTCCGAAAAGTAAATATAAGGTGTACAGAATCGTTCTCCGTGTATTGAAACCCTGCCCTACAGTAGTTATCAAAAAATAAAAGAGCATTTTACCGAATTTTTAAAATTCGTTGTCTCAGAAAGAACAAATAAGTATAAGAAATCTCAAATTTGAGTAGAAGTATTGCTATAGGAAACACCCTGTATATCAAATGACCATCAAACAGAACACTTTTAAAATATACTCTAATAAATATACCGGGTTTATATTTAAGGACAACCAAAGAAAGTAACAAAAACTTTGTTATAAGAAAGGGAGGAAGGAAGGGTAGCTGGGAGAGAAAGTTGGGGAGACAGAGCAAGAAATAAACTTATTTATTCAAACATCGTACCTTGTACATCAAATCTAATATGTAACAATAGTTTCAGTTTAGCCGACAATAACATCTACTTTTTTATATAGGGTGTTCAAAGTTGTTTTACAAAATTTTTTGCAAACACATTTTACAGAAATAACATTTTAGATTTGCATTTTTACACATTGGAATGCCATTGACAAAAATAGTGAAACCCAATTAAGCAATCTGCTCAAGAAACATGCCTAGTTTTAGTTAAAACATTTTTTTGAAAAAAAAAGATTGTAAACTATTTTTACTTTTATTTACATCCGCTTTATGCTGCACACTATATATTAAACAAAATTATCCGTTAAAAGTGAAACACAGTCTCTTCAACTATGAAAACTAACAAACGGCAAAATTCGCAAAATTTATACACTGAAAGAATTAAAGGCTGTACTTACCAAGAAATTTGTATAAAGACATATTATGGTAACTAGTCTTTTTGCAAACAATAATTCTAATAACACCTAATATAATATTCATAAAACACGTAGATAAACGACATATTCCGTACATCACATTATAATTATGCGTATAAGCAATCTTTCTTAGAAATGTACAGGGTCAAATTTTTAGATCAGTATTATAATGGTAAATGAAACGTATTAGTCATCAAATAAAAATATGTATTGCACTCATTCATAACTTACAAACCAATATCAATAAGACCGTGTGGGGTAAAACATCCGTAAGTTGAAAACAGATGGCCACTTACAAGATTTTCACCAAAAATTAATCTTTTCTTTAGCTACATTGTACATTGTACTTATGTAGGTGTGCGCAAGGCGCCTACTTTTTTGGCTTAAGTAAGTCGTGTCTTATTTTGTTGATATTAGTATTTGAAACGTTTTGCCTGCGTTTCTTTATATTTAACAATATGCAACAGTTTTCTAAATTTGTGTTTTAAACACTTACAATACTATTAATAGTGCTCGGAACATGTTCTGCTTCGCAGCAGCCACAATGGTCCATTTTGGTCAAACAACGATCGCAATTCTGCTCTTTTTAGAGCTCATTAGGCCGCCATAGATTAGCCCCGTGTAGGGGATCGTACAAAATGGAATCACAACTACTGTGTCAAACTGGAATTACTATCCGATGTTTCGCCTTTTATACCCGACTCGGTATCTCTGTTAAAGTTTTTTGTATGTTTGAAAATTTCAACAGAGTATCTATCTAATTTTTCGTTTATAAAATCCTGGAACCGATGCTAGACCCTTGGTTTCCTTTAAATTTATAATCTGACCAGTGGTATGCTGGTGTTCAGCTACAGCAGATTGAAAAATTTGTTTTTTTTAATACAATATTTCTTAAGTCTGGTGGTTATTGTGCGTTCTCACATTTCTCCATAGGAGCAAGGAATTTTATATACTGCTTCTGTTTGAAGCGTTAACTAGCGTTGTTCTTCCCTGCATACATGGCACTACAGACAACATATTACTTCGGCGGCCCAATATACGTACAATCTTCAATACACACACATAAGAAGATTGGACAATGCTTGCAATCCCCGAAAGATGTTGTAGTGGGAGAAATAGGATGCACAATATCCACTAGACTTAACATGAACGATGTATTAAAAGGAAACAAATCGCTCAATCTGCTGGAGCTTAACACCAGCATACCACTGACCATATCACAAACTTAAAAGAAACCAAGGTTATAGCGTATTCGAGGGTTTTATAAACGAAAGATTAGAGAATCTATTGACATTTTTAAACATACAAAACACACGTGGAACCCGATCTTAACATAGGGTCACGGTTGGGTGAGCACAAGTCGCCTGAATCTCCCGAGCTCACTTAGTACTCAGACCTCGTGAAGTAAAGATCCCATGAAGATGCCTCGTGCAAGGCGAAACGTCGAATGATAATTCCAAATTGACACTGTATAATCCCAAAAACCATGATTTCTTAATTGACCAAAGCCGTAAAAGCTTCCGTTCTATGTTAACTACTTCGCTGGCTAATACCACGACAAATATTCAATTATACTACTGTTGACTCTTGACTTCCGTTGGGAGCAATAATGATTTTTTATGGATCATTGTGTCTGCTTCGATGCAGAACATGTTCCACACACGTATAGACCAATAATCTCACTGACTGGAGCGGAGCTTGCTATCGTCAGCATAACTGTGGATAGGATTTTTGGAAAAAGGAAGCAGATCACTAAAGTGAAGAAGGATTAGGGTGGACTAGTAAGCAGGGGATTTGTTAAGAAGTGCATCACACTAGACTTGATTGAATGCCTTGTTTGAATAAGCCAACGGTAGTAATCTTAACTTCCCCAAGAAACGCCATCAATTTGATCCAGAATACCGTCAATAGCATAGTTTTTTTTTTGTAAAACTGGCATATTACGCAATGCGTAAAAACTGTTAAAATCATTAGTGCGTTTCAAAACTTCTTTTTGCGTAACTTTTTTTTTGTAACTTATATAAAATGAAAAAAGACCAAATAAATTAAAACAACCTACCGATTCTAAATACCAAATAAATGAACTTTGTAAGATTTATTAAAATAGGTTTTCGAAATACAGATAAGAAAAACAGTACTGTATCCATTTTTTAAATTTTAATTTTACTGCTTTTTAACAATTACATTTTTAAAATGTGATTTGGCAAGGGTATTAATTAATTATGAGTATATTTAATGGCTCGAATTTTTAGGAACTACTGAAATAAGCAACAGGAAATATAACTACAGGGAATTCGTTGAGAATTGTATACGTCGTCGAGACTTTAAAGGTTGTACTACATCCTCCGAGCAATCAAGCAAATCTGACAGAAATAGGTTAAATCGAAGTGACTCACTTGAAAAACTGATAACGGTCACGGTTAAGGACAAAATCATCCAATTCATCGGACTTACATATACGTATAACATTTCAAAGCAGTGGGTCAAAGAAAAGCCGATAAAAGTCTATTTTGCATAATCAAGGTCACAGCTAACGTCAAGCTCATCTTAGTCTTTTATTGTTGTAGGATCTACATACGCGTACAAAATTTGACAGAAATAGCTTAGATGCACGTGGGTGATTTGAAAAAATGATGAAGTCACGGTCAAGGTCAAAGTCATCAAATTATTATAGTATTATATTGTCATCCCACCTTCATATATGAAGTGAGTCAAAATTAGCTTACAATATTTAACCACATAATGATCGATAGAGACATAAGAGCAAATTAAAATGAAAACGTGTGACGAGAGAAGTAAAAATTGAAATGACACATGAAGATTCCACAAGAACGAGTCCTTATAACTAAAATTATTTAAAAAAATATATTTTTTATTAAAAACCGATTTATATAAAAAATAATTCCCGATCTATAAAGCAATAAATGAATTACGAAAAAGTAAACAGAAAAATAACCGTTGCCAGAATCTGCCGTCTGACTCGACGTTGTGAATCATTTCGGTTGGTTTATAAACGGACAAAAAGTAATTTCTGCTAACTTTTTGAGCACGCAATTTATATTTTAAGCTGAAATTTTATGATGCTTGACACATCAAAGAACTATTTTGCTGTTTTAGTTTTCGAAAACTAATTTAAGAAAGTTTAAGAGTTTCCTGATTATTTGCAACAGTCGTTAAAACAAGATATCAAAAAGTAATAGAATATCAAATAGTTTACTCTATGATTTGGCCAAATTTCTATTATCTCTTAACACATATTAGGTACCTAAAGCGAAACAATGGCCAACGTTCTTAATATATTTTAATGATCTATACAAAATTCAAAAATCATCCTCCCTTTGGGCATACTATTTAACGTTGTGGAGTGCGATGTCTATTAGAAAAAACGTGGATATTAATAAATACTGGCATTTAATTGCGTTTTTAAAAAGAAAGTCAGAAGGATATAGACCTACAAAATCGAAGATATTAAAAAAAAAACGATATTGGTGTTTTTCTGCATGGTGAAAGTAGCATTTATTGTTGGACTAGCAGGAGCATGTAGAAGAGAAGAGCTGACAAACTTACTCTTGGAAATTTTTTTGTAACATCAGGAGAAATAGGAGGTTTAGCTATGGTGGAAATTGTCCGAAATTATATCAAGTTACGCCCTAAACACGTTGATTATGGTCGTTTTTTCGTGTGTTATAGGAATGGTAAATGTACAATACAACCAACAGCGGAGTGGATATTTTGACCGTAAAAAGGCACGGGAAATGGCGGTCAAATACAGTTGCAGAAGGATACATTGAGGCTTCGGAAGAAAACAAAAAGAAGAGTAGCTTGGAGTATACTCGGAAATAAAGAAAATGAAGCAACTAGTATCCAAAAACTAGTGTGGTAATATCTAATATTACCTAGCTAAATCTAAAAATCAGTGCGGTAATGGCTTTTTATCCCATGATCGTAGATAAAATAGGCTAACAATGTTTATGTTCTTTTCTTCGCACCATTTCTGATAGCGGGAGTGGACAACTCATATTTTGCCTATGATTTTTCGGGCAGAAGACTGGAAATTACTCCCGTTGCCCCTTCTTCGCTATCGGATGGAAGATCTGAATCGCTCATGTTGAACATGTATGAAATTCGTTCCGAACTTTGTGAAAAATTACAAATTGTTTGACAGGATTATTTTCTAATGTTTTCTAACAAAAATTTAGTTACAGTTATTTGGTTGCTATGGTATAGTAAGTACAGGTAACAGATGTAATTTGTTTTTAAATATTTGATAGGTAATCTTTTCACGAAAATATAAATTATATTGTAACTCATATAAGATTTTAAACGATCGTAGATAACATTAGGTACGTGTGATACATCGTTATTAACATACGCGTGTGGAAGTATAGAAGTGTAGAATATCAAGTTAAAAACATTAAAGTTGTTCTTTATTTAAAAGTTATTAACCGTTGAAGTACTAAACAAATTATTATATTTTTGACGCCATTTCTGACGTTTTATTTTGCGAATTTCCCTTCTCTAAGTAAATATTTTGCATATATGCAGTGAGCTTCAATGAAAATTTTCGTTAGCAAAATTGACGAAAAGAAAAACAGAATATGCACTTATGTTCAACATTTTTCATACATTTAAAATCGACTTACATTCAAATCATAGCGGATCCTTGTTTTAATTTAAACCATTTTTACCGAATTTATATTCTTGTGAAATATTTCAAAAATTAAATTTCAATTATAATATCGCGCTCGATCTATAATCAACATTATTTTCGAGGGAAAATAATTACTACATATTTTCCACTCCGCCACATCAGCCCCTGGAGACATAGTTAACCTCTATAATGTTAAGATGTTAAGGTGTCAAGTAGTACCTCGTTTTAAATCGTATTAAATTATCCTGTCAAAGACACCAAATACATTAAATTTGGTTCATAATTTAATGAGAGTTTGTATTTTAAATGTAATAAAAAAATTCTAAACTCAACGTAGGTATTTATTTTTTAAATGTTGAAACTGACCAGCACTAGCTTCCATGAAATAATTAAGATTTTGTTAGTTAGTTAGTTAGTGACACTCGGTTAAAATTGGTTTTTGTAATACGTCCAACGAATCGGGCTAAGTACATTATATTATATATTTTAAGAAGCCTTCTCAGGAACCAATCCAGTGGGGACAAATCTGTTGATCGTACTGGCCACGGAATTTTGGTGAGTCGAGTTATTATGGTAGAACAAAATGGCGGTTTAATGGAATATTTAAAATATCAATATTAAAAAACTGCTTACTCAATTGAATTGAATTTTTTCACCCTAACCAAGTGTAAAATAGGATGTAGTAACATTTTCTCAATGATATATGGCAAAACAAATGGTGGCCTAATAAAAAGTTTTTTACCTTAAATTTTGCACAAAAATTAAGAGTGGCTTGTGGATAAACTGGTAAAATTTGATGACGAGCTATTATGGCGAAAAAAAATGCCTGCCTAATTAAATATTTAAAAGATTAGCGGCCGGTTG
This sequence comes from Kuschelorhynchus macadamiae, assembly GCA_030620095.1. Lineage (NCBI taxonomy): Eukaryota > Metazoa > Arthropoda > Insecta > Coleoptera > Curculionidae > Kuschelorhynchus > Kuschelorhynchus macadamiae. Next base: position 191,556 of record JAUTXW010005498.1, read on the forward strand.
CAGAAAGCTCAATTAAAGTCTAGAATGTTTAACAGAATGTCAAATTTGACAGCGACTTTCTAGATTTCTGTAAGCAACTTATCAAATCCGAAAACTCGGTTAAACATTCTAAACAGCAATTAAATTTTGTGCAACCGGGGGTAGTACCAAAAAATACTTATTCAATCACTTAGTCAAACATTTTGCAAAAAAATCAAGTTTGAAATAAGCAAGAACTGATAAAATTTTGTCAATTTTATATGAAATAACAATACGGCCTATTAATTAAATGATTAAAAAGGCGGTAAAATTCCATTCCCAAGAATAAAGATCTAATTTTTATGGATACAAATATATCATTATTGATTTTTTTATAAATGATGTAAATAAACTTTTAAAAAAAATATAGATATTAAAATCAATTAATGACAAATAAAAACAAAGTTTAAACAGTGGGTATACTGGAGTATCGAACTAGTAGTTGTATTGAATAAATGTTTGCATGTACGTATGTATGTGTTAGATTCGTAAATAAAACGGATGTATTGACATAAATTCTTATCTTAATAATTATTATATAATGTGTATAAATTTATTACTAAATAACTATACGTATATATAAACTGTGTTATATGTGCGTGGTGGAATCCGTTACGAGGAAAGTTTAGGATAAACTGACTTTACCGATTTTTTTCATTGTAGAAGGAAAAAAAACGGTTTTTGGCACTTTTTTAGATATTCTCCCCCATTAAGGTTCTAAATAATTTTGTCAAAAATAGCAATGCACTTAAACAACTTAAGCGGACAATCTCTCTATATATATATATATATATATATATATATATATATATATATATATATATATATATATACACGTTCATGAAAATTTTTCCTGTAATAATAATAAATGAGTATCAATAAAATAAAAATAAATCTAAACGGATGTGCATAATTTTTCAAGTGACACACATGAAAACCGACCCAATAATTTAAATTTAATTCCAAGGGCCAATTTTCCGTCTCGAAAACATTTCGAGCATGACGGCGTCCAAGATTAATGCCGATATCTGATAGGACAATCGATAAGGTCCTGCCAAAAAGATTTCCTGAAACATGGTCTCGGCGTAAAATCGAGGACAAGATAATTAAAATATTGTTTTGGAGGTCTGTTATGACGCACGTAATCAGTATATTTAACTGATCTCGGGAAAAGAGGTCGTTTTGAGGGCCTTGGATATTTTTTTTTCGTTTTCTCATTATTTAAATTGATTTCACGATTTGATTAAATATTTTATTGCGAGTAATTGTATTTATTATAGTATTATAGTAGTATATCAGTTCAATGAAAATAATTTCTGATGAAGGCTTGATGCCAAAATACACTAAGTTTCCCAGCTGAAGATTGTGTATTAATAGATTATGGATCCATTATCTCTACCATTTGTCTCTGCATTGCAAGGCTATCATTTTTAACGTTCCTAGAAAATCAGTTGTTTCGATCAGGGTTAGGTAGATATTTTTTTCTGGTTTCCCTAGTATTATTACTTTATTTTGAAATTTTTACAAAATAATATGAACGGTTGCCGGCAGTCGTAAAATCAGATGTGTACAATAATTCGGCCCAGGGGTATTTCTTATAGACTAAAAATTGTAACAAACTTGTTACAATAGCCGCACGAGGCTGTTTTTGTTCGAGTATTTCTCTTTTTGGACCGGAAATTTTTGAAATTATGTTTTTTGACCTTCGAAGTGCTCTAGCTCGGAAACGGTACGTTGAGGAAATACGCTTCTATGAGGTCGATCGTAGAGAATAAATGGGCACTTCTTTTGGTAAAAATGCGATTTCGTTGAGGCTTATAATAAGCCGGCAGTGGCGTCCGATAGGGGCATTTTTTTTGAAACCCCGATGATTTAAAACGCAGGTCGCTATGATTCATTTGGTGGGGTATTTTTTTTTGAATTCCTCGTCCAAAAATCTCGGAAAAGTTCGTTAACAGGAAATATCGGACCACGGGATGTCACTTAAAAAAAATAAAAAAGGGGTAAAAATGGGGTAACTATGAAACTATGACTACTTTGTCAAGGTAAAAAGGGGGTTCGATGGGGAATATAAAGGAGATTTAATATCAATATATGCCTATACCTCAAATAACGAGAAAGCGATCGAAATGCAGAAAAACTAAAAAAAAAAACTGTTTCCGTGTTTTCAATTTTCCCATATTTCACTATTTTTATTCGAGAAGGATAACGAGAGAGGGATTTTTTATTGTGGGACTCCAAATCTCCCCCTAGGGATTGAAAAACTAGATCGCCAAAATTACTCTCCGGTGATTCGTTTTCATATATTTCTTTACGGTTTTACGTCTGGCCCTGTAGCATATGAACGGTTGATCCTAGGGTAAGGGGGTGATTTTGAGAAATTTTTGAATTGTAGCTTGCACGAATTCTGCTTGCCGCTGTCTGACTCTTCGTATATTCGTATCGGTACCTCCTGGAATAAAAACGATTAGACATATCAAAAACTCCGTCTTTGTTCTGCAAGACATCGATTTACATTTTTAATCCGAAGTCGAAAAATTGCGTTATTTTTCGATTTGCCTTTAAATTTGCCACTTTTTCAAGTTGGCCAGGCTCTGTCAGCTGTGTAGTTTTTACTTAAGACTCGTAAATCACACAGAATAGTTACATCAGCGATTTATTTCCGTCAGTTTAGCGCGGGCGATCATTGTTGCAGTGACGTCGTCAGGCCCTCTCGAAACAAGTTTCATTTGTTATTTCTATAGAAGGATAATATGGTTTAGCATTTTGATGCTGTTATTATGGCTTTTAGTGCAATAAATTTCGACAAATTTTATATCAAACTAATAGAGCAGCATTACCCTATAAACTTCGGTCAATAAGCAATAGTCAATTGCTCATCAAAATGGTATAGAAATTTGTATTTGGACATAAAAATAAATTATTATGAAAAAATTTAAAAATTATGTCAATACAAAAATATATATTATGAGTGCCTTCTTAGGAAATTTTATTATATTAAGTTCTTTAACGTCAGGATGCCCCAAATAAATTATATTAATTTAAAAAGCAAATAGGTAAAGTGATTCTTAAATAGAAAAGTAAAAAACATGGTATTACGATTTTTTAATAACTGTTATGATTGTCATACATATTTTTGAAAAAATAATGTTTTCTAGAGATTACAAAAAATACCTAAATATAACCACTTTAAAAACGAAAACGGAATCAAAAAACACAATAACTTAAGAGGCTTCTGATATCTAAGTATAAATAACTTTCAGATTAATTAACAAAGTTGAGGTTTGCATTAATACTAAAAAAGCCACAATCCAGAGCAAAAATTAAAAGTGCGGTTCAAAATAGTGGCATTTTCCAGTCACCGGGGGCTTCAACAGCAGCTTTAATTTAATTTTTGATATTAAGTAATGGGTATATAAAGTCGCCGCTTTATATAATTTCTAAAGCTGTTGCGAGCTATTATGCTTATAGTGATAATCATCATCAGTGACCATTAACGGTATCAGATATTTTACATATGGGGTATGATAGGATTTAATATGGATTTTATTTATACTCCAAGGCGTATTACAAGCTAAATATTTTGATAGTAGAAATAGATAGCATTTCAGTTGCATTCTGAATTGAGAGCTGTAAAATATTTTCTTAGTATAAATTTTAGTCGATTAAAATATTTATTTTCCATTAAGACCATTAACCTACCATATTTTTACTTTCCCATATGACAACTCATATATTGTATTATTAATAAAATGTACAAGATATATAGTGTATTCGCTCAGACCATAACTTGAGAACAGACAAACTAATTCGTTTCAAATTTGCACCAAACATAGTATGAGTCAAAGTCCCGAGGGAATTTGATTTTGTGAGCCATAACGTACAAAATCGTATTTTGAGAACGCACAAACCGATAACTGTATAATTGAAAACAGATATAGTTAAGGTAATTGTTTTGACATGAAAAAATTGTGGAAGTCGTTAACGTAGATACTGGATTTTTTCGTTTATCTATATTTTAAAAACCTTAATATTTTGAAAAATAGCGAAATATCTCAAATTTATATAATTTTTGTCACAACAGAAGGTACCTCTAAAATCATGAGGCAGCCTCCTAAAAAAAATATACAAAAACGATTTATCAATACAAAAAAAATAAGTATCTTTTAATTTTTTTTGCATATTAAACAATTTTTTCAATTATACAATGTATTCCAGAAACATTAAACATGCCTAAATGGTGAAACACGTCAAATTTAGTTTCATTCAAGGGCAAAAGATCGTCCACGTGATGTAACTTCAAATCCTTCTACTCCTATCGTATTGTCCTTACTTTTAAAACATGCAACGTCAGATCTTGTATAGTGTTTTTTTTTAATCTGACAGCGCACTATACTGTGTTAGAAAGTTAAGGATATTAAAAATTGTGAGTCTTTTCAATCTTCAATAATTCCTTAAACTTTTTTAACTCGCATCAGGTTACTTTTGGGTAGCTTGTTCCTTGAGCTTTCGCAACGCCTTCGAAAGCTGTGTCAAATTAATTAGGTAACTAGCTACAGGGCGATTCAAAAATGGTATTCGAAATTTAAAAAAAGTTTAAATGTTCACATATTCAAGAAAAACGATGTAACAAAAGTATTTTTCATGTTTCTTGCTTACTAGGCTAGTAGCTTGCCTATATGCAACAGAAAAAACTCTTTTCTAGCAAGACAGGAACCTTTTTATAAACTAATCTACTTTTTGGGTTATTTATTGCATGTATTTTAATTTATTTGTTGAAATAATAGACAAACCAATAAAAAAATTATTAGAGGCGCGAGCAAGAGTCAAAATTTAATATATAGTTTATTTGTATTTCTAAAATTCAAAGCCTGAATTATGATCTGTATTATAGTAATTAGTATCAGTATCACACCCTTCTTCTATAGTAAAATATATCTGATATACGGTGTGCCTTAAAATTATATTTTTACAACTTTTGCTATTAATTATTAATTATTGATTTACACAAAAAAATTAATCAAAATTTATACGCATTCCGGGATAAGAATTAGCATATATTAAAATATAAAAAAGTATAAAAGGTACTTTAAAAGTTATGACAAAAATAAATAGATCTACAATTAATACTTAAAAAGAAGAAAACCCAACCCAATTAAGCAAACTAAAGTATATAATATTTTAATAAAATTAAAACTAACACAAATAAAGAATAAATTGTTCGTTAAAAAATAAATAAATTGAACACTAGTACTTATACTCCGTACACCATTTGCAATAACTGCTTCAAATTGTTAAGCATTTGTTGAATACTAAAATTAACAGTATTTTAAGCAATAATCAAAGTACAAAAAACACAAATTAAATTATCGCTGTTTTGCGTACGTTACCGATAGCATATGACCAAAAAAATTAAATTTTATTTATACTAATTTCACGATTATATTATATACAATGGAATAAAACCAATAATAAATAAATAATCCGAACATTTTATAAACTAAAAAACGTTTCTATCTGTTTTACAAGAGAGATAAAAGTATTTTTGTTGCAGGCAGACAAAGTAACTTCCTAGTAAAAAAATTTTTAACACTTTTATTACATGATTTTTCTTAAACAAGTATTCATTTATGTTTTTTTTTAATTTTCATGGATGGTCATGTATCTAATTATATAATTCATTTTACATATCTTTGACAAGCGTTTCTATAGCGCAAAGAAACAAGCTATCCAAATTATGTTTGCAGCTTCAGATAGGTTCATTTTTAAAAAAGTTATCGAAGTAAGAAAATGGGCAACAATTTTTAATATTCTTAACTTTTGTAACAGTATAATTACAAAATCTTACGAGTCTCACCGAATGGAGTAGGAACAAAGCCTTTCCTAATAGAAATATGTGATGCTTCGCCAAAAGTTATTAAGCAGAAATGCATTGTAATGTGCTGATTTTAAAGCCATTTTAGGACTTACTTCGGTAGTTTCGTTGTACGTAACCATGCCATACGTTAGCTGTTTAATACTGATGTCTTCAACTTTAACTTAACACATATTCTTTTGTTTGACAACTTATTCCTAATTTTTGTTTGTTTGGTCCTATCTCTACTAATTACATCTTTTTTTTCTGTATCTCATTATTTCATAACTGTTTTACTTTTTTTTCTATGTTATTTCTTTATTCCATAATATACTATTGAGGCAGCTTTAAACTTTTGTTGCTTGCATAATTCTTTTTTCCATGTCCCTTTTGTCCTTGTCTGTCCAGTCCCAAATAAACATATTCCTTCCAGAAGGAAACCTGTTGACTGGTATCAAGCTCTATTTGCTTTTGTTCTCCACCTAACATAGATATTTCGTTTTATATAATCATGGTTTAAAGCCCAAACATAGTATGTCCACTTTTTGTTGTTCTTTAGATAAGTCCGTACTTGGAATTGAATTTTTACGTTATTTACGTTCTGCACACATATTTTATGTCTTAAATAGAAATGAAAAGGAAATAATTGCATTTATAATTATAGAATATCCACTTTATTTTAAAATTGTATCTGTACATACATATCATATCCCTGTTCAAGCACAAATATACTAACTAAAGAACATATTGATGTTCTTGACAAATAACCGATGCAAAATGGTAAATATTGTATGTTCGGACATCCAATATTTAAGCTCTTGGCATCAAGTTCGTAAGAGTGTCAGATATTTCAGGTCCGGACATGTTATGCTCTAAAAATTATTCCAGATGTTTGTCACCTTTGATTTTTTGTTTGTCCATATAATGAAAACATCGTCCACATATATTAACTAAACTTTAGGTTTAAATCTTGCCGTTTCTATGGTATGGTTTTCGAACCACTCCATGTAAATATTAGTCACCACTATAGAGAGGGATGATTTCATAGAAAGACCGTCATCTTGAGAGTAGAACTTAACTTTAACTTGAAAGTAAGAATTATAGCGACAACATTATAACAGGTCCGTAACTGCATTCAGTGGTAAAGAAGTTGTCTCAGAAAGAAACTGCTTGGTCTATATAATGGATATCGACTCTTCCAGCAGAAAATTTGTATACGGCTTTTCCACATCAAAGCTTACAAATTAGTTTTCTGGATCTAAGGAGGTATCTTTAAGAATATTTACAAAATGGCTAGAATTTTTCACAAAAGGAGTAATCTTACCCTTTAGTGGCTGGATAATCTATTGCAGATATTTGGATAGTTCGTTGATCGGTGAGTTCCTTATATTGCTAAAGATATCTCCTTCGACCCAGAAGATCAATTTGTAAGTTTTGTTGTGGAAAGCCTGTATACAAATGTTCCGCTAGAACATTAATATATCACTTGTTCAACATATTGCCTTATAATCATTACAATCCTATTTATTTCCTTTTTTGTGTATGGATGATTTATACGCAACATTTCACTGTTTCCGAATGAGTGATACATTTATTGATAATATATACGTTGTCTGGAGAACCAGCTTTGCATCTTTTGTACCCATTAAGCAACCATTCTCAGCCCTACAACTAAAAGTAGCGTGTAAGGTAGGTTGTTCGCGAATAATGTTAAGAACTAAAAACAAAATAGCAGAATTATATATAATTAATAGACAAAAAGTTCTCTCCTGGGTGTACAGAAAAAGAATAAATTCACAGAATCTTCAGTGGACGGTGTGGTAGAGACAAAATGGTGACACTATTAGAATCTAGAAAGTTACTACGAAGAGCTAAAAAATTGTCACAGGACATTCACAGTCTCCCAAACAGAGAATTTGTTTGTTGGGTTCAGGAACGCTCATAGTGCCAGTCAAAAATTTGTGGCGGTTGTTTGTAACAGGAAGTCTCACTGGGCACAATTAGTTTAGAAAAAAACAAGTGACACAATTTTGTAGAGGTTGCGAATAAGATGTGACCCAATCACTCCGTCTTGCCGTTTCATAAAACAGCTAAACCCTAAAGTTCTAGAAACGAAATAGGAACGCGTGCGAACAAGACCTAGAAGAAAAAGGACGATTTAGCCTGTTTCGTAGTGATAATTAACCGAGTAGAATATGGAAAATTATTAGAATTTTGAAAGAACTCTGATATTGAAGATACAGAAAATTACGGAAAACTTGCATCAGATCCTCACGCCCACACTATAGTTAGAAGAACCACGAGCTCCACATATTTGGGAACAGACCAGCTTGTCTCGGATTCGAATGCCGAAAAAAAAAGCACCGAATAGCAATGGACAAGAATATTTCTCTACAATGAAATTTGAAAAATATTATATCCGGCTCGTTTTGCTGAATTATGTGGAATCGTAGTTACTCAAATTATTACCATTGAACAAAATAAATGCATCGAATGTTGAAAATCTCTTAGATCGCCCGATAGACCAACGAACAGGTCTTGAAAAGAGCTTATTCTAAACGTGAACTCTCAACTGTTTCAAGAGACGTTGCTGTTGTCTCTAGCAGGTTGGCAGTATTGTTTGGATGAGACACAAAAAGCTTGTCAAGTAGATGGACTTATAAATGCTATATTTTTTCGACGTCTTTTTTACCCTCCCCAAGAACATCTGCTGGATATGCCATTGACATTTGGGTTTTAAGTAAAAGAAAAATATATGTACCGTTTCAGATAAATGCACTAGCAAAATAAAAGCCATTAACCTTGTGTTGTCACCAAAATCGAAACAAAGTAATACGAAAACAAGTATTTTTGAATGCGCGCAACCTTCAACATAACGAGAAACATATAATAGATCTGAAAAAAAGTATGTAAGTTGCAATAGTACGCTGATGCATTTACGAGATAAAGGATGCGAAAATAACTGAAAATTTGTATGGGTTGTTGAGAGAGTGATTTCGTTTAATAAATTTCCGGATTTTTGGTGTTTTAAGCTTCCACTGCCTACACTGTCATTATCCGAAACGATATATGTTGCCAATTATCAAATTTGATTATTGCTCATATTTTCGGATTCATTTTAAATGTAACAGTTAATCCCTGGTATATTAAGTTTATTTTCGTATTTTAACAATAATTTATATTGTTTTTTAAATTTAAATAAAATAATCAAAAATAGTAATCTTTGATATTCGAACAAGTTTTCCATAAGATCATGTTTCCAGAGCGAGACACAGACTACTCTTAAACTTCTTTTTCGATGACACTTCACCAGAAGAAACAAAACATCGCTACAGGGCTCGTTTAATTTTTTGATCTTTGAAGTTTACAAAATTCCAAATTCTCACTTATTTTTTAGAAAATCTGTGATATGTGAACCGAAAGTCTCAGTTACCTATCTTAGGCCGGGAAAACAGAACATATAATTGGAATAATATAAGGAAACTGACTTCGTGAATTGTTGCAACGTGCATCTTAATAATATTATTTTTCAAAAGACTATCCAAAAAATAATTGGGAAAAATTTATAAACAATTGCATAAAGTGCTAAAAATTGCTTTTTTTAACCAACTTCAAAAAAGCAGCACGATTATTATGTACATCATTGTACATCGATTACTCCGCGATGGTTTGACCGATTTGGATAAAATTTTCAGGATATTACCGGAATGGTCCCATAAGCACACATATTAAAAAATATAAAAAATGGTGGAATGGTGCCATTTTCAATTGTTTCGGCTAGCGAAGAAAAGACAAATATATATTGCATTCACCACATCATCAGGAAAAAATATGCCTGTTTATATCGTGTTTATATGGTTTTCTGGGTTTTTAATGGCACGCAGTTCAATTTTACTCAACTTTTTAAATCTGACAATGTTTATAATATTAATACGGTGTTTCTGGTAAAATTTTAATTTTAAGCTAGGTTTAGGCTTTAAAACTTAAAACTTTGTATAAATAGAACTGAAAAGGATGAAATACATTCTTTTGTAAAACATAGAACCAACTTAAAAAAACACTAAAGAGTGAAAAATAATATTTTGTTCCACATACAAAATTTGACTTTATGAAGTCGGTGTCAAAGTAAGAAAAATCGTGTCTATTTGATGTGGTATATATGTAGAAACTCAATATATAAATGTTTGTTTTTAATTAAGTAATTACGAATTAGTTTGACGCCGACTTCATAAAGTCAAGTTTTAATAAAATTTTGAGATGAGCCTGTGTGAGCTTTTTTGCAAATACCAATAACTTATTTACTGAACGATTTTTATTTTTAACATTAGGAACACATCAGACTAACATATTTTCACATTCTACTAATACTATCACCTTTCATTGATTACTACCACACATAAATCAACTACTATCACCTTTCATTGATTACTACCACACGTATTTCAGATACTACCACTTTTCATTAATTACTACCAATCGTATTTCAACTACTACCAAATTCCTTTAATTACTACCAGCAATCATTTTGTCTGGACACAGGATTGAAAATATATCTCCAGGGGGACCGCGACTACACCATCAAAAACGGTTAGATACCTTGGAATCATCCTGAATGATAGGGGAATTTTAAGGACCATATACAAGTTGCGACCAAGAAAGCTAACTAATACCAAATCCTCAGTCCTGATAACTCTGATTTTCAATGTAGGTGGACCTAGATAGGTAAAAATAATAATGCTACTAGGGGTAGTTCACTCGATCATGCTATATGGGGCGCCTATTTAGCACAAAGCAATGGAAGTGAAGAGTAATAAGAAGGTCATGGAAAGCCTGCACAGAAAGATGCTAATCCGAGTCTCCTCGGGATATAGCGCGATATCAACCAAGGTAATCGAGTTAATCACCGGCACTCCTCTAATAGACCTATTGGTGGAGGAAAGGCGGGATCTTGATGACATTGTGAATGTTCACCAGGTGGAGACTCGAAAAGCTGCTAGAGAAAGAACCATCAACGCATGGCAAACAAGGTGGGCGCAGAACACCGAAAAAGGAAATGGTCGAAGAACGACGCCCGTTAACTTAATAGAATTAATGATGAGTACTCCAGCCCAGCGAAGTGGAGAGGGTCAACTTGCCTGGAGCGCGCTCCGGCTACGCCCCTACCAAAAAAAAAACTACCACATATATTTCATTTTCTACCAGCTTCCATTAATTACTACCACACACAATTCAACTTCTACCATCTTTTATTAATTACTACTACATGTATTTCAACTACTACCACCTTCCATTAATTACTACCAGTCATATTTCAACTACTGCCAGCTTATATGGATTACTACCACACATATTTCTAGTATTACCACTTGCATTAATTAGCTTTATATATTACAGAACTCTAAAAATACATTCCAAATAAAATTTGGGTATCTACTGTTTATATTTCACGTATATTTTAATTAATATACAAATTGGAAGTTATGTTTGTTCCAGTTTTAAGACTAATTTTTAAAAATTGTACATTTGATGTCGCAAACGAAAAACTTAAATGCATATTTTGTATAAACACTGTCAGCATAAAGGTAAAACAAATAAAAACTTTACCTTTTTGGGCCTCTATTAAATAACATTAGAACCCTATTATTCTGAAATCCCAGTTGTTTAATTTGGTATTGGGAGTTTCACTAAAAACAAACTTTTTCTTATTTTTTCCTTAATGAGATTCAACAATTTTTGTTCTAGGGTACTTAAGGTGCAAAAAAATCGTATATATTTTTAATATTATAAATTTAATATTTTTGATAGTTGTAAATTTCGCATATTTGATATCTTTATAGACAACTCAAAACGATTTCTAAAGGAACTTAACTGGAAACTCCCTCTTGAAACGTATCTAATGTTTAGAAAAATGGAAGAATTTATATATGTGTTATTTTGTGGTGGTTTATGGGGCTTTACGTATACAGTGGGTTATTAAAGTTGAGGGATAATCAAAGATAGTATATTTTCATTTTATGATTTATTTGGGGAGTAACTTAATTTATGTAATTATAAGTAATTTATGGTTTATGTAAAGTTTTTGTTTTCTTTTGCACTAAGTTTGGGGATTTTAAGCAAATTCCGTCATTTTCTACATTTAAATAGTTTTCATTTTGTTATTAACTTTAAGTATTATTTTTTGTACAGTAATTCACTTTCTTTACTTTTGTTAATGAATCTTTAAGTTTTTTTTTAAAAACCAAATATTTTATTTAAATAAACCACCTGCTAGTTAAAATAAATATATTCAAGAAGAAGATACCATCGTTGTTGCAGTTTGCTGTTGTTGGAGATATAAGTGGCCGCTGAATTGGTGAGATAAGATGTTCAATTAAATTTGTACTAACAATTATATTTGATAACATTGTAAATTATAATTTACGAAGAAGCCTACCGAGTACCTTTGATTTTACTTATCATATGTTAGTTAATTTCAGTAATATGATAGAGTTTCCCGCTATGTCTCAAATAAACAAATAAAATAAATAAATAATTTTAAATATTATAAATAACCGCTCTATAACCCTGTTACACCGGGTAAAAGAAATTTATCGATTTTTTAGATTCAATCCCATATTGAAATCGTGACGAAATTCTATTAGCCAATCTTCCCCGAAAGTGGCAAAAAATGAAAGGTTTACCAGTAAATTAAAACGAAAAACAGCACACAAAAAACATCAAATCTAACCTTACATAGTTAATAGGCAGGCACCCTGGGTTATCTATTCTGCCCATCGAAATACAACATTGATACTTACGCCAAGGAAGCCAAGGCAAAGAGCAAGAAAATGAACTATAGCGAATCATTCAGTAAGATGAGTCAGTATGGATTCAAATCATATACAGTGAGGACATAAAGGCCGTCGTCCCCAGTCTAACTTTTGAACCGCTCGGTATATTCCAACGACATTTGAAACGATAATATATGAGCTAATTTTCTTATTTTTTGAAAAAAAAATGACAGCTTTAAATGTCAAGAAGACATCTGCGTGCAGTTTCGAAACTTTTTTATGGAAGGGGAGTCGAGTGAAGCATCGTTTTAAAGGTCTTTTTATTCTTAATTCATCCCCTGATTTGGAATCTTTATTATAATTTTGGGATGTTTTTTTTTTTGAGGTTACCAATATCAATAGTCCATTAAGTGAAGCATTTTGTAAGCAAACGGTAAATATTTTACTAAAACAATATAACAATTAATAACAAAACTGATAAAACAAATATTAAAAAATAAGCAGAAAAAGAAAAACGTCAAATTTTTATTTTAAAAGATGTTGTAAATGTCCGCCTTGCACCTCTTCATTATTCAGTTCAGGGTTTATTCGATCATCGTTCGTCCAGAAAATCCGAATTTTGAAAACTTGAGATTTCACATAGCCCCGTAGAAAGTATTCAAGGAGTGTAAGATCTGACGAGCGAGCTGGCCAGTCTGTCGGGCCTCCGCGAGCAATCCATCTACCCGGATAAGTTGCATCGAAGTGTGTATCGAATAATGTAGCGAGGCACAGTCCTGTTGAAACGTAATGCCAAAGTGGAACTCAAGTGGGTTTTGAGCAACATCATCAATAGTGGAGTGATATCATACTGCAGCATTCGAAGATATGTGGGACCGTTTAAATTTCCTTCCAAAAATATGGGACCTATGATATGGCCACCGAAAATACCCGCCCAAACATTTATTATTTAAGGAAACTGTGTATATCTTTCGCGAAACACATGGGGATTTTCATCACTCAAATATCTACAATTTTAAGTATTGACTTTTCCTTTCAGGAAATCACTAAAACAAATATGACGTATATAATTGGGATTTGCTGTGATCCTTTCTGCCATAATCTGATCATCCAAAAAACAAAATGTTTTTAAAGAATCGGGCTTTAAAGTTACCGATATACAGTTTAAAAATTGCAGGCAGTTTATGCTACAGAGTGTTTCAAAAATTCACTAAAAAACATTTGCCTTGACTTCACCCTATATCTTATTCAGTGGTCAATTTTATTTTGCATTATTATCATGAAATCAATTTGGAAATAATATAAATTTAGGCTATAAAGGCAAATTTTTAATTATTCCAACTATAAATAATATATTTTATTAACTTTTTCCCATGTGTGTATTTCTTCTAGTGTTTCAGTGAAGAAAAAGTATTTATCTGTCTATGCTGAGGAAACTGTAAAAACTGTTTATAGTTCTTTATTTAACAGAGGACTTTGATAGTGCCAATGCGAGTGAAAGTTTTGATTTTATTAAAATACCTTTGATTACATTGAAGAGAATCGTTTCAAATCCCATCACGTCAAAAAAAGAACCGTAAAGATACCGGTTCCACCAAATGTTTAGGTGAAACCGACAAGGACTTGATAAGGCGAAAAATCTACATTCTCTACATTAACTCTGACCTACATTAAACTTTCTGGAACACCGCCTTACCAATGATGAAGCCCAAATAAGCGATAGCGTCACTAGCCTGTGGAAAGTTTTGCCTAAAATGGTTTTCATATATCGCACATTTGATAAAATGCAAGTACTTATGGAATGCTAGCGATTTCAAAAGTGGCGCTTTGGTGTCCAACATCGATTAGAAAATACCGTTCTGAAAATCGTGCAATAATTCACTTCGATGAGACATGGTTTAGCACGCATGAAACATTATTCAAAGGATGATCCGATTCTTACTGTCGGTGTAAAACAAAAAAGGGAAAGAATGTAAAGACTCCTGCGTGGATTACCATGAAGATATAGCAGCAGAACTTTCTGAAGAATGGTTCAAGAACAGTCTTTTATCAAAATTTCATCCGAAAAGCAAGATAGTGATGCGACAATGCATAGTCGCTAATTATTTAGGGTTCCAATGTAATAAATAAGTAATGTGATGTGAAATATATTTTAAATGTTTTTATTGTTGATCTTGTCGATGTAAGGTATCTTTTTTGGTTGAAACCTGTGCTTTCCTGACAAGCAGCTCTGAAGATGGCGAAAGCCGAAAACGATTTGCTATGATTTTATTTAATAGACATTTGCACGAAATAAAAAGTCTCTGCATTTCTAATTACTTAAGACTCCAGGCTCAAATAATACAAATTTGGAGATTCCAAACTACCTGAGGGATTAAAATTTTTAAAGGTATTCTGTATAAAAAATATATATTTGTGACGCATTGGCACAGCAAATAGGACATGATATGTCCTACGAGTGCTACGACTCCCACCTCACTATTGTGAGAGCAAATGTGGCGCCAATTAAAAACAAAGGTTAGGTTTGAAAATATTTCTCCGACTTAAAAGTTGTATTGTTGTAGAATTAATAAAAAAAATATGTTAATGATGTTCTTCCAGGTATTTGGAAAAATTCAATCCATCTGTTTGAAACAGAAGATATATAAGATTACAAATGTAAATATACAGTAGTATCTAAAAATTTGTATTACTTAATTTCTTTTTATTTTATTGAATTAATATAGACATTACAAACGAATATAGTTAATTGTTTTCTTTAAAACCTCAAATCTGAATTAAATACATAAATGTCTAAAGTCCAATCCCTTAGTATATTGCCTACACAATAGGGTCAACCTTGGTAGGTTTATTGCAGTAATTCAGTCAGAACCATTTTTCGTGAAATGTACTATATCAATCGCAAATGATTTATTAAATCGGATGTTCTTTTGGTACTTACCATTACACTCCCTAAAAATAATCCAGCTCTTGTGCGTCTCATGAGAGGTGAAAACTCCCGCCATGGGACAGTCACACATTATGTTAAGACTTAAAAAAATAAACTCTAATCTCTACGAAACTGTATCAAAATCACTACTAAATTATAAAAATATATTATCTATTATTAAATAGATTTTTTTAAATTTAAATTAATGATAACCACTTGTTAGATTCGCAAGACAAAAAGTCAACGAACGCCGGGTGGTTTTCCGTACACGGACAGACGGTCTGTTGAACGCGTTTTGAAAAATTTCAAAGGAAAACTGTCGACTCTGCGGAGCGTGCTCTGGTTGTTGGCGACTCCCATGTACTTTCGTTCACGTGGTCGGCAAATCTCGGGATAAAAATAGAAAACGGGAGTTCCTTGCCGAGGCTTGTTTGGTTACGCACGGATATCGGAAACATTATTTTTCATCTGTCGATGGCTTTCGGGATGCATAAAATGCAAAACATCAAATACATAATACTAAATCGAATTATTTACCTGATACAGGGGGTAGTAAATGAGACTAACATATTTACAGCCTTAGTAGTGTCCGCAAAGTTCAATTGTGTTGTTTAAATTGTTTAAATTTTGATTTATCTGATCGTTTCAAGGAGCGTCTCACTCGCGAAATCTCTGTACGTTTTCCTTGAAATCACGAAATCATGGCCGAAATCAGGAAATCACATAACAAATCCCGAAATAATTGCCGAAATCATGAACGCGCATCCAAAATCACGAAATAAAACATCATCATCTACACAGATCGTTAGCAAAAATATTTTGTTTTTAACCTTTGTTACTTTCCTCGTAAAAGGGAAGTGTTGTAATCGTGAAAAAATCACCTCCGAGATTTTTTCAGATCTTTACGTTTCAGGCGCCCTAGGTGCAGGAAAACATGTTATCTCAATTCCTTCCGTCTGTCCGTCGGTCTGTCTGTTCGCGGCATAACTAAAAAAACTACTTAACCGATTGAGTTCAAATTTTGGTAAAAAATTAAAGATCATAAGGGGATGACCTAGTAACATTTTGATAAAAATTTAATAGGACAAAACAAACTGGCGGCTTAGTGAAATGTTATTAAATTTATTATTACTAAAAAACCACTTGTCCAATTTACCTCAAATTTTGCACAAAAACTAAGTATTATGTAGAAATCAACCGGTAAAATTTTGGTATGAATACAAGATGGTTAAACAAAATGGCGGCTTAATAAAATATTTAAAAATTCAGCCTGAAAAAACAACTTAAAGTAATGGATTAATTTAAAATTTGACATAACTAATTCTGGTATAGAGGTGAACTTGTAAAATTGTGGTACGAAGTCAAGATGGCGGCCAATCAAAACGTTTTTAATCATAAAAATGTACCTAGATGCCAAAAAATATAAGTTTTTTATCAATTCCTTCGGTCTGTTCGTGTGTTTATCGGTCTGTCCGTTCTGAACTACTCACCCAATTAACTTAAAATTTTGGTCAAATGGGGATGACCTAGCAATATTTTCGTAAAAGTCTATTATGACGGAACAATATGACGGCCTAGTAAAACGGTACAAAATTATTACAAAAAAACTGATTATCCAATTTACCTCGTTTTTCACAAAAATCAAGTGTTACATAGGAATAAATTGGCAACATTATGATAAAGATAGCGAAACAAAATGAGGTCCTAATACAATATCTAAAAATGAACCTAAAAAACTACTTATAAGATTAATTTCAAATTAATTAAGTCTGATACAGAGATAAACTCGCAAAGTTGTGGTACGCATTCAAGATGGCGAACACAAATGGCGGCCAAATAATATGTTTAAAAAGTCAATGTAAAAACTACTTATTCAATTTATTTTAAACTGTACCCAAAAATCAAGTATGGCATAGTAGAATCTGATAAAATATTGGTAGGAATCTAATAAGCATTAAGTGTGATACAGAGATAAACTCTTAAAAGTTGTGGTACCAATTCAACATGACGGGATAAAATGGCGGTGTGTCAATGTAAAAGCTACTATTCCCAAAAATCAATAGGCATAGGTAGAAACTGATAAAATATTGGTAGGAATCCAATTTGGTTGAACAAAATAGTGCGCAATAAAATTTTTGAAAAAACAATATATGTGTTATTAAATGACTATGTACTGAACTAAATTGGGAAACACATTACTATTCCTAATGAAACGAAAGATTCATAACCAGGGAAGTTCCGAGTAAGGAATTAAGTGTAAATGTAAAATATATTCATAATACATTATAATTATCAGGGAAGTTTAAATTCAATTTTTCAATTTGTCTTTGTTTAGTACTCAACGTTTTAAGATGATACCACCTGCTACTACGTAGATTAATTTATTAATTTTACCGGTAATGCACCAGATTTATTTGTTTTTCTATTCTGCTTCCTGAGCCTCAACACAGCTCTCAACAAATGATCTACTGAAATAGCAACTATTCAGCTAATGAAAAGAACCTATAAGAGCTTAGATGATTGTATAAATTGTCGTGGGTTATTTTTTGATTTATCAAGATTCTTTGATACGGTTGACGTTAAATTTGTCAAAGAAAAGCTCTGTAACCTCGGTATTAGAAGAGAGATTCTAAACTGGATTATTTCTTTCCTGCCCCACAGAAAAATTCAAGTACTTGGCAATAAACTTAAATTGGATGGCTTCGAATGCACTACTGTTACTCCATTCCAATTATATTTCTGCTTTTTGTTTGTGACCATGACATGCTAACAAACTAATCCTTAATACAGTTAAGACGATTACCAGGACTAGCTCAGCAAGACAGTGTTCAATTCAAATAGGAGTTGAAGAAATATCTGGCTGTCAAAGTAATTTACTCCCTAAATGACTTCAATCCTAGTATATAAACAAAAAGCCTGCCCTTTACAGTGTATAGCGTGTTTGCAAATTGTTCTGTCTCAGATTACGGTTCTTTTATCACTGTAATAATTTTAATAAGCATTTAAAATTATGTTGTATGCGTTTTATTCATCGAGCTGCTAATGCTCATGAACGAGATCCAAGATTTGCGCTTGATTAGTCCTAAGTGAAATTGTAATAAGAGCAAGATAAATAAAAAAAACATTTTATTATATTCTACATAACACAGGACGACCAGGCTCAGTCAGTTATTACTAGGAAAACAGATAGTCCTGATTAAAAAAAAGACTGGATCCAACGTGTGCACTAATTAATCTTACACCAGAGACAAACTATATAATAATTAACAGCTACAAATTTCCGAGGGATGCTCTAGATACCCCAGAAGGGAGACTTACCTAGCAACTTCGAAGAAAAACCTTCGATTTGCAACAGGTATTCTGACTGGATATGTGTCCAACCCACATCCACAAACATCTTCAAAATATAAATTTTAATGGCACTTCGGTCTGCAGAGGTGATGAACACGAATATGAGGCTGTTTCGTGTTTACTCTGTAACTGTCCTGCTGTCTCATCAATCAGATAATCTATTATGGTTAGGCGATGGCCTAACATCGTTAGCGATCTTCCCAGAGATATTTCATATTAGTGGATTTACAAAGGGACCAATAGGCTCTAATAATCAACTCTCACCACATATAGAAGGCAGAATACAAGAGCCTAACAACGAGATTTAAATTGTAAGAATAAAATTGAAACTACTAACAAGACCAAGATTATCACGTTTTTGAATTTGCTCACTACTGATTATTGAGATCTAACCAGGACGGAGCTTGTTCTTGAAATATAACTTACTTCTCAGGCACGACTTTCTGAAATCGGATTGATTGATTGATGATTGAAAGATGGAATGTTGTCCACTGTCAAAACTACTGTCTTTGAAAATTATTTTGCCAAAATCTTCATAAAACTTCTATCTTCATTCGGTTGGTTTTTACTGTGACGTTTTCCAGACCTACGTCAGCATTTCACGCTAAATAAATATATCTTTCTAATAGATTTTCAGAATTTCCCATGCTGGGAATGTGTATAATTCGATTTAAAAAAAATTAACAACCACAGTGTATTCGTCTGGCTTTCATTCAGTCGAGTTATAAAACGAGGTAAATTATATTTTTTAATGGTTTGTATACGCAAAGGAGAAATTCTTTAACATTATTTTCAATTTGATTCAATTTTCAGATGTGTTTATGAAACTTAAGCAATACTGCTGGTATTTTATGTATTCCAAATGCTTTTGAGCTTACATATAATGAGGTAATGTTAAATAGAGGAAATACATGTAAAGCCATGTTTTTTCAGTGCGGAATCAATAAAAAAATTCCAATATTAAATTCAATTCAACTAAACTAAACCTGAATGTCTCCAAGTTATTGAAATTAAGGAACCTATATACTTTATTAAAATAATTTCTATATTATACAACAATCTTATATATCAAGTGTAGTTACGTTTAGTGAAGAAGTTGAAAATAATAGAAATACAAAATTCTAAATAACTGCTCTATTTTGGTTCTGGAGGTGAGCATGAAACAACTGCATAAAAAATATATAGAAAAATCATGCAAAACGGCAAAAAGCTTAATAACTCACAGGCTCAATTTGTTTGATGTGCCATTAAGACCGAAATATGTGTAGATGATTATTTTCTATAACTAATACTTTCATCAATATTTTGCAACTTATTTCATGCTCAAAGTTAAAAAGAAACCAAATTATAGTAAGTTATCTTACCGATGTAATTTACAAATTGCCCCACGTTTTGTCCTATTTACTGTTGGAGTATAACCTTGACGGACAGAACACAAACGATTTTTTTCGCGAAAATAGAAAATTATTAGTCATGTTTTCCGGAATGATAAATCTCGAACTGTGCTAGCCTATTTTCCGAAATGAGATCGTAGCAATTTTAGTCGAGACATAAATATTTTTTAAAACATGTCATGGCCTGTCTTCAAATCGAATTGATATTAAGTATTTCTATAACAGAATTTTCTATAAATACGAATAATTCCTACTTTGACATATTTTGAATTCAAGAATAAAATATAAACAATGTTCAATGTTTGAAGAATTTTCGATCTAAATCTATCTATCTAAACTTTGGTCTTGGGTTAGTAGTTTCAGTTTTATTCTTACAATTTGACTCTCGTTGTTAGGCTCTTATATTCTGCATTCTATAGGTGGGGAGAGTTGCTTATTAGAGCCCATTGCTCCCTTTGTAAATCCGCTAATATGTAATATCTCTGGGAAGTTAGGTCATCAACCAGCCGATTTTTACCAACTACGCGATATTATTTCGGTCCAAGCTAACGATGTTAGGTCATCGCCTAACCGTAATAGATTATCTGATTGATGAGACAGCAGTTACAGAGTAAACATGAAACCACCTCATCTTCGTGTTCATCGCCTCTGCAGACCGAAGTGCCACTAAAATTTATATTTTGAAGATGTTTGTCGATGTGGGTTGGACACATACCCAGTCAGAATACCTGCTGCAAACCGAAGGTTTTTCTTCGAAGTTGCCATGTAAGTCACTGCCGTCTCCCTGCTGGGGTATCTAGAGCTTCCCTCGGAAATTTGTAGCTGTTAATTATTATATAGTTTGTTTCTGGTGCAAGATTAATTGGTGCACACGTTGGATCTAGTCTCCTTTTTTAATCAGAAGGACTATCTGTTTTCCTAGTAATAACTGACTGAGCCTGGTTATTTTCTGTTATGTAGAATAAAATAAAATGTTTTTTTATTCATCTTGCTCTTATTACAATTTGACTTAGGACTAATCAAGCTTAAATTTTGGATCTCGTTCATGAGCATTAGCAATTCGATGGATAAACGCCATACAACATAATTTTAAAAGCTTATTAAAATTATTACAGTGATAAAAGAACCGTAATCTGAGACAAAACAATTTGCAAACACGCTATACACTGTAAAGGGCAGGCTTTTTGTTTATATACTAGGATTGAAGTCATTAAGGGAGTAAATGACTTTGATAGCCAGATATTTCTTCAACTCCTATTTGAATTGAACACTGACTTGCTGAGCTAGTTCTGGTAATCGTCTTATCTGTATTAAGAATTAGTTTGTTAGCATGTTTGTTTATCCAAGAAATACCCAACTAAGGGTACTGCAGTATCGTCAACGAAACTTACCACATGTCCTAGAAAGTGTTAAGTCACAAACAAAAAGCAGAAATATAATTGGAATGGATTACCAGTAGTGCATTCGGAGCTATCCAATTTAAGTTTATTGCCCAGTACTTGCATTTTTCGGTTGCGCAGGGAAGAAATAAACCAGCTCGGTATCACTCCTCTAATACCGAAGTTACAGAGCTTTTCCTTGACAAATTTAAAGTCAACCGTACCAAAGGCTCTGGATAAATCAAAAAATAACTCACGATACTTTATACAATCATCTAACCTCTTATAGGTTCTTTTCGTTAGATGAATAGTTGCTATTTCAGTAGTTGACAAATGATGTTGAAAGCTGTGTTGATACCCAGGAAGCAGAATATATCTAGCAAGTTTGGAGGAAGATGGGGAAAGGAAAAGATTAATCTGAGAATTATGTGTTTGGTTTGTACTTTAATAGATTTTCTAGTTCTCTGTACTTGAAATAATATTTCCGGATAGTTTCGAATTTGATTGCAATAATGGATTATCCTTCGAATCAGCACTTTTTTTACTAGAGTTGAATTAAGTTGTTTGCGCTAATGCTAAAAGAAGAAAACGAATTGATTTAGGTCAGGAGATCTTGGTGGACATAAAACTGGTCCTCGACCTATCCAATGATTTTCAAAAGTATCAAAAACGACGAACTAAAATTCTAAACTTTGGTGGAACACCATCGTGTATGTACTAGATTTTGCAAAGATAATGATTGATTGATAATGATGAGATAAATGTTGCTGATAGCCTGATTGAAAGAAATGAATAACATCACAAGCAAATCTTCGTGTCGCACTGATGGCCTATCAATTAAAATATTCCTGAACCTGCCGCTCCCAATCATAGAGGCCCCTACAACACTATTAGAATCCCTTATGAAAGATATATTCCCAGAATGCCTTAAAACAGCTATAATTATTCCTCTTCATAAAGGAGGCTAAAAAACTAACTCTTGCAATTATCGCCCAATTGCTCTACTACCAGTGCTTTCAAAAATCATCGATCGCTAGAGTTGCTGACGAATCGTCTTATGCCATTTCTTTTTAAATATCAGATAATATCCCCGGATCAGTTTGGATGTTTACCCAACAAGTGCACCAATGGCGCCATGGTCTCGTTGCTTAGCGACGTCTACTTTTTCCTCAATAACAACCACCCCACCGCCTCAGTTTTTTGGGACTATGCAAAAGCCTTTGACTGTGTTAGTTACGAAATTTTAATAAGCAAGCTGAATTTTTATGGAATCCGTGGTATATTTGTTTAAATTGGTCTAGATTTTCTCTCGGGAATAGTCAACAATTTGTAAGGGCAAATGGCTCCGATTCTGATTTTAAATTAGTAGTTATAATAGGGGAGCGCCTCCTCCTCCTCCTCTTCCTCTCTCTCATGTCCCTCATTCTTAACTTCCTCCCCTTTTATTCTCATTCGCATCATATTTTTTAATTTTTTCTCTTTGTTCTCCCACATTTGATTTTGCATTCTTAAGTCTTATAAATAGGTGCATCATGATCATTTTAGTATGCCGAGACACATTTACTAAGCTGTGCTCGAGTTGCGTAAAAAGTTATTTTTGAATTTTTCCACCAATTTTGTATAAAACAAAAAGAAAAAATGTGTCAAGTAATAAGTGAATTATGTGTAATCGCGAAAAATTAACTACAACTATCAGACAGTTAAAAGTTAAATATCTCAATTTCTTTGAAGTGATTTCGAAAGATGAATACACCAAGCTGTTTTATCCACTGAAACGAGATTATTTGGAAGAATTGACTGTTGTGATGATTATTTAGAAGGAATTATAAGCCTTACTACGTTTTTCAATACATTTGGGAAATCATACTTTGTAGGAGAATTAAGCCACCTAATAGAATTTATAGGAGAAGATTGCCAATTTATACCTGCTATTATTGCAACCCAAAAGAGGTTTCAATTATACGAAGATAAAAAACAGGTATTATCAAAGAAAGTTAATCCTATTCGCAAGAGACGTCCCCCTACATATTTAAAATATTATGTTAAATAAATGAAATGGCTGAGTTGCTGATTGCAGTTAAATTATTAGAGGAGAAATTTAGTAATCTTTCAAAAACCTATTTCTCATATTGTATGGCAAGTGGTCCGGAGTGGATAGACTAGACTGAGGAATTCGTAAAGGCTGCCCTCTGTTGCAACAAATACATTGAAACATTAAATTTTTTTCAATTTATTCAAGATCTAAAAGATATTGGCTTTGGTTACTATTTAAAAGACTTGAAGCAATTTATTGACGAGGATACTATTCTTCAAGAAATTGAAAAGGAAGAATAAATTTAATAATATTTACAATGGAGCAAATGGTTACTGAAATGTATGAAGAGTTTATTATATGCTGCATACTTCCAATATTTATCAATTGTAGGCGAAGAAGACGCAGAAGCACAAGATTTGTCAGCATATGTTAATAATATAGATCGAATGAAACAATGTAAATTAGCCGCTAAATTTTGTAATGATTATTTAAAATATAAAAATGAGTATGAACTTTTAAATGAATTTAGAAAATTAGATTTAAGGTATCATATTAATTGTATTCAATCATGGTTGGTTAATGCAAAATAAAAAGGTAATTAAGTTTTTTTTTTATATTTTTATTCATTCATAAAACAATTGTCATATAAAAATAACACATTTGTCAAAGCACACATACAAGGTGATTTTGAATGATAGAAGCATTTTGGTTCCATTAGCTTTAGAGCTGGTTGTTCATCTATTTCAATCACATGCTTTTTAGAATATTTCTGTATAAAATCCTTTTTTTCGCTTCCTTTTACAAAAACAAAATCTGCTTTCTTCGTAAGTGTTTCAATTATTTTTGGGAAATGATGTAATGGAGTAAATCCATTATTCCAATGTATACAATGATAATTTTTCGTTAACCATACCGCCTGCTTGTGACAATCAGGTGAAAGAAACTCCATTGGAAAAGGCTTTTTAAAAATGTAATGAGTCATTTCATAACCATCAAAAGCTGCAAGCTCTTTCGGTATAAATTTATTTTTTTCATCTTTGAATCCTTGAATATCTATAACCAATCTCATATTTTCAAAGCAGCAAATTTTTTAATGAGACTTTTTTTACTTGAATAATTTGCAATTTATTCTTTCAGTTGATTAATTTTAAAAATAAATTTTTCAATTTGTAGTTGTAGTTTTGATGTCATGATTAAAACTAAAAGCTTTTGAAAATTTCTTTAAATTAAATCGAAATATGAAAATAGTGGGGATAAAGTTTATAATTGTTTCACAATTTTAGTAAGAGGGTTGTAGCTAAATAATTTGTCATGTAAAATAAGACAATAAGCAGAAGTATCTTTTTTAATTGCATTGTGTGTCTCAAATTCAATTCTCATTACTACGGATCCCGTTTGAATTGTTTCTTTTTGATGGGAGCAATCAATATGTGTAATAGGACTAATGTTTTTGAATTGTTCAGGATTAAAAATGGGTTCATTTGGAACACCATAGTAAGACTGTCTAAAGTTGGCAAACATTTCGTATAAAGCAGAAAATTTGTTTTCTTCGAAATTTAAGCACAAATCGTGATAAGGATATCTTTCAGAATTTAAATATACTCTAATATTTGACAAGGTAATATTGTCAAATTTACTCATATCTTTAACAATTTTCCCTTTTCTGTTTTCTTGAAAGCCAATCACAACATGACGAGGAGCTTCTAGTTTACTAGTTGTTTTTACCGGCCATGTGTGACGGGTTGTTTCGGTTAGAGAAGAATATTCAACAAGTTCCCAACTCCTGAATCCTATCAATATATCTTTATTTGATTCTAATATTTTTGATAGAGCAAGTTGTTGTGGCATATCAACTAGAATGTGAGGAACTTTCCAATAAATTTTATCGAAAGTAACCAATGGAGTGTCAGGAGCAGTAACAAGGTGTGCCGGATCTTCTTTGAAAATAACACCATCTAAATCATCAGTTGATCTAATAAGAACCAATTCCTGTTTCATATTCATAATAATTTTTCTGTAATCTTCAAAAAATCCTAAAAGCATTTTTAGTGGTATGGATACGGAGAATTTTCCATCATTATCAACTAAAATTGTATCACCTTCTTTCCGATGTGGAAACCAACCTGCATTTTCCAGTTTTAAACTTTCGTTGGTATTGTGAGAAAGGTAGCTTTTTAAGGTTGATGCTAATCCAACATTTCTTATTGAATCTATAGTAATTCCGTTTAGTTCATAGCGGATTTCTCTGAACAAAAAGGCTATACCATTGTTAATAAATAGCAATTCTTTCTTATATTTACCTTCTGTATTAGTTAATTTTCCTTCGATATAAAGTAAACTATCTGATGGTAGAGTGTAAGCATCGAGTTCTTGAATTGGGATCCTTATTTCATCATTGTAATCGAATTTTGAAGAAATATATGGTTGATATGTGTGAAGCTCAGAACTGACGATGGAATTGTCTACATAAAGCTTTTCGTTTACGTTTAATATGTTCATTATTTTAAAACAGTGAAACCCAAGGATGTGAGAAATTTACGATTATCTCGTCTTAACTTGTTGGTGTTGGATTTGATACTGAACTGTTGTTTAGGCTTTTTCTTTTTATAAGTTTTTACTTTGTTGATAGTGGTAGGGGCAAGTCTCATCCCAAGGGCTCTATTATATCTAACAACCATTTTATATTTCACTTGTTTGTAAATGTAACCTTACTGTTATAGTTTCTCCTCTAAAACTGATAAGTTCTCCGTCTTGATCAACTATTTTGACTGTTATATTGTTAATTGCTTTGACGCTAACTGGAAAATACAAAATGGGCAAAGGAGATTCAACTATTTTATACCCTGGAGCTACAGTTGGATAAAACTGGTGAATAATATGAACAGGTTTACCATTATTGTAAGAACCGACACAAATATTACAGTCAATACAAATAGCATTCACCTTAGTTATTTTTGCAACATTATCTGATTCTTCCTCTTTCATAGCTTCTAGTATCCTGCTATTAAAACCCAACATTTTTCCTATCGAATCTTCCTTAGTAAAATCAATTATTCTACTACACATTAAAAAAGTTTTTAGAGTATTAACATTTGCTTTTAAAAGAAAAAAATTTTTTCATTCGGAAATAAATCTTCTATACTTTCTCTTATGTATGTTTCTATATCTGTAATGTCATAAGTTCCGTCGGGAATAACAATTACTTTTTTATCTATATAAAATTTATTATATCCTTCTTTTATATTGGGGATAGTCATAAACGTTTCAAAATCAGCTAAACCCAGGTAATATTGTTTTTCATCCTCTAAATATATGGGCGGATTAAAATCAGCAGACAAAACAGAACTGTTTCCTGATATGGCAATTGTGGTAGACATTGCAGTTTATTTATGAATGAGATATTACAATAAATAATGAGTTTATATATTTTTTTGCAAAAATTTTAGGGATAGTTGACCACAGTTATATGAATTAAATTTTTGCTTATTTTCATAAGTATAAAATACATCCACTTTGCCATTCGAATTAAAATATTTGAGAAGTTCAAAAGGTGGTTTTAAATTTCCATAACTATCAAAATATATTACATTTTTGTTATTTTTAATATAAGCAGTCCAATGAGATCCTTTATTTTGTTTTTTATCCAAATTTACAATACCACATTCTTTCAGATTAATTTTTTTTGGAAGTTCATCGAGCATAAAAACACCTCTAAAGCCAGTTATTTTTAACAGCTTTACATATTTAATAATATCATTGTTCGTAAGTGCTCTTTTTGGAAAACTTATTTTGAGTTTTTTTTTTTTGTCTGATTGCTTTCATTTTGACGGATCCTCCTTTATAAGGTCTAATAAATAGTCCCTTTCCTTTATATGGTCTAATATATAATCCTTTCCCTTCTTTAGAAGCATTTTCCATTGCAATATTATGTCTATGTATTTCTTCTAGTTGCTGTTTAGCTGCTTTAGCATCATTTACTGCCTTAGCAATTCCTGCCGCGCCTCCACCTAGTGCACCCAGGGCGCCAAGAATGGGAAACAAAAGAGGTAGAAATCCTCCAATTTTTTTGGGTGTTCGAATGATACGTTTTTTTCTCAATTTAAGTTTACCCCCTTTTGTATTTTTTAATCCCAAACCGAACTTTCTTTTACCCTTCATTATTCCTGCAACACTTAAAGCTGCAATTTTTTCACCAATAGAAGAATCTTTAGCTTTTACCCTATCCCAGGCTTTTTTTTCTAATATTTGGTCAGATATGTGTCTTTTTGATAAATCTTCAGTCTGAGAGTAAGATATATCATGTTCTTTGCAAGCGGAATCCAATGGATTTATACCAACGTCACCTCTAGTTAATCTTTTTTCCAAGTTGGTGCCGGGACCACAATAATTATATCCTGGTATATGAACTTCGAAAGGTAGTTTGCTAATTAATTTATTTACTAAACCAGAGCCTTTTCTATTACGTGTTTTAATAGTTTTTTTCAACTTATGGCGACCCACAATCATTGAAGTTCTTTTTATACTAAAAGCACATTGACATTTTTCTGGTATAAATACTTTTACAGCTAAAAATATTTACTAGTGTGATTAAGAATGAGGATTGAAAAACAAAAATTCTCATTACCAGTAAATAATCATGATGAAAAAATTTTAAGTAAACAGTTGAGAAAGCATGGTGACTTATTTTGCGGTGGTTCAAAAAGAGGGCTTATAGTTGGTTGCAGTGGTAGCGGTAAAACCAACGTTATGCTTACACTGCTCGAGCATCCAAATGGAATTAGGTTTGAAAATGTCTATGTTTATTCAAAGTCATTAGATCAACCAAAATATGAATATTTAAGAAAGTTGTTAAAACCTATGAAAGAAATTGGATACTTTGAATATGATAGCGATGAGAACATTATTTCACCTCATGAGATAAAGCCAAATTCCGTTATCATTTTTGATGATATTCCTTGTCATAATCAATCTATTATTAGGGACTATTTCACGCATGGAAGGCATAGAAACACCGATTGTTTTTTTATTTTTCAAGGATATTCCTCAATCCTTAAACGTCTAATTCGAGAAAATGCAAACTTATTAATTTTATTTAAACAGGACTGTTTGAGTTTAAAACATATATATAATGACCACTGTATATTGGATATGACATTTGATCAGTTTAAAAATATTTGTGCTAACTGTTGGATGGATCCATATGGCTTTCTTGTAATTGACAAAGATTGTGAAGTAAATCACGGCAGATATAGGAGTAAATTCGATTCCTTTATATATTTATAAAAGTAAAAAATTTGCAGTTTTATTTCATTTAAAACTTGTACAGCATGGATAAACGTTTAGCTCGAGAATTAATAAGATCGAGACAAGCCGTGAAGCAGAAATATCAAAGCTTGAAATTAGCTACTTCTACTGCTCAGTCCGAATTAGAACAAACTTATAGACCAATAACACAACCACTTAAACAGCTAATTTCAAGTATTGGTAAATCCGAACCATTCGATTTAAAAGAAGAAAGAGTTTCAAAGTATGAAGATTTCAAAACACCTACAAAGCTTTATAAAACATCAACTCCCACGAAAAATATTCAGAAAACAGGAAAAACTCCGTCACTCCCTACAGAACTACCAACATTTTTAAATGACAGTAGTATCACTTCTTCCTCTCCTGTAGTACAACCATTGTCATCAACTGTTATAGCAGAAACTTCAGATCCTTCTAGTGACACAACAACAAATTTAAACTTGTCAGACATATTGGAACAAACTAGAAAAACAATTCAAACCTATGTTGGTACACCATCATATAAAGATTACTTAGCAGATTTTCATGAATTACCCAGATCATATATTGATGAGGGTGTGAAAGATACACAACATAAATTTGACCATTATTATGGAATAGTTCATGACCTCGAAACGGATAAGTTTTCTTTTGGTTTAACACAGATACCGGTAGAAATTATTGGAAAAGACATTAAAGTGGGAGGAATAACGTACACAGGCACGCCAGGTTTATACGAATTGCTTTTCAAAAAAGAACCGAAAGGTTATAAGAAGGAAGATTTAGATAATTACATGAACATTCTAGCTAAAACAAATGTATATCGTAGGAATTTTGATTCAAATGAACAAGTTCAAGGAAATACATCACACAAATATGTTACAATAATAGGACCATATTTACAAAGAAAGGGGATTACAAAGACAAAAACCTTGCCAAGATTAGTTACAGCATTTAACAAACCAAAACCTCCGTTTAGAACAACTAGAGCCAAATCTACAGGAAAGGGATTAATCAAAAAACAAACAGATCAAATACAGACTATGTATACTGGAATAATGTTAACGAAATTGTTGATAGGCTACGTTTATTAATTTCATCAAGTGATGCGGGAAATAATGCTCATAGTAACGAGATTATCTCTATTATTGAAGAATTAAGAGAAGATAAAGTAATACTATAAATAACAGCTATCAAATATAATCATATTTATTGTTTAATGAAAGCTCAACATGACAGTTGATAAATTTGGACGCCATATTTCAAAACAAAATCAAGAGAGAATAAGTGACATTAATAATTTAAAAAGGAGATTAGGTGAAAATGAAACAAATAATGAAATCTTTGCTAAAAAGCTTAAGGTTTTTGATGAAAATTTTTTAAAGTATGAAAACCAGATTAAAGGATGCTATACCTCAATTGAAAACGTTAATAAACAGTTGCTAACGCTAAATCAAATAAGTAAAGATTTGCAATTTTTAAATGAACATGTTAAAAAGGAAGACAAAAAATTAAGTGATGATATCAACAAAATTAATAAAATAATGGAAACAAATATGAGAGAAGTAATAATTGAAAAACACAAGGAAAAAATTAAACAATTAAGAACTTTTATAAAAAGGTTAGATGATGAAAAAAAAAGAAATCAAAATAGCATTCTTAACAGTAGAACAATTGGCCAACTCACTTTGTAAGAAAATCAACAATATATTTCCTTGGAAAATATAATGTCCAGTGTAATTAAGAAATTAGAACAAGAATTAAATAAAACACAGGAGGAATTAAAAAATAGTGATAGTAGATCAACTACTTTCTTAACTGGAGAGATAAAAAAATCCTTTAATGCGTTAGAAAAGGAGATTACTAAAATTAGTAAAATTTTAAATGAAAAAAGTTATACAATACAAATTGATAAATTGAATGAATGGGAAAAAACATATAAAAGTTATATTTCGAATTATTACAAAACATAGAAAGTGAACTTAAAATTGAATAAACAAGTTTGTTGTCATGACAACCGTTAAACAACAAGTCGTTAATGAATTACATAAACCTGCTAGAAAAAACTACAAACGCAGAAGGGTGGTAGTGAAAGGGTTAAATGATCTTTTTCAAGCTGATTTGGTTGAAATGTTACCCTATGCCAAATTTAATAAGGGATTTAAATATATCTTGATTACCATAAATGTATTTTCTAAGTATGTTTGGGCCGAACCGTTAAAATCTAAATCTGGAAAAGACGTAACAGCGGCAATGAAAAAAATATTAATCAGTGCAAAAACCCCACCAAAAAACTTGCAAACGGATAGAGGGAGAGAGTTTTTCAATGTAAATTTTCAAAATTTGATGCAACAATTTCGAATTAACCATTATAGCACGTTTTCCAATTTGAAAGCGAGTATAGTAGAAAGAGTGAACAGGACTTTAAAGAATAATATGTGGAAAATATTTAGCATTCAAGGAAATTACAAATGGTTTAATATATTAGCGGATATTGTAAAAGATTATAACAATACAAAACATTCTTCAATAGGAATGAAGCCAAAACAAGTAAATAAAACAAATGAAAATAGAATCTTGAAATCTGCATTTACTCATGCTAAAACGTTAGATATAAAATCTCCAAAGTTTAAAGTGGGTGATCACGTACGAATAAGCAAGCATCGAGAGGCATTTTCAAAAGGTTACACACCAAATTGGTCAAATGAGATATTCCACATTAAAGAAGTTAAGATGACAAACCCTTGGACATATTTAATTCAAGACGAAGATAATCAGGACATTCTGGGTGGTTTTATAAGCAAGAATTACTAAAAGTAAAGCATACCGATGTGTATCTTATTGAGAAGATTTTGAGAAGGAAAGGAAACAAAGTTTATGTGAAATGGTTAGGACTTGATAAAAAATATAATACATGGATTGATAAAAAAAATATTGTTTAATTAAATTGAAATTAAATTTTAGTTAAATTTGTTTTATTTCTGTTCCTCACTTTATGCTTTAGCTGATACAAATTACAAAGTCTTAATGTGCTAATTAATTTCAAATAAAATTCACATTTACTAAACTAAAATTCTATTAAGTAAAACATCAAATACAATTTTTATTAAAACGTGTCAAATATATTTTATTTCTATGTTCCTCAGATAATATCGAATCTAGAATAAGTTTACAATCATTTATTCTTTTTTCAAAACGGAATCTATCTAAGTACCACATCTGAAAGTTACTCCTACGGGCTTGTCTGTAAGCAAAGCTCCACTTCACTAACACATGCACCTTATTGTTCTCTTCCAGAAAAGATATGGTTTTCTTCGTAATATTTTCTTTTTGATCCATTTTCATTGTTTTCTTCGTAATATTTTCGTTTTGTTCCATTTTGCTTCAATTTGTTTTCCATTTGTTCAGGATATAAAGCAAGTAATTCCATCATAGTTGAAACATTTTCACTGTTAGGATTTTCTGTTGGACTTATTATATTATAAACATGCGTACACAAGTCGCCACAATCAGATGAAATATTATTTTGAAATATTTTGAAATATGTATTGAATTCTTGCCTTTTAAGTATAGATAATCTATAATCAATAATTTCCTTTAATCGCCACAAATTGTCCAAAGACTCTTGTCCTAAGTATATGAAGTGTGGGCCTTTTGTAATTTGTAGAACAGGGGTATCATTTATTTTCTGAACCTGCAGATGAGTGTTGTTTATATTCACACTGGTTTGATCAACTTGAGGAAAGTAGAAATTGTTTACAATAATTCCTTGATGAACACAAATGTCTTTCCAATTTTCTTCGGTTAGTGCGATTGAAAATCCAGTTTTTCCACCAATTACAATTTTTGGAGAAAAATCATTTAAACTAATGCCAACAAGAACAAATTTTGACAAAGAATTATTTAAAAAATAAATTTTTGAATTAAGAAGCGTTTCCAAAGGTTTATGAACCACGGCGTTGTTCATAATGACTAAACGAGACTGAAACATATTGTGTTATTCTTGTACTTAAATATTCTCATCCCCACTTTCTTTAAAGTTTCGATTAAAATGGATTAATGAAAAAATAGATTTCCAGTTTGAAATTTGTAATAAAGATAAATAATTAAAATGGTAATGTATAAAAATAATGCAAAGTTTAATGTAACACTAATGATGGAAAAGTAATAATTTTTGAATCCGTCATAATAATTGGTACAGTTGGGGGTTAAAATTTGTAACTGATTATTTTTAAACTCTAACCTTTGTATCCAATTTGTATCAAAAATAGATCGATTTGGATAATGATACAAAATTTTAAAAAATTTACTTGCATTTTCATTTCCATTTATTCGTTCCATCCAACTAATTGTACTATTGTTAATTAATCCAATTTTCATAAATTTACAATATTTACTTAGAGTGACGTCTGTTTTATTAGAAAAACATATTTCACACTGTGTTACGCCAGGGGGATGATGAACATAAAAAACATTTTGGAAAATAAAATAAAGAAGAATAAATTGAGATCTACTGATAGTCATTAAAACAAATTAATAATTATATTCCAAATTTATTAACATTAAGCAGATACTTTCACCACGAAAGCAAAAGCAGTTGTAAAAAAATAACAATAAAATACTTAATTTAAATATATGTAAAAGTTCATAAATAAGGATATTAATAATACTATATAAAATGTGTAGCTTGAAGACTTATTTTGAATGGTTACAATTATTCGATTCCGATTTTTCCATAAACAGTTATTTAAATCACAATTCCTAGCAAATTTCTTATGCTCCACAATAGGATCATCATAACTTAACCAATCAAAAATTTCAATACCACAATAAAAACATTTACAAATATCATTGATTGAAGTATAGTAAAAGCCAGCTCCAGCTAACACTTCTGGTCTCAATTTTCCTTTCCATTTTTTAAAAGTGGAAAGTCGTTTTTCATATGTTTTAAAATAACTGTTATCAATTTCTTTGTCAAAAGTTTCTATGCACATTTTGTGAAAGACTTATGAAGACTAACTTTGGTTTCAAAAACAACAAATTTAAAAACCTTATAATATCTACATAAATATATCTAAATCTTCATGTTCTGCATTCCATTGATACAAAGCAATATCTTGGTGTCCCCAAGCTAATGTATTAAAACTATAGGGAATTTTATACCGCTTATCATCTTCGGAACTCAAAGCCAATTTATTAATTAACTCTGTAAAAATTGTATGTTGTCTAGATCGAAAAACATACATTGAACAAAAGGTTTTAGAATGATTTTCAACAACATCTTTATAATGAATAAAATCCAACTGCTTTTTAATTGCACTTTTTTTAACACCTTTTGCTTTTTTTGTTAAACTGTTTTCCGTTTTAATACAATATGCTTTTGCTCCAGTACCAAAGAAAGCAGTAATGGGTTCACCAGCATATTCATCTTTGAATTTTCCTATAACTGACTTTGTAATAGGCATTTCATGAATATTATTAAATTCATAATTAGATGTGTCAAATTTGTGAATATTTTTTATCATGTCAGAATAAATATTTGGAGTTGTGACTTCTAAAATGAACGAATCGGTATCGGTGTATAAAAGTGAAATATTTTCCTGATAAAGAGGTTTTAAAAAATTATAAAAGAAATCATACATGACAGTTTTAGATATATCTAATATTGAGAAGCCTACATATATTGGTTTATTGTAAGTAACTTGAATCTTTTGCATTTGAATAGCTACCAAGTTTTCAGAAAATATTGTTAAGTCCTTGAAATATGGTTTTGCAATTAAATTCTCAGCACCATCTTTTCTTCTATTTTTTTCCCACTCTGTAACAAGTCTTACGTCAATTCTCCTATCAACATTTTCCATAGTCTTGCCATAAATACTATTATTTGCCAACTTGTAAGTATTACGATCAAATTCATTCTTTGAATCATTTCTTAATCTTGAATTCAAGTCTATATATTTTTTCAACCAATCAGATTGAGAAAACTGTAAAACTCTATGAACTTTAGTTAACTTGAGTCCATGTTCCAAACATTGTTTTAATAATTGATAGTGAATAACATATTTTGATTTATCATTTAAATTGGGTATTAATTTTATGCATTTAGAATTTGGCGGTTTAAAGTTTTCTGGACAAAACGGAAAATCGTTATGATAGGAATGTAGACTTGTAGGATATTCTAAATCAACTTCTAAAACATATCCCTTATTAGATTTTTTAGAAATATTCATAATATTTAAATCATTGATTTCTTTATCTGTTAACCAAACAAAATCTCCCGTTGGAATGTGCTGTGACATTGCATAACCATACAAATTTGTTGCATCATAATAAATTATGTATTTAGTTGGCTTTAAAGGATCAAAATTTAAAAGAAATGGGTTATTAGCTTCAGATTTTCTACAAATGCAAGAGCTCACACCACCGCGAACGCTTTTTTTGAAAAAGTGTATCATATCTGGATCAGTTAACAATTCCAACTCTATTCCAGTATAACGCAAACACGCCTCCCAGTATAAACCTGGAAAAGTGTAAAAATGAGCTGGATCGAGCTTATATGTGGATAAACAAGTGCTTCTAAAATTTTCAAAAATATCTGCCAAAAGTAAAGTATCAGAGAGTAAGTAAACGTCGGAGTATTGACCAAGAGATTCACATTTAAACAATTGCCAAACCTTTACAGCTCTTTGGTATTCTGCATCACTGATGTGCTCATCCGTTAAAGTATTATAAAATTGGTCTTTCTGAGGTAAAGTTGTTTCTTCTAATTTTAAATAATCATCAATATAACTGTAAGGAAATACACCTTTTTGCCGAATAAGTTTAAATCTTTCTTCATCATTGAAAATTTTTTTTATTTCCTTACATTGTTCATCTTTTAAGCTTTCAGAGAGTTTTGATAAAGAATGGGATAGAAATTGAAAAGAATCAATAAACCTTAATGATATATTTTTTTTCTTAGCCTTTTGTGTCTTTTTATCAAAATAGTTATCCACATGAATAAGCTTTTCAAATGAAATATATTTTTCCTTGTTTTGTGCGATAACTGTTAGTTGTTCTTTGTTTAAGCATAATTTTTTAAGAAATAGATGAGAATCATAATTACGCAAATTATGCAATATAACTGGAATAAAGTTAGGTATTCTGTAATTTATGTTGCAGAGTGAATGAGCTGGACCTCTGTAAAGACCGGTTATATGACAATGATCTGCAACCTTGTCATTTAAAAGAGGTTTATTACAAATATGACAAACTTTTTCATAGTTATGATAAATTTTGTCCAGTTCGTTCAAAGGGATCATTTTTTTAGGAACCTTTAAATATTTATTGTATATGTTATACACATCTCTTTCTAAAGAATTTATAAATAATGTATCACAATTTTGACCTCTATATTTTTCAAATTTAGAATAATTATCGTCGAAGGAACATTTAATATAATAGGCAAATGAATGTGGAATATGTTCATATTGTTTTAAGGTGTATGAAGTATTAGGATTTTTATCAACATTGTCATTATTTAAAGGCTTTAAAATGCATTCAAAATCTGCATACACCACGAAAGGAACTTTCATTTGTTTATGATAATTTACAAATTTCAAAATATTATCATATGAATAGTTTCCAAACTTATCTTTTATTAATTCTTTAGAAGGTAGGTTAATTCGTAAATGATCACAATCATAGCTATTGTGTTGTAATAAATTTTCTTCTGTAGGGAAATATTGTAAACAACCATCGCAAATATATTTTTTTCCGTGATGTTTAGAAATTTGTGCAGAAACTAGTTTTGATAAATCTTTAATATAGCAATAATGAAAAGTTTTTTCATCATCATCACTTATTAACAATAAATTGACATGTTGATTTTTTTTATTCGATGAATAATAAAGTGGACCAATTACTTCATACCCCTTTTTAGGATTTATAATTTCTAATCCATATACATTAATAGAAATGTTATTTTTTTCTTCAAAAATCTTAATGTTCTTTAGCAACATTGGAAATTCTATACCTGACATATCCAAAACAGAAGAGTAGTATGGGTAGGATGAAGTTTCAAAATCTAATCCGCGTGGTTGGTGAAGAGCAGACACAACTGCCCAGGCGAAGCAAAAGTTGTCATCATTCCTAATGTTGATCACAGCTTGACGTCTCTTGATCTCTTGAGGAAGTTCGATAAAAGATGAGGCTCTCAGCGGATTGTGCTTGTTAACATTAATTTCCAAATAAAGTAAATTCATCAAAGCCCATCCTGCAACGTAAAAATTAAAAAATTACTTTTTTTGTTGCTGTTGTAAAATCGAAAATAAATTCTTTACCTGAATCTCTTTCTGCAAATTCGTCAGCTTTCTGGTCAATAATGGTGCAGATTTGCTCTAACAGTTCTTTTTTCTGATATCCCTGGCAAATGACTTGGAACGGCGCATTAAAAGATTTGACATCATAGCTGTCGCTGCTGGGGTTAAAATAGAAACCGAACAGTTCCATATTTAGCTTGATACATTTATGTTTCTGCAGTTCTTGATCTATTAGATGTGCAATTTTGTATTCCAAATGTTGAAAATATTCTTTCACATTTATGAAGTTTTGGTGTGAGGAAATCCTATAAGATATTATTCGTTCCCTGAATGCTGACTTGATAATTTCAACACCTTCCTCTAAGCCTATTTTGGAATTGTTCTTGTGCACACTAGATCGAAGATGTCCACCCCATAGACTTTGGTTTATATTTTTCTTGCATTCTTTACAATATTTTACAATATTTGTAGAATCTATATAAATTAAGAAAAAAATATTTTACAAAATATAACATGAAAAATAAAATGTTCTTACCTTTAACAAGCTTTGGTTTTTTCAACCAACTGTTGAGTTTTGTGGAATTTCCGTTAACATGTTTTTTAATATGTCGCAGTAAATTATCCTTTCTAGTAAAGACTTTATTACATGTTACACACTTATGCATTTCTGAAGTTTTCTGCATAATAATAATAATAAAATTAATATTGTGCAATTCTATTTAGTTATAGTCAAATTTTGAAAAAAGCAATTGCATTTTTGAAGTTCTTTGTATAATAATAAAATTAATATTGTGCATTTTTATTTAGTTATAGTCAAATTTTGAAAAAAGCAATTGCATTTTTGAAGTTCTTTGTATAATAATAAAATTAATATTGTGCATTTTTATTTAGTTATAGTCAAATTTTGAAAAAAGCAATAATTGACTTTATGAATCCATTTCTTCAAATGAGTCAACTAATTTGTCAAAGGCCTGTTTAACATAATTCACCGTACTTTCGTCTCCCTTTTTAATTGTGATCAAATTAGTTAAATTTTGAATAGCGAAACCCAGACACTTAAGGTTTGCTATTTGTTTTTTATTTTTTTTATTAATTTTAAATTTTTTTTTAATGATAAATGATGGTTTCGAAATTGAATTTTGTTCAACTGGTGAATTATTAGGAGAAATATCCGAAGTCAAATTTGCATCAATTTGTTTTTCTTGCGGATCAGAATTTACAATAGCATATGGTGAATTAATAGAAGATATAGCCGAACTTAAATTTTGATCAATTTGTTTTTCTTGCGAATCAGAATTTACAATATCATATGGTGAATTAGTAGGACAAATAGCCAAACTTAAATTTTGATCAATTTGTTCTTCTTCCGAATCAGAATTTTCACTAAACAAAAAGGGAGAGCAAATTGGTCTCGGAGAATTAATTGGCGATTTTAATGTTAAATAATTTGGATTAGATTTTTGAAAACAAACAATATCCTCATAGCTAGAATTTTGAGTTTCGTCAATGTCATTCAGTTCTTCAAGAGTTTGTTTAGTTTTTGTTGTAATTAGGTCCGTTTTGTTGTCAATAATGTCATTAAGATCGTCAAGAGTTTGTTGTTGAGTAGCTGTAAATAAATATTTTTCGTTGTTGTGTTTGTTGGCATTATTCTGAACTTGGCTATTGTAAATAATTTCATTCAAGTCCTGAATAGTTTGTTGTTGACTAGTTGTAAATACGTCTGTTTCATTGTTTTGTTGGTTTGCAAAATTCTGCATTTGAGTACATGTGTATAAGTCAAAGTCATTGTCAATTATTTTGCTACTCGATGCCAAAAAATTGTCCATTATGAAAAATATCGTAATAACAAATAAAAATGCCACAAATGTACATAAAAATGTCACCAATATATATAAGAATTAAATCTTGCCAAATAAAAATGTTAGAAATAAAAATAAAAATTTACCAAATAGACACAATGTAAACACCAGAAAACTCGCGAGCTCTGCACAGTGTGAATGCAGAAATCAATTGCATTCGTCTCTTCGCTGAGGCGATTTTATATGCAAAAGTTAATCACATGTGTCCTACTTAAAGTTGAACGACAATCTCTAAAAACCACTTTCCCAAGCCGATAAACAACCTTACCCCCCTCCCCAAAATGTCAACTGTTACTATAAGCGGTTATATATTTTCATTGCTATATGCAAAATACTTCTTTTTATTCTAACATCTGACACTGTATTTGTAAATGAAATAGCTAATCATATGTAAAAAAAAAAGTGTCGATTATGTCAACTGCCACTAGAAGCACTCATATATTAGCATAACATTTTGTTAACACTTGATTCTGTATTCAATTGAGTTTTCTCTTACTTGATGCAAATTATATTAATATTATTAGTATAATTAAAAAGTAGTAGATTAGGCTATGCCGGTCCGACAATCAAAACCGTCATTTTTACATGTAAATTCCCATAAGAAAATTTAAGCTTCCATTTGCAAAAGTGGTGCCATTTTAGGGCGTGGCACTTTTTGTGTAAACCCATAACAATTGTTTTGTTATGTAATGTGAAAATTAGTATGTATTAAAAAACTTGTTAGATCATTGTTGTCGTTTCAATATAGGAAAAGGAAAAAATGTGTGTCAATTATTATATATATTTACATTTATTTTTTTTTACAAAATTATTTGTTACCAGAGTTTTCACAAACACAAATTATAAAAAATATTATCCTCTTTTTAAAATTACAACAAAATGATGTCTAATTACATCTTTGAAGATTTGTGCCAAATAGTAATATCTAGTGCGACATACAGGACAATTGTTGACCATTATAGAACAACCATTTTCATCATTCCATCTTAAAATACATTTTAAACAAAAAATGTGGGAACATGTATTTGGTCTACATGAATCATAATATTCGATTATTTCAAAACAAATAGCACAAAACACTTTTTTCTCTTCACTCTCAGTTTTATTCAAATTTTTTAAAACAATCCCATTATTTTCTTCTCGAACTAATGGTATATTTTCTTCTTGAACTCCTGGTATAATTTCTTCGAGGCTAATTGTCTGAAGCGGAATGGATCGATTTCTTTCTCCAACTGATTCACTCATTTTATTTTAATATTATTATTAATAGATTTATTCAACAGATTTTTTTCTTTTAACAGTCACTCGTACCTTAACATACTAAAATGATCTTGATGCACCTATTTATAAGACTTAAGAATGCAAAATCAAATGTGGGAGAACAAAGAGAAAAAATTAAAAAATATGATGCGAATGAGAATAAAAGGGGAGGAAGTTAAGAATGAGGGACATGAGAGAGAGGAAGAGGAGGAGGAGGAGGCGCTCCCCTATTATAACTACTTAAATTGATTACAAGTGGAGTCCCTCAAAGTTCGGTCTTGGGACATATTCTTTTTTTGTTAATACATTAATGATATCACCAACCTAAAAATTAATGGCAAAGTCTCTCTTTGCTAACGACACAAGCATAACATGGAGTGATTTCGATACGTCTTTACATTCTAATATTTCGAACGACCTTGGTATGATTAAGGCTTGGTCCGATTCCAACCTGCTTTGCTTCACAACCACTTCTGCTACTTAACAGCAATATTAAATACGTTAAGTCGGTTAAATTCCTGCTTTAAATATAAATAACAACCTAAATCCCAAAACGAATCCCATCTCCGCTATGGCCTTCCCTTTTGGGGCTGCTGTACCACCGAGCAATTTCTTAGTATTTTTAGGCTTCAAAAGAGAGCAATTCGCTATTAGTTTGGTCTAAATAACAGAGCGCACTGCCAATACTATCTAAAAAAATATGAAATATTAACACGTCCTGTATTATTTATTTTAGAAACCGTATGTTTGATGAGAAAACATATGAACACATTCCCGGAAAGGCCACAACACGT
Source organism: Kuschelorhynchus macadamiae (assembly GCA_030620095.1). Classification (NCBI taxonomy): domain Eukaryota; kingdom Metazoa; phylum Arthropoda; class Insecta; order Coleoptera; family Curculionidae; genus Kuschelorhynchus; species Kuschelorhynchus macadamiae. The sequence goes on from JAUTXW010005498.1 coordinate 232,785, forward strand.
ATATCCTACCAGAAACTCTAGACATGACATATACCATCCCATTCCTTCCACAGAAGTAATAAAAAAATCAGTTATTTACAACGCCATAAAACTTTACAATCATCTTCCAGAACATTTAAAGACAATTGGTATGTTTGCACTCTTTCGAAAAAAACCAAAGCGTACCTCATTGAAAGACCTTTTTACTGCGTTAATGATTTTTATAATAAATAAGTCTCGTTAAAATATTTTTTATTTGCTTGTTTACTTAAATATTTTTGGGTGTCATGTTGCTGCATGGCTTTTGAAAATATTTTAAAAGGAATGAACCGTCTGATAGTCCGTTAACAATAATTATTTTTGTTATTTATTAGATTAAAGTCATACATTTTCTTTTTTTTTCTAATACACTTAAATTACTATATTAGTTCAGTACACTCTGTTTAACTTATTTTGCTTGTATAACGATAACAAAATAGAGTTTAAGGTCGCGCAATTTTAATTTCAATGTCATCGAAATTATTCACCTCGCAAATGTATTGTTTCTGTTTTTTTGTTTGTTTGTTCTGTTCTTATATTTACAATGTATGTATTTTCATTGGTTTTTTTTGTTTTAAGGTAAATTTCGTTTTGTTCATAAAATTGTAACAATTTTCCTGCGCCAATAAAGCATACTTTTGTTTGTTTGTTGTTTGAGGCCACAATCCTAAAACCTGGCCCTATACTTGACCGGTTATTTTAGGTGTATTTTTTCCGACAGCTACAATACTGTTTGTTTACAGCCTATTCCTAAAAAGGATTGAACTTTTTCCTCTAGTAGTAGCAGTAGTAATAGAAGTTGAGGGAATGCCGAAGCCATGCCAGTTTATAACACCTTCCAGACCTATTAATATAGGCCTGTTGTCCTTCCACTATAGGCGATTAATATTTTCCCTTTGCGAAAATGTCTTGCCGCCGCGCCGTCTGGCTCTAGCTTCGCACCTTCACAAATAGTATAGTGTAGTCTTCTCCTCCTCACCGCATGCGATGCAGGTCGAGTTCTCCTCTATTCCAAGTAGTGCTAGGTGTCTCCTCAAACGGCAGTACCCCTATGAGGGAGCTAATGGTTCCCTTACTTCTAGTAAGCAACCGGGCCGTTTTGACTACCTCTAACTACAAACCAATATTCGTACATTCAATTATGACTCAGACGATGAAGAAATATATTAATACCGGTTTTCTAAGCTACCTCGAAAGGCAATACGGTTTCCGCTACCAAAGGTATACAACAGACCTTCTTACCTGCTTAAATAACAACTGGAACATATTTATGGAATTTTATAAATTATTGTCCATGACATCGCAAAGAATTCTGGCATTTCTTAACATACCCTCTCTTCTTAACTAACTTTCCGCTCATGGTCTTCTTTCAAAACTTTTTGCTTTCATTACTAGTTTCCGCTCCACTCAAACATACAATAATTTCTCAGATATTTTTCCATAACTGAAGTGAAGGATAGTTGTAAAGTATTGCCTTATCATTTAAATGAATAATCAAGCCAAGTAGCTGAAGACAAGTACCCGAAGGTGTTCGAATATAAAATAATTCTAAACAGTTCGCAGAACTAAGTCTTTTCTAGAAGTTGGAGCAGCAGGAGAGGTGTTTTATTTACATCTTACGTTTCGGATTCTATCGATGCACAGAAGCTTCACTAATGCGGAATAGGCATCTTTTTGTCTAACGCCAGATATAAGCCTATAGTGTTTCAATTCCTAAAATAGCTTCTTCTTTTAATTCCTTCAAGACAAGCCGAGATTCGACGTACTGAGTAGTAAAAGTACTTTTTAATTAAGTCGAAAAATCAAATATATAATCTAAAAGCAGCGAAGAAACAAAATTAACACAAAGCAACAATAATTAACCAAAATCTACGTTTAGTTATTGTCTAGTTTTCATGACATCCAATATTTTTTAATTGCGGATTCGTTTTGATTAACCTAAATAATTTTTAAACAAGAAACTTTTAGGGTTATCATTTGCAAAATATACCAGGTTTTCTTTTGTCTTTGAAATTATCGTTGTTCAAACTAATTGTTATTCAAATGTGTTTTTATTCAAACTTATTGTTATTCAAATGTGTTTTTTCAAACTAGTAAATCGAATATTATGCCAAACGAAATTTTTGTTTCGAACTATATCTGATTTAAAATTATTACCAGTCGAACATTTCATGGTTTCCAAATTTGTGTTGTTCGAATTATATATAATTCAACCTTTTTTCATGTTTTTTCAGGTTTATCAACTGATTGCAGAAGACAAAAATAATTCAATTGACTACACATTAATTTTTATTTCTCAAAAATAGGAACTTAAGGAACCAAGGTAAAAAAACTTTTTAGAAAAATAGTGACCTGTTGGGAGGGACACTAATAAAATTGATCATCAGCAGCGAATAAATAAATAAATGAAGAATTGCTTAATAGAGCAGAAACGAGCTGAAGGAGTTTTAAAAACATGCAGTACCTACAGTGAGGAAAATGAGGATAGCTCCAGTCCAGCTCCTGCCAGTCTGAACATAAATCTGGCCATAATTAAAGACCGTACATTGGATATACTAATGAAGAACCATGGTATCGACGATGGCACCATCAACCTACGTGAAAATCTAGAGATACTCACGCAAGCCCATTTTCCATCTGAAAAAATGAAGAGAATAGCCAGAGGAAGTTGAAGGTACACTTTTAGACCAGAATAGAGATGCGTCGTTGACGACTGATCCGGATCTGAGATATGGATCTTTATTCTGATCCACAGGAGCCGGGGTCTTCAAAATATTGAGAATCGGATCACAGACAAAGCAAAATGAAGCGTTCAGTTGTGTTTGTCTATGGTTCAGTCAGTCCTTCGGTTTATTCAATGCATCATCATCGTTTATTGTAGGTCTTGAGTCGGAAACTGAACCGCGGAGCCAACGACCGATATAGCGCGATTTTCGAACCGATCTGATTGATAAGAAGAACGGGATGATGGGGTGGATGGGTCGGTAGGTCATTAGCTTGTTGAATGCTAATTGCCATGAAATATGAATTTCTGTATAGCCAGAATCCCGTGTAAAAATTTAATTTTTACAAACGTATATTTATGTTGTGTGGATTAGATAATAGATTTAACTCTCTACTTTTTTAGTGCGATGTGTATGTTGAAGTTCAGATGGCCTTATAATTAGAGATGGTAATAGGATGATAGTTAATAAAAAACAATATAATTAATATTAAAAATCTAAATCTAACAAGTCAAATAATAATTCATGCCTGTAAAATTTATTTTCTGAGAAATAAATTAATAAATTAGTGAATAACTAAATAAATACAAATAGAAACATAAAAAACTTTAATTTCAAAACCACTATAGCAAGACTCTTAAGCCTTGTAAGTTAAAAATACAATATCTTTAAAAATTATGTACTTATTACTTTGGATAGGCAACCAAACACAAAGGAACAGCATAATGTGCCGTACGGGACGACCATCGTTACTTTTATTTCTAAAAAGAGTGTAAAATGGGAATTGAAGAATAAAATCAAGGCATAAGCATATTAATTCTAACGGGAATAATATATATATATATATATATATATATATATATATATATATATATATATATATATATATATATATATATGTTTGGAAGTTGCGAGATTTGTACATTTAATATCCCGGGGTATATAGAAAAAAACTTGGTGAAAAAAATCTTGAAAAAATATTAATACACTATTTCACTTAAAATGTTTCCCTGAATTTAGAGATGCGAGATCCGGATCAGTCCGGATCTTTAAAAAGCTCCAGATTTCTCATCAATAGACCGGAATGACAAGCTGCCAATCATCCAATCAAATCAAACTATTATAAAATGAGCATTTGAAGGGTGAAAAGCCCTGTGTGTTTCAAAGCGCATGACATAGAAAGCTTATACCCTAAAGTTGTATGATCCAGAATCCTACCATCCTTCTTACTTAAACTTAAACTGAGGCTTTGAAGGCAATATTAACAGATAATGCTGCAACTAACATCCCACTACACCCTAACCAATAGGATACATTAGTGGGAGTTCTCCGCGACATAACGCCCTATTAATAATCGAAAAAAATGGTGCAAATGATTACGCATGTTCTTCTCTCGGTAAATGCCAAGACAAGTGTGGTCCTTTTTTACTAACAAAAGAAAACAGAACCACGGATACTATCATGGACACGGTCAAAGTTTGAACAAAAAAAAATGAGGAAAAGGATGCAAATTAAAATATAGAAAAATACTGAAAGCTGCTATAGCTACAGCGATTAATGACTAATTTGAAAAAGAAATATGTAAGAAAATGCAACATTTTTGGATGTCTCTTGTATTTTTGTAATTTTTACAATAAGGATCTTAACTATTTAAAATATTCAGATCCTCGCGTATTTAAAATGCAAAATATATTCGTCGTGTAAAAATGTTCATGTACGAGATATTATTACGAACATGTTGAATTGTGAGCCGTAATATAAAAGCAATGTTTAGTCTAGACGCCAAAAGCATAAAATAAAGTATCAACTTTCAAAGAATAATTCTTTAAAAAGATACAGAGTTAAGTTCGTTGAATTTGGTTCGGCATAGTACGTAAGGCATAAACTTAGTCTTTATGGAAACATAAATATCATACGCAAATTAGATGTGAATTTAATTAGAACTAAATATATCGTTAAAACATACATATAACAAGGCAACCGGCTGAATCATTTGATCGTTCGAAATACATAAGCAGCTGCCTCTCACGTTTTGGCCAAAGCCAGCCAGAATGTCAGATACGCCAAGAAAACAAGATACGAATCTATTTAGTCATTCGTTTAATTTTAGGACGAAAATATGTGTGAGAGCTAATCTTAACCAGACCAGAAGGCATTATTTCTTTTAATGTTAGGACGATTTAAATAACAAAACCGACCAGTAATATACTAAAACATAATCATATATTAATACATATTTCTTATTATCTAAAAGATGAAAGAAAAAAATACTAATAATATTTTACTTCCTCGTAAGAGTGATGTGTTGTGATCGGAACAGTTTTTTGTACTTCTTTTGTATCTTCAGTTTAAGGGTTCCTAAATTCCGAAAACAGTATTTTTTTAATTACTTGGGTCTGTCAGTCGCTCTGTTTATCTGTGGTTAGCATGGTACTAAATTTACATTTCCAATTAACTTGGGTGATATTCCGTATATGTACATATTTATAATAACTGAATTAGAGGTCATTTTGTAATAGAATAAATTAAAAAAATATATATATATACACACAAAGTCTAGGTCTCAGTCGGTAATAAGTTTATAAATTAAGAATAGGTTACATGTTTCGCCCGAACGGGCATCATCAGACCTAAAATAAACATACATTACAACGGAAAATACAATTAAATAATATATAACTTTACCATAAACAAAACACATTTTACAAAGTACATAAATCAAACATAACCAAACAAAGAAACAATGAAATACGAAACAAGGCTACGCTTGAACGACCAATCAGAGACGTCGATATAAATTTATTTGATGAGAGGCGATAGGTCAAAACGAAAAAGAGGAGATTGTTCAGGATGAGCTTAACTAACTGTCGTAAAGTACATGCTACATTAATTAAAAGAAGAAGAATTGCTGAAAATGACATAAAAGGCTTGAAGGTTATGCAAAATAAAAATATATAGTTATTCTTTTGAACTATTGTTAAAAATCAAATGAAGCTCAAAATTAAAAACTTCATAAACGCAGGTAAGGATGGGGCTCTTTTTAGCTTTTGTTATTTCCATCTTTTCCAAAAGATCCAACTTCTTACCTTTATCGCATTCGTGAATTATATTTACATTTTCAGATATGGAAAAACGATGTTTGGAGGATAACAAATGATTCGCAAAGGCAGATTTTGTATTTGAGATATCTGTATTTTGATGTTTTGTAACCAAGCTGAGGTGTTCCTGGATCCTTGTCGAAATTTTTCTACCCAATTGTAACGACGTAAACAGCAAGACACTCTCCACAATGAATAAATAAACTCCAGATTTCTCAAGACTATCCTTTCTGTTTTTGATTCTAACTATGTGGTGCCTTAAAGTATTGTTTGTTTTAAATTATATGGAGATGTTAAATGACTTAAAAAATTTAGCTAAATGTAGAGATATATTTCCTAAGTATGTTAAAACCCTAAATTTGTTTGTAGCAATTAAATTATTATGTATTATGTTATAAGAGAGTTTGTATTTGTTCATAAATTTATAAAAAAGTTTGTTGAATGTTTTTATTGGGAAATTATTGTTTAAGGCAATTTCCCTTATTGTATCTAATTCTTTAGTAAAAGCAGCTTGGGATAGTGGTAATTTAAAAAGTCTGTACAAAAACGAATTAAAAGCTGCAAATTTGTGAGAAAATGGGGAGTTAGACGTAAACTGAAAGATATTATCAGTACAGGAGGGTTTTCTATATACCTCAAAATTAATTTTGTTATCATTTCTAATTAAAAGAAGGTCCAAAAAAGGAAGTTTGCCACCAGTTTCACTCTCCATAGTGAAGAATATTTTTTCATGCAAACAATTGAGAAATTTTAAAAATTTTAACAATTCTTGTTCACTACCTCTCCAAACAATACAAATATCATCCACGTACCTTTTATAGCTTATCAGATGTTCTGAAAACGAGCTATACATTATTTTCTTTTCTTTTGTTCATAAAAACTTCACTCAAGAATGGTGAAAGACTATCTATTATTAAATTTAAAAAAGTTTTGTTCTAGCACAGATTTTAGCAATAGAATGAGATCAGATATTAAGACAGCCGGTAAGTTTTTGTTTCTTAATAATTTTTCATTTAAATCAATGCATTCAATTGGTGGAATGCTAGGGAAAAGGTTTTTAACATCTAAAGAGACAAGTCTAGAATTTGGTGGTAAGGATATGTTTTTTCTATATATGGACACTTTCTTCACTTTTGTAATAGGATGCCTATAAAAACAAAATGGCCCATAAAAATAAGACGGAAGCTATAGTCTGTTTCAGAAATGTATAGAGTAATACAATGGGGAATTCCGTCCAGTTTGGCTGAATTTCGGAGTGTTCTATAGGTGTAGGTAAACTTTGTTTATAGAAATAATAATAAAGATCCTTTTAAATCCCTGTCCTTTTGCATACTTAATGAGGTTTTATTACTCTATAGATTACATTTCTTACTCAATGCATACATAATAGGCTAGTACTTAATGGAGGCAGGTAATAAAACACAGATTATAAATACTTCTTAATTGTGTTTTAAACATGTTAGTATTTGTTACGCCATACTATTAACAGTACTATAAGAATATTAATAAAATGGCGACATTCACTCCAGCGAAAAGATGTTCTAATAATTCTCCACTATCAGTGAGTGAAAAAGTTATTATTTTTGCTTAAAACACGATTAGCCTAATTTTACTGTACAAGAAATTGTTGAACGCTGTTCCCGAATGACTCGAATTGGAAAAATCTACCGTTTTCAAATTATTGCAGGAGAGAAAGGTAGCAGGTTAAGTGGAACCTCCCAAGAAAATTCCAGGAAGACCAGCAAAAGTCCTTGATGAAGACACGAAATGTGCAATTCGAAGAAAAGTTCACTCTTTATATTTTTAAAGACATACCTACTCTAGATAAAATTTTGATGGAGCTTGGCCAAGATGTCAGTATTCCTTTGATAACTAGAAAACTCTTCCGGTGAACTTTAAAAAATATGGATTTTGCCTGGGAAAAGCATAACCGAAAATCACTTTTACTCAGTGGCGGCTCGCGGGTTAAAAAGTAAGTGAAGTGCAAATGAAGCAAGAAAATATCGCAATAATTTTTTTTCCAGAATTTTTTTATATGTGGAGGGAGAAGAATATTTTTTACGACTTACCTAAATTTTGTATACTAAATCAATTTTCCTATCCTTCATAGCAGCAATTTATTTATAACATCCTCATAAAATAGATGAGTTGCCCTAATCTCCTCCAGAAATTCCTTTTGAATTGAAATATTGCCAAGAGAAGTAAGTCTTTTTTGAGATATTGTATTTCTTACATTTTTTTTTACACATTTAAAGCAAGGAAAACTTCTTTCCACTGAAGCACTTGTCGACGGTATTGTCAAAATAAGGGAAAACAGTTTATATGCTTCGGTAAAAATATCTTTATTTTGATTAATTTTTCTCACTTGCTCTTGCAGCGATATATTCCAATTACTCTCATTGGCAAAAATAAGACCAAGATCATTTTTAAGTTGTTGACTTTTTGAAAATATTTCCCCATATAACTGTAACAAATTTTCAAACGGGCCAGTCGGAAAATTTAAACTATATTTGGAAAATTTAGCAGAACCTTTTCACAGTCTTGAAATCTTAGTGTCATTTCCATTAAAATATGGTCCAATATGTCCTAAAAAAGGGTTCTATACTTAGCCCTAATTTCTTCAGGTGAGAGCTTAGCAAGGTCACGTTTGTAATGATTTATTTCTGTAATAGAATTTGCTTTTTCAAACATGGTATTAAAAAAATTTTCATTTATTTTTTTACAGAGCGCCTCACGACAGCGTTTTATATTGGATATTCAAAAATGAATGTCAAGCGATTTTTTTTTGAAGAACGTCAAATAGTATGTCCGTGATTGAGAAAATGTCACTAAACACTAATGCCAGAAACGTGAATTCAAAATCGTTCATTTCACCTAAAAATCCTTTCGCAAGGCGGATTGATTTTTATCAGATTTGTCACAGTTTGTGATAAATTAAAAGACGTCTTTTAATTTATTCCAGTCTTGAACAAAACATTTACTAACTTCGAATTTGAAGTTGTAACAACACCATAAATAAATATAACACAAAACAGTCAAGCAAACTGTAAAGGAACTCACTGGTTGCAGCGAAATCCGCAAAAATAAAAGTAAACAACCACCGCAAACTGAACGACACGTGGGTGTAGTGTACTGCGGCTGCAGTTCACCAAGAGCGTTGTATGGCGCTGGGTAACATTATTCTTCCATGAGCTCGACGTCATCGCGAACGCGTGGTCATGGCAACATAGTAGGAAAATCGTTAAGTACACATAGCACCTCCAGCAAAGTCGAAGCGGTTTGCGCCACTGTTATAGTTGTTATAATAAAGTTCAAGTGAAAGTTTCAAAAAGACATGCCGCCAACGGTCAAGTAAAATATTAATTCGAGATGTACAGTTTATTTTTTACCAATTAGGTGAATAAATGAATGTAAAAACTAAAATTTGAAGAGATATATAATAAATATAGTTAGATGTTTGCTTGTTTATTTTTCCAGGTGAAGTAGCACTTCACGTACTTCACCTGAATAGCCGCCACTGCTTTTACTGGAAAGCGGTGAAATTGTTTGATGACAACGAAAATACTTGAGAAGTATAAAGCAGTACCGCAGGGAGCAAAGGAAAATGTTTTATCTTGATGAGACGTGGATCAATGAAAGTTATAGTACAGAAAATGTTGGCAAGACAAAAATATAACCAGTGCCCGCCAAGCTTTCATCGAAGGCCTGTCATCAAAATGCCTTCGGGAAAAGTGAAGACACTAATAACTTTACAGTCGTGCCGGACGGGAGATTACTATGAGGACATGAATTCGGATGTTTTCGAAGACTATTTTGATGAAATAATAAAATATCTTCCGGCTGATTCGATAGTGGTTATGGATAACGCAGGTTATCATTCACGGCGCATAGAGAAGATACCAACAACATTTTGGAGAAAACAGGAAATTATCGACTGGCTAACTACCTGGTATTGGGTAGTTGAGTTTGAACCCAATTTGATAAAGAAAGAATTACTAGCCATAGAAAATATGACGTGGAAGATAATGGAGAAAAATATAATGAAACTGTGCTGCGCTTACCCCATAACAATAAGAACTAAATCCTATAGAACTTATATGGGCGCAAGTGAAAGGATTTGTAGGAAGACAAAACACGACATTTAAAACATATTAAGATATAAAAAGATATTAAGCTATCGTTTAATCAAGCCGTTAAGGAAGTGATACCAGACAACTGGCGAAAAGCAGTCCAGCATGTAATTCAACAGACTGAGAAAACAACTTCATCGATCAGGCGGTCAACCCTTGTGATGACAGTTCCTCAGATAACGAAAAATATAACCTATTATAATTTAATTGTTATATAATATTATATATTAATAATTATTTTATCTATATATATTATATACATATTATATATAATTTTTATTTTGTTAAAATAAAACTTCCTTAAATTTAAATTCTTTCTTTCTTCAACCGCATGTCTTTGGCGTACCATTTTCAGAGTTTTTATATATTTATTATTATAACAATAGGTAAAACGCATAATATAGAGTTAGTGTGTGTCAAAGTTCTAGTTGTTACGGTTGATTTAAAATTTTTCTTTTTGTGGTGGTTTATGGGGTCTTTAGATATACAACAGGTTGTCAAACTTGAGGGTTTATCAAAGTACCAAGCAGTTACAAAGACCCCTCAACAAATAAAAGCGATATGTTTTTTTTGTAAAAAGCAGCTGGATACTGACACAATGGTATTAATTGCGTCTGTACTAAACAGCGCCCTAAAAGCAAAATTATCTTTCCCTTTATTTGTGTTTTTTTTTACTATGACACGCTTGGAAAGTAGATGTTCAAGTTAATATACTTATACACGTACGCAGTGACGATAGGGATATAACTCTCTTAATTAGATATATTAAAAATTCTCGTATTTAGAAGAAAAATAAACAGAAAATTATTAAATATATAAAGTTTGTCTCTATATATTTGAAATAGTTTGGGGTAGAACTGTGGTAAAATTATCGTGGGAATTGAGTTTTTATGTAATAATTTTTTTATGTACATCTTCAACAGTACATTAATTTTTTATTTGCGAATCATCGGATGCGATTGAAAATGTTATATGAATATATGAAAGTATCACGTATGTTTTAATTTTTACTTAGTTGCAGTATATATTATAGAAATATGGAAGAGTTTTCAATTCCAACCACTTTTTTATTGAAAGAATTTAAAGAAAAGAATCATAAATCAATCAATAACATTTTATTGACAAAACTTAAAAGTTACCGTCAAAACAATTTATGTTATATATGTATTAATATATATAAAGGGTTCCCTTTCTGGAATTTAATTTACGGAACTCTAAAATACACTGCAAATAAATATTTTGTAATATTTATGTTTCGTGTATATACTAAGGGTCAGCATAAGGGTAAAACTCTTTTGAAAATTTTATCTTTTTGCATTTCTACTAAATACCGAAAAAAAACCTCAACACCTTATTATCCGAGCAATACGTTGTTTTATCACTATGGCGTTGAGGCATTTCCTTAAATGCCAATAAAATAAAAATCTATTACAGATTGAATATTAAAATAAAACATATTTTTTAACATAAATCATAACAAAAAGTTGAAGTCCCAGTTATTTAATCTGATATTGAGAGTTTCACTAAAAACGGACCTTAGTCTAATATATTTAGAGTTAACTCAAAACAATCTCTAAAGGAACCTAACTGGGAATTCCCTCCTAAATTTTTTCTTGTGTCTACAAAAATGAAAGAAAACGCAATATATATACTAAATGACTATGTATCGAACTAAATCGGATCATACTTTACTATTCTTAATAAAATTAAATATTCATAACGTAGGAATATTCGGGTACAGGAAATTTACCTATCTCTTAATCATTTGCTTCTAAAAAATAAATGACTTCGAATCAGGAGGCTATTCCCATTGCCCCTCCTGTTGTAAATGCACGAATTTAACATACTTCTCTGTTTCAATCCGTAATAAACTGATTAACGTACGGCATATTTTGAGGGAATCGGACGCGGTGTTAAATGATGGATTCCGTATAATCCCAATTACCCGAACCGAGTTTATTTAAGCTTTCTTTATGGGACCCGTGTCTCCATAAAACGAAAATACTTATACTCTGTTTAGATTTGAGCAAATTTAGGGTCATGCGTTTTGGCAAAAATAGCCACTGTGTTGGTATTTTTGGCCCAAAACGCTTAATAGAGTGGGTTGGCGGATGAAGTATCAACATCTGACAAATTGGAGATAAATATTGTATTTTAATGGGATTTTGCGGTTTTCGTGATTCGATATTATTCTAATTGTACTTCCATTTAGTACCTTTGAAGTGTAGATATTAGTATTAATATCTTTGACGTGCTAAAATGTGTAGACTTCCCTTTGAAAGTGCCCATCCTCTGTTTTCCATGATTAGACTTGTACAGCGATATCCAAATGAAAGTTCTTTCTTTATAAAGATTGGAGAACATGTTTAATATAAAAGTTGTGGATTTTTATAGATCATTCATAAATATTATCAGCGAACCAACACAATCGAATAAAAAAGATACAGTGTAAAACATCACATCGATTTTCTTGTGTATTATTTTCCTCCATAAAAAGAAGGAAGAAATGGAATTTTACCAACTATTTAAACATTTTATTATTCCGCCATTTTGTTTTGTCAAATAGGACTCGTACTAAAAATTTACCAGTCTATCCATGTTCAATACTTTTTTGATTTTTGCGTAAAATTTCATGTCAATTGGATAAGTAGCTTTTTGGTACTGTATTTCGAAACACTGCATTAGGCCGCCATTTTGTTCGGCCATAATGGATTTACACACAAATTTCACCAATTTATCTCTATATCACACTATATTTTTTCAAAAATTGTCCATTCGATAAGTAGTTTCTTAATAATTTTTTTTACAATTTGTGAGGCGGTCATTTTGCTGAGACATATTGAATTTTTACTAAAGTGTAGGTAACCATTTCATACCCATATGAACTTCGATTTTTGACCTAAATTTAAAGCCAATGGGATAAGCAGTTTGTCAGCTGTGCCGCGTACACTTTCCTATTACGAGGAAAGTAAAAAAAAATAACAAGAGTTGTTTCCAAGGTTGTTTCTTAAGACTTAATAAACAACAAGAGTACCACCTACAAAAAAAATCGGTAAATTGGTATTAACTTCCCTCGTAACGAATAACAAAATGTCTTGTATTTCTCATAAAAACCTAAGTTTGGTACGAACCCAATATGGTAAAACAAATTGGGGCCCAATAAAAATATTTGAAAATACACTATATATGTTTGTTACTAATGTGCGGAATTTAATTAGATTAAATATCCAGCTTGGTCGGATTAATTGAGCTATAAAGAAGAAATACGATAGAAAAAACTACAGAAACTTAGAATAATGTGCCTAACAGAACCTATCAGCAATCACCCACCGAGAATCAACTTCTGAGCGAAGGACTAATCTTTATATCAAGGAAGACACATGTAGTAGATCTTATCAGATCAACTGAAACCGCACATTTAGAAGAGCAAGAAGCTGATGAATTTAGATGGAAACTAAGAACTGACCTCAAATAAGTAAAGGAAATTCCCAACAGGCTGATGTCGATCTCAGAACAAATACCATTAAAACACCTACAGGAGAATAAACCTATTAAAATTCTACAAAAGGTAGATATACTGCTCACAAACGATCCAACTGCAATTATAGAGAGGAAAATCTATCAGTTGTTACGAAAATATCAGGGCCACACTCCACAGAGAATCCAAACCCCACATTACAACAAGCCACCTACCTATATGGACTTCCAAAAATATATAAGTACGACTTGCTAGAGATCAATAACTAGCAATATGTACAAATATATAGGATGTCCCATTTAAAAAGGTTGGGTTTTAGGTGCCTCACTTTCGTGAAATACCCTGTGTAATTAAAAATATTTTTAAACTGTAGCCCTCTTTTTGTTATACAACATTTATAAAAAAAATTAAAAATTATGAAAAACGAGGGAGATATGGTACTTTGACACACTATGGCGCCACCCTATATATCTGTGGATATGGTTGTGGAATAAAATGATAAATGCGGAAAGCTTATACACAAACGTCCCGTTGGTAAACATCGAAACAAAGCTTAGGGGCGATCAGATGGTAAAACATATTAAGCTGCCTTTGGAGGGGTTTATGGACCGGTTGGAGTTTTGTATCCGTAGTGCTTACTTCCAAGTAGAAGTTAAGTCCTCCGCTCAGGACGGATCTCTTTCTTCACTGGTATGGTAGTCAAATACATTTATGGAATGGTTCGAAACCTACGCAATCGAAACAGCCAACGCAAAACCCAGGGCTTTAGTTGTGATATATCGACGACACTTTCATTATCTGGGACAAACACGATCAACAACTGAAAGAGTTTCTAAGCAAATTAAATAGTATACCACCAACTACAACATTCAACAACAACGGAAATACGACAAACTGCCAGATGACACCCCCTATATTTCTTTTAGAAATACGCTGAAAAAAGTTTCGTATCGAGATAACCACGAATAGAATTCATATGAATGAAATCATTCTTACTTTTAAGATCAAAAGTAGAAAATACAGACAGGAATGTTAGACAAGTAAACTGAACTCACTGTGGAAGCTCATAGGAGCTCTGCGAAAAAGGTATGAAAAAATCCAAACACTAAGCACCATCGGCCTGAATATTTAACAGACAAAGGCAAACCTGAGGCTCTCGACTATTACCTTGAGGGTGTACATAGTGGATGACCTGACACGACTAATGAACATGGGCAAATTACTAAGGCAACGGCTATTGATTGTAGTAGGAAATATCCAACACCTCCTCCAGTATATCAGTCCTTATATACTTCTCCCAACAAGATACGAGAGTTTCTTCGTTGGTGTCCGAAACTCCTAGACCAGACGGTATTCCCTTTCGGTTCCCGAAAAACCTTCCTTCATGCAATTGACGTACATTAAAACTGTAACACTTTCCCTTTCAATGAAAACGTACTGTGGTTATCCAAATTTTTCAAATTGGTCGAAAAAAAAAGAGCGATTGTTTGTCATTCCTGCCGACCAGTTTGGTTTTATGCCTAAGCATAATGCCACTCTGCTCGCCACAAAGGTTAACTTCGGATATCTACGGATTTAACAGGCAGCTCAACACTGCCATGTTATTCCTCGACATGGAGAGAGCTATTGACACCGTTTGGCACGGCGGAGTGGTCTATAAACTGAACGCCATATTAAAATTCAGTCTTTACCTTATCTCTCTTGTGGCCTCCTATCTAAAGAATCGTACAAATACGTATCGAAAATAAACTTTCAACATTTAAATATATTAGGGGGGGTGTCTTGCAAGGTACGGTTCACCGGTACTGTATAATCTAAGACGTCACTAAATTCCCTAATACAAAAATAGCTTTGCATGCCGACGACACTGCAGTCTGCGCACAATCTTTTTATGCCTAACAGCAAAATCACAAATCTCCTACCACCTCACGCTGATCACTCTCTATTATGAGAAGTGCAAGCTGAGAATGCTTTCTCAGAAGCCGCAAATTGTTGTGTTTACTAAAAATTTTATCAACAATCGCCCCAAAAAGACTTTCTTTTGTACTGATGTATAAAATCCTTAACCAACCAATCGTCATTTATTTATAGGTCTGCATTTTTGGTTAGTCCAGGTTAGGTTTTTTTTGCTTAAAAACTTTGCACAATTTTTGTGCAAGGATAAATTAGGAAACATGTTAGTAGAAATACATTATGGCGAAACAAAATCAGTCACAAAAAACTACGTGTTCAATTGTCCTCAAATTTGGAATTAAGATGAAGTGTAGTGTAGGGATAAACAGGTAAAATTTTGTTGATAATTCTATAAATTAAAAAACAAAAACTCAGTAAAATATATTTTCTGGAATACTATAGAACCAATCTGAGCCATGGGAAATTATTTGCCCGACATGCGAAATTAGTCGTTTTCAGACCTTGGTGGTTGTGTGTTTTTTGGAACTTTTCATAGCAGTCGTAAAAAGATAATAAATTAAAAATAAATAAAAAAATTATATAATGAAATATGTGGGAAAGGATCTATGTATGTACGTATCTCTGAATAGCATATTAGACGTGGACTTAAAAATCTTGATATATGAAAGATGTCGTTGGGAAAAATGCCTAATTATCCCAATCTCAATGATAGAGATTTGAATAAAACTGATGAATTCTCATAAATCCTTATTTAGGGATGCGTAGAATGGCTATTCAAAACTTGTGACGTTCAGCGTGAAAAACACAACATACAAATTTAGCAAAAAGGGTAAAATATATATAAAATAAATGTCAAGAAAAAATATGAGTAAAAGCAAAGCTTTATTATGTGGGAAGTTCCAGATACTTTGATAAAAAACATATATTACACTTTATCAATTAGCGCTAATATTAATACACAAAACCACACCAACACCAACAGGAAAAAACCGACATTTGTGGTTACCAAGAGAACATCCGAAATCTTCGCCGGACTTGATACTCTATTACCACAGCAAGCAAATAGCCACCTGTGGCGAAACTCACAACCCAAATTTCATTTGGAAATGTATTCCTTTTTAATATTCGTGGTGCGAATATATCGATCGAGTGTAAGTTCCTGTAACTGTGATACAGTACTTATAGGACAGAATTGATGGTAAATAGATTTCTTTATTGATAGTTTTCTTTACCGATCTTTGAAAGTTATTGATTTTGACAGGCCAAGTTTACATTTTTTGACCCTGAAAAATGAAAGACCCATCGGTTTTAGCCGTCACGCAGGTGAGTGGTTCTGTTTAATTTCAATTGCTTGACTCGTTTTTAGTTTTTACTTATAAAAATATAAGTAATCATCCATTAAATTTATCTAACTTTTCTTTATCTTTATATAAATATTTTGTTTTATCTTCAATATGTTGTAATTGGAGTTTACAATGTGGTATACATTTTAAACATGTCTTTATGTATGAGCAAATTGTCGCATAAGTTATCTTTTTACAAAAATTTGAATTTTTCACTTAGGAAGATTAGTTGAATCTTGTTTTGCAAATTTAAGGTTGTTTTGTAAAACACTATCTTATCTTTATCTATTGTCTTGTGGTCAAGTGATCTTACAAGCCAATTTTGTAAAATTTTGATTTTGAAGGCTCGTTCACTTGAAGCTCTTTCGAAATATTATCTTGTCTTAATATAGACTTGTCTCATTTACCTAAACTGTGACTTTCCTTGGATTTTACAAATAAAATTCATTTTATATCTCAATTTCAACTTTACCCATTTTGACTAAATTATCTTTCTGACAAATAAAAAAAAGGAAACATCTGATTTGTATCAGATTTATTTTTCTTTATTTAAGATGAACTGCTAAATTGACGCTTTATTTTATTTCTGGTTTTCCTTTGTATATCTATGGATTAACTGTGAAATGATAAAATTTCATATCCTCACATTTTTCTTATAAACAAGAGTGAATTGAATTTCACTAAATTTTGATTTTCATTTTTTCTTGAGTAACAGTAAATCTTAAATTTAAGTTTTATCTTATTTTGTCTACTGTCAGGTTTCATTTAGTTATTTAAGTGATAAACTTTTGGTCAATTTATAAATTAAATCACATGTTTATATAAACAATTTTTAAAAATTTTGACACGTTATTTGGATATTTTAATTTGAAGTTAAATTAGTCATAATTTCAGTTTTTTTTTCTTTTTGCTTATGTAAACATACATTAATTTCATTTTAAGGTAAATTTCATTTATTTTGTAACCGTCACAACTCTGGTAAATTAATTTACTTTCCCAATTTAACCTTGTTTTTTAAAAAGTCGTTACTCTGGTCTAATACATATCTGTATCCAACTTTACATGTACACTCTGGGACTGGCCTATGAAGTTACCAAAAACAAATTGAAAAGCTCTACAGATGAGTACTCCTCTTGGAAACCAGTGAAGTCCTACGATGTATACAAGGGCCTAATAGACTAAACAAAACAACTGATCCTACAGCCTACAGGTGAAGAGGTTCCAAGGAGACCATTGGAGGTTACAGTTCAGTTACGTAGCTCAGCCCAAGACTTGTAAAGACCAGAAAATTACTTGAATTACAATATAGTATTTTTTCTTTAAACCAAAGATTTCTAATTAACTAATTGTTTATTTGAAAATATCAGAGTTTGTAAATAAATACTTGTTTTTAAATTTTCCTTTTTTTATTTACTGTGAGATTTTGACCAATAAAATATAGGTACGAGACCCAATCCCAAAGTGAATCTTTGGTCTTCGCTCTCCAAGCCGAGTAACAAAAATATCACTTTGATGGTGTTTTTTTTTTGGTTACAAGTCGAAAACACGTGTCCATAGTTAGCCAAATTTCATTGCTTTAGCGGTCATCCCAAAAAAACATCCTTTTTCTACTATATAATAGTTCTTGCCGCGTTAATCTTTTCCTCTATTCGACTTAGTTACTCTTGGGTTGTGAGTTTCGCCACACGTGGCTAAATGCTGCTCCGTAATAATAGAGTATCAAGTCCGGTGAAGATTTCGGATGTTCTCTTGGTAACCACAAATGTGGTTATATATATATATATATATATATATATATATATATATATATATATATATATATATATATATATATATATATATATATATATATATATATACTAAATTATTAATCTTCCTGTCAAATATATTGTCTATAGATTTCTCTCCCTCTCAAAATAAAATCGGAGAATATAAATATATTTATTTATTTAGATCGCACTACATATGCAATTATCTGAGTCACATTTATTGTTTGCTAAACTATGAGCAATATTTTAATGTTATTCTAGTATTATGATGCATTATTTCACGTACTTTTTTAAACATATATAACCATTTACATTACCGACGAAATCAAATACAAAATTAAAATAAATTTTCCCTCAAGGTTCCCTGGCGCCCGGTCATTTTTTTTCATTGAAATTTTGAGAAAAACATTTCCGAAAATTTAATATTAATTAAAATTCTACGCTGCCTCCCACGCATTAGATTCAGCTATTTAACGCCAGATGTATAAACAAGACTTCGCACAAGAAAAAAACAGAAATACCAAAGAAAATTATGAGAAAACTAAATTGAACCGTCTACTTTAAATCTGAACGATACTGTTAATTTTAAGTGATTTTATTTGAAAGGAAAAATTAAACCAAAAAATAAATCTTTATATAAATAAACTTTATTATATCAAGATTATGTTTACTATTACTTCCTTCGTTAAAGGGAAGTATTGTCATCGTGAAAAAATCATCCTCCGAAATTTTTTCAGATCTTCACGTTTCAGGGTCCTAAGATGCCGAAAAACATGTTCTTTCAATTCCGTCGGTCTGTCTGTCAGTTCGCGGCAAAGCTAAAATTCTACTTACGCGATTGAATTTAAATTTTGATCAAAAATTAAGGGTCATATGCAGATGTCCTGGTAACATTTTGGTAAAAATCCACTAGGGCAAAACAAAAATGGCGGCCAAGTGAAATGTTAAAAAAAATATTGCTAATAAACTACTTATCCAATTTTCGTAATCGTGAAGAAACTCACCCTCTCAGGATTTACATATTTTTACGTTTTAGGGCCCCTAGATGCCAAAAAACATTATTTTATTAATCCCGACTGCCGGTCTGTCTGCCAGTTCGCGACACAGCTTAAATACTACTTACCCGATTGACTTCATATTTTGACCAAAAATTAAAGGTGATCCCCATGGCCTGATAATATTTTGATAAAAATCCAATATGGCGGAACAATGTTAAAAAAAAATTGTAAAGTGGTATATTATTTGGGATTAAGTTCTAGTAAAAAACATGTATTTCTTTAAATTGTCGACGTTTCACAAATTAATTGTGGCATCCTCAGGACACACATATAGATCTTATATCCTGCATAAAACCCATATTATCAGTGCTTTTACTCCGTTGTTCCGCCTATATTTCCCAGATATTGTTTCTAAATGGTTTTCGTTAACAATCCTCTTGCTGCTATGTTAGAGTGGTGTAATATTTGGGGTTAGAATCCAGTAAAAAAATCAAAAGTCTATTTTTAAATAGTCGACGTTTCGCAACTTTATTGTTGCATCTTCAGCACACATACCTATGTAGAGTCTATATCCAGCATGAAACCCATATTATTAGACTTTACGTATTCCGTTTGCCCGCAGATATTTCCCAGATATTAGGTTTCTAAATAGTTTTTGTTAACGATCCTCTTATTTTTTATGTTAGAGTGTTGTATTATTTGGAGTTAGGATCCAGTTAAAGAAAACATTTTTTTAATTTCGACGTTTCGCAACTTTATTGTTACATCATCAGGACACATACATTTTATATTCTGCATGATATCCATATTATCAGTCTAGAATTGGGCTTCAATTGTTTGACTGTCCACCTCTTGCATTGTTTATTGTAACATGCAATGCGTGAGAGGAACCTCAGAGTGTTTTTTCTAACCTATTTAACTGTATGCAAGCCAACAGCGTATTTTAAGGGCGCTCGCAAGCCAACAAGAACTGACATTGACCTTGTTTTATAAATAATTAGTTTTTTTTTCTACCATTTATTACAAAAAACTATTGCCAGAGCCAATATTTGAACAAAATCATAATGTACATTTTATAAGGAGTTATTTTTTTTACGTATCTGCTCTAGTTTCAAAGCTTTTACAAGGCTAGTTTAAAAATAATTACCTATTCAATCTATAGCGCAACCTCTTTTAAACATGCTAGTCAATCATTTTGCAGACCAGTTATTTCATTGCAGAAACACGACATCCAATTAATAAAAACTATTTATTTTTTAGATTTAAAAATTACGACAAGCATACACATTCACTCGTCTCGATTTTCTGTCTATTTTCTTATGTATCTAATTTAAATCAACAACCCGTCGACACATATATTCAAAAGAGACCACGGAAATCGGGCGCCCTGCCAAGAAAAAGAAGCAAACTAAGAGCACCAGAAGGTTTTAAATACATCCGTCTGAGTCACCCGATCTAAAACCGTTTGACAGGCACGTAGTTCCGTCGTGCTATGAATCGCGAAAAACAGTTCCTTACTGCTAGTCTGGAAAATTATCAGGGGCGGGCAAAAGAACATGATTCATTTTGTATTAAGACACTAATATATCAAGGAATTTACTTATTACTCATATAAACGAACATTAAGAAATATCTTTCCCGAAATTAACTCCCCCATTTTTATTGTGCGCCATTTTGTCCCACAACATGGGAATCGTGCCAATATTTTACCAATTTCCACCTATGCCAGTTATTTTCTGAGCCTGATATAAAATAATTTGATTTTTTTTTCACTGATTTTTTAAGATCGCCATTTTGTATCGTCGTTTTGAATTCATATTAGTTAACCCCTGTATCATATTCAATTTTGCTGCAAGATATTAATTCAATTGAATAAGAACATTTTTGAAATTGAATTTTTAGACATTTTATTTGGCCGCCATTTTGTTTCTCCGTCTGAAATTCATACCACAATTTAATCTGTATATCACACTTAATAGATGTCCAAAATCTAAAAAGTAGACTAATTTTTTTTAAATAATTTACTAGGCCGGTATTTTGTTTTGCTGTCTTGCATTCATACCAAAATATTTCAAGTTGATTCCTAGGTTTTTGTGCAAAATTTGAGATAAATTGGATAATTTGTTTTTTAGTAATATTTTTTTTAACATTTCACTAGGCCGCCATTTTATTCCGTCATATTGGATTTTTACTAGAATAATACCAGGTCATCCCCACATAACCGTTAATGTTTGATCATATTTGAAGTCAATCGGATAAGTAGTTTTTAGCTACGCCGCGAACTGACAAACAAACCGACAGAGAGGCAAAAGGAATTGAGAAGACATATTTTTTTGGCATCCACGGACGCTTAAACGTAAATATATGTAAAACCTGTATTTTTTTTCACGCTTACAAACATTTCATTTGGCTGCCATTTTGTTCCGCCATCTTGAATTCGTACCACAGTTTTACTAGTTCATCTCTATACCACAGTTAATTCTTGCACAAATCAATCTATTAAGTAGTTTTTTCAGGCTCAATTTTTAAATATTTTAAGCCGCCATTTTATTTCGCCATCTTGGATTCGTACCAAAATTTTACTAGTTAATAATTAACACTTAAAATTTTGCAAAATTTGAGGTAAAGTGGATAAGCAGTTCATTAGTAATCATTTAACATTTGTCTATTCCGCCATATTGGATTTTTATTCAAATGCGACCAGGTCATTCCCATATAACTCTTAATTTTTAACCAAAATTTGAAGTCAGTCGGGTAAGTAGTTCTTTAGCTGTGCCGCGAACAGGCAGACCTACAGATAGCCAGACCGACGGAATTGTACGAGTGAAGCAATACATTCAATAAGTAGTTTTTACATTGACGCATATCGCCTTTTTATAACGTCATTTTGAATTCATACCAGTTTGTCCCTAAATACCAAAATGTTACCAGTTCATTCCTACGAAACACTTGATTTTTGTGCAAAATTTAAAACATTTGATAATTAGTTTTTTAGTAAAAATGTTTTTACATTTCTCTAGGCCGCCATCTTGCTCCGGCATAATGGATTTTTACCCAAATATGACCCTTAATTTTTGACTAAAATTTGAAGTTAATCTGACAAGTAGTTTTTAAGCTATGTCGCGAACAGACAAACCGACAGACAGAAGGAATTAAAAAAACATTTGTTTCGGCATCTAGGGACCCTGAAACGTAGAGATCTGAAAAAATCTCGGAGAATGATTTTTTCACGATTACAATCCTTCTCTTTTAACAGAGAAGTAAAAAGGAATAGGTACACAGCTAAAAAAACAGAATACGTAAACGATGAAACCAATAGGCTTTTATTTGATCTTCATAATAGCCCTAAATACTTCCTCAACACACGTGTGAAAATTCCTAAACTGGGTACAAATTATCGATAACGTTGGGATTGGGGTTACACGTGGAATTAATGGTAAAGCTTTTAACTGAATTTACTTACATCTAATACTTGCAGTGCATAATATGTCAAATTCTCTCCATTTTTCTCTAATGTTTCAATTATTCATGTTAAGCCTAAAATATGTATTCTTTTCGACACGGGTTTTTTAATTTTATATCTATTAAGTGCTTTGTTACGAAGTTCAATTAGTGTTAGAACATTTGGCCATCTATGGCGAGTATTTATAATCATCTTTTTTTTTCCGAAATTTTCTCACTGGAGCAACCGCATCGAAAAGTCAGTTGTTTCTATTTTGAATATAACTAAAAAATGATTCATCAGCAAATCGGTGTTTATAAATATTCCAAAATATATATATATATATATATATATATATATATATATATATATATATATATATATTATGTCAAGGGCCAAGGATACCATTTATAAATATGATAAAAAAAACTAAAGTAGCCCGAAACATAACTATTCGAAATGCTAATTATAGTATATAATTGTGAGCCATAATAGACTACAGAGTCGCAGGAGGGTTTGATCCACTCGCTTTTAACCTAACCTAGTTGTCGGAAAAATGCTACACACTATACCCAGTCGTATACACCATAATACCAAAAATTGGATCCAAATTCAAAACCTGTTTTAATATTTGGAGAGTTATTTTACCTTTAACTCTTAATAACCTTAAAATTATAAATTATATCACGGAATTCCAGAAAAAGTAACAGTTATAATTACTATATAAGATACTACGTCGAGTATAGCACTCATTTAAAATTCTGACTTTCGTAAGTTAAAGTCACACTGAGCGAAGTCCCCCCTGTAAACTCGCATATGCTTATCCGTAGCGAAACGAATTATTTGTTTACTTTCGGCCAAAACTTTTCCCGATCAAAAGTTATTTTTGAATAAATTATAAAAAAGCACGGTATGACTTGCATAAAAAAACATAAATAAAACACGTGACTCATTTGTTTCTCGGAAAAGGAGTCGCACTACGGCTGATTTTCTCTAGGAAAATGAAAGTTGCGCCCATTTCAACATTTATTTTTGTACATTTTATTAGAATTTTATTGCGGCTGGACAGCTCTAGGGAAAAATTAATTTTGCGGATTAATTTTATAGACGCACATTAATTTTACACACTGGAAAATATATGAGTTAGTTGTTGCTAATTTCTCAATCCTATTCCAGCAATTTAAAAGTGCTGACAAATTCAGAACACATGATTTTGACTATTGCTCTGTGGAGATCAAGTAAATCCAAGTCAAGTCACATTAATGTCACCTTTTTGTGTTTATAATATACAATAAACTTGGAAAGAAAACGTTACAAATAAGTTTTGAACTGTTGTACTGATTCAGACAAACTTTTTTTCGTTGTCTTTGCTCACATTTCTGCTATCGCGGTGTGCATCTCAAATTTAAGGTATTCTTTCCGTATTACAGGGTACGATCAATATGTAAGGGCATTTTTTTTTGAAAAAAAAAATTATCTACCCCTGTGGAAACAAAAATTGAAATTAATACCAGTTCTTTAAAGCAAAATATTCTTTCCATTTCAGGGTAAGATAAAAAAATGTAAAGGCATTTTTTTAGGGAAGAATTTACTTCGTCTGTCGGGTAAAATAGGGAAATCAAAATTGAAATTAATACAAGTTCTTGAAAGTAAAGAAACTGTTCAATTAATCCATAAAAGAACTTTGACATATTTTCATTAGTTACGAGGTATGAGCAAAAAAATTAAATTTTTAATCATTTTTACCAATAATGTGCCAGTGATTCATCGCGATGTACACCTCAAATTTAAGGTATTCTTTCCACCTCAGGGAACGATCAGAAAATGTAAAGGCATTACGTCGTTCTAGGTTTGCTAACTAACACATATAATTATAATAAAATGTAGAAGGTGGAATAAAAAAATATAATTCCTCAATAAATAACAAAGAATTATAATATAATTAATAAAAAGAAGGCATAATAAATAACAACAGAAAAAGGAAACAGAAGTATTCTAATAACGCGTTTTTCCACCTCTCGATTGTATAACCGCTCTACAGCACCGAAGCATACCCGAGATAATTCTGATCTGGTTCTGATGGATATTTACCAAATTTTTACCATAGATGTTCAATGGGATTTAAATCGGGTCTTAAAGCCGACCAGTTAAATGTATGGATGTTATTTTCTTCCAGAAAATCTCGAACTCTATTTGCCATATGAATTGTCGCGTTATACTGCATAAAGATGACAGCATCATGCAAACTTTCACAATGGGGAATTACATGTGGAGCCACAACTTCGTTGTTACATTTTTCAGCAGTAAGAGTTTGTACATCAATCAGAACTAAATCAGTTCGCCCTTCCAAGATAATTCCTGCCCAAACCATAATTGATCCCCCACCAAATTTTGAACCAGGTATCATATTGCATTCCGAGAACCGTTTGCCTCTACTCCGGTACACACTTATTCGCTTGTCTGAAAAATACATTCTTTTAGTTTCTCTCTCCTGTCTGAGGAATACAACCTTACTCAGTACCCTTCTTCAGTCGTTCACACCTCAACGTTGATTTTCATTAGCAAATCTTTGGTGGACAATGTTATGTTGTGTGGTTTACGGAGTTACTGTTGATTCCTAATGGTTTGCGGAGTTACTGTTGATTGATACTTCCTTTGGAACGGTTACTAAAATTCACTACTATTAATGGTTCTCCTTCTTAAAACATTTACTAGTAAGATCGATCTTGTTGGACAGTTCTTTTCCTTCTTCTACCTTGAACAGGACTGCGCATATGCACTGCGGTTTTGAAAATGTTGTACAGCGTGTTGTATTGAACTTAGATGCCGATTACATAATGTCGCTATGTAAGCTATTGACCTTACGTCCCGATGTACTCTTCAGAAGTAAGATGCAGATTTTGAGGTCTCTCCATATTTAAAAAAAATCTGATAATTACGACACGATTTAGAAAAGCACTATCTAATTATGCCCTTCTACAGAAACACATTTACCTTAGAACTTAAAATGTAAGTAAAAAGGTGAGGCTAGATTTTTATTAATTATATGTAATTCGTTCCTAGTTATTTATTGGGAAAATATTTCTTATTCCACCCTGTCCATCTTATTATGTGTTAGCAAACCTAGAACGTAGTAAACCGATAATTGTTAAGTAAGAATGGTAAAAAACTAAATTTTTTGCTCGTACTCGTACCTGCTGAAAATATGTCAAAGTTCTCTGAAGTAGTAATTGGGCAGTTATGTACTTCCAAGAATTGGTATTAATTTCAATTTTGATTTCCTGTTCTACACCACAGATAAAATTAAAATTTTCCCAAAAAAAACGTCCTTACATTTTTTGATCGTACCCTGTAATTGAAAGAATATCTTGCTACTTCCTACCGCACACCGCGAAATGAAAAAATATTGGCCAAAACAACAAAACAAAGTTTGTCTGAATCAGTAGAACGTCGAAAGTTAGGTGGGTTTAAATTATAGATAATTTACACTTGTTGCGACTTTCTTTGCCAATTTTATTATGGCGTGTGTGACATCATTTATCCCAAACGATGAAAGATAATACAATTTAAGAATTCAATATTTCATATTATCCGGTCCTGCTCTATTGTTTTTTCAGTAACGAGTACCTGTGACTTCGTTCGGTATGGCGATAACAAAAAGGATATAAAGGGTACTTAAATCGCCTTATTTAAATACCCCTTTATAAACCAAGTTTTTTATTGCCTTTTCTTTCAATTTTTGTCCACAGGCGCTTGGAAGATTTTTGTTTATAAATTATTTCAACACCCGTATAAATGTTTAAAAATATAAAAAAAATAAAATAAAATGTATCTGTTCAAAAGTTTTTTTTTGAAAAACTAACCGTTTTTTAAATAAAAAGTATTGTAATATTTAAAAGATGGTTTCTGAAATTTGATTTTTGAAAAATCCCTTTCTATCGAAACTCCACATCCTACAATCAACCTGTATGCCAAAATTTAACTTGTTACGTCACGCGGTTTGAGCAGAATCGTTGTTAATCAGTGGCCCGATTATTTGAAACAACCTGTTTAAATTTTTAAGAAATTTTAAAATATGTAAAATAATCAAATAAGATACAGGAGTTTAAGCGTTTTTCCGAAAAAAACAATCGTTTTTTAAATAAAAAATATTGTAATATTTAAGGAGCGGTTTTACCTCCTTGAAATTTGGGTTTTGAAAAATCCCTTATTATCTGTACATCCTACAATCAACCTGTATGCCAAAATTCAGCTTTTAAAGTCAAGCGGTTTGAACAGAAGCGTAATTAATCAGTGACCCGATTTTTTGATACACCCTGTATACATTTCCAAGAAATTTTAAAATATGTAAAGTAATCAAATAAAATACACGAGTTTAAGCGTTTTTCCAAAAAATCAACCTTTTTTTAAAATGTTGTAATATTGAAGGGGCGGTTTCACCTTAAAATTTGGGTTTCGAAATATCACTTCTTATCGAACCTCTACAACCTACTATCAATCTGTATGCCATAATGCAGCTTTGTACATCAAGCAGTTCGAACAGAATCGTGATTAATCAGTGGGCCGATTTTTTAAACACCCTGTATAAATTTACAATACAAAAAATAGTGTCTCGGTCACCAGACGATTATTTCAAAAAAAAATCATATACATCGGTGCAGTACAAGTTTCTCACGAACTTGCTGAAAAATTTGGTTTAGTGTTTTAAATATATAGATAGATTATACTGCGTCAGATAAGGGCTTTCTTAGATATTTGAAATCAATTTTGCCCATAGAATTTTTATGCCCACCACACACGGTCCAACTTTATCGTAAGATATAATTGCCACTCTTGGTACATTTTGTTGGATACGATGAAATTATAATTATTTTTACCGTCTGTGCCCATAACCAACAGTTCCATTAGACCGCAGTAGACCGCCACTGACGGTCTAGCGCTGCACTATGGAGCTGAACGTTACGTTCGGTATTAATAAATCTACAACTTCTTTGTTTCTAGACATATTACTTTGAAATTTTACATACACATAATAGAACAAATATGCTGTAAAATGAATATAAAACCACTGTAAAAAATGTTTTACTAATTAATTTAAAATAAGAATAATTATTATATTATTAAAATAATATGTTTATTTTTTAGGGGATAATAAAACATGACTAAAATTGTACTTTTGAACGTAAGAGTTTTTAATTCTAGTTAACCCTGGAAAATTAAAAAATACGATATTTATAATTATACGTAATTTTAAAAAAATGTTACAAAGTGCCAGCTTTGCTTAGATTACATATATTTTTTACTAGGTCATCATAGTTTCAACTGCTTCTATCTGCAGTATATGTATAAACTTAATTTTTTTTGTAGTGCAAAGAAACATAAATTATTTTCGAGTACAAAATTAAATTAGCAATAAGCTGTTTATATTTTGAAATTACCAGTTTTTGAAATTCATTTTTTCGATTTTTTAAACACTCTGTATATCTGATATAAAATTAAATATTTATTTTTTCTTCAAGCACCAACTTTTATTAAGGATAAAATGTTTCCGAGAAATGAATAATAAAAAAGTTTCCCATATGGTGTATACTTTTTTCTGTTTTGTTATAAAAGTAATGTAATATTATATTACTATACTCTCTATACAGATTCAATTATTTTATTGTAAATAATTTAGAAACCTATTTATATATATATATATATATATATATATATATATATATATATATATATATACATATATATGATTTTTCAAAAATGTATTTTGAATTAAGTTTCATAGAACAAATTGTAAAAAAGCTAAAACAAGTCTCTTATTTTTCCATTTTGTCTAAAAACCATTATTCCTATCCTGAATTAAAGTAATTTTATTTTCCTATTTTAAAGGTTAATGAAACGTTTGAATCTGTTGTCATACAAATACAAATAGAACTCTGCAACTTCCTACAAAGGCAAAAACATATTACAAAATTGCTAGTGATCTAAGAAATAAGCTAAAAGCTTTATCAAAATTACGATAATTAAACTTTTCATTTTTCTTATCGCAAATATGTTGTCAAAATAATACATCTATAAGGAAGATATTCTCTCGATGAAAAAATATTTTTTCTCTCTTTACAAAAGGTTATAAAGAATCGGAACAAAGAGCGCCCCTATGAATTGTTCATTGGCAAGCTATCATTTGTAAATTTTAAGCAAATATAACAAAAAAAATCGCACCTTACGCTAAATCAGATTAGGAACAAATAGGAACTCGCAAAGTAAAAATAGCTATAAAATTAGACGATAAAACTGAGACAGCTGCAGCATAAAAGGCTGACTCAGGCCTAGGGAATCCACTGGGACGTGTCAGCGATCCGAGATGTATTCTCTTTGAATAAGGCTCTTATGAAAATATAGCAATATATATACCAAGGCGGTGCCAAAAACTCCCAACCTGACAGATCCAGGGTTAAAATGTTGATAACACACTAGTTCAAGTCTTATTAATCTTTGAAAATGCAAAAATGAAGTTTACATAAATTAGTGTTTTTTGCAAATGTCAATCGTTTATCACGATGTCAGAGGTCAAATTCTGTAGCACAAGATTGGTCCATACGGTTTCGTGTGAAGCAGGAATCTTTGGAAGATAACGTCGCAACAAGAAGGACCTTGAAGTGGTTATCAAATGGTTTGTTCGACGGCTACCGGACGCAATATGTTCGGTAATTTCCTTGAAACTGCTTGGGAGTCAGTTTGGGCAGTAAGAAATGCCAGAGTCATCTAACCATAAGTTGTCCTTGGCGGCTCGACAGTAAATGCAACATTAAGAAATACTAGGGCCATCTACTGCAGACATCAATGATTACTACGTAGAGAAATAATTAATATAAGATTTTCGCTGATAGCCGCAAATCGCCGAACATCTGCTACATTTGTTTTTGTGTTACTATAGACAAAAATCGATCTTATAACGTATTTTGTGATTGCTAATTTTTTTCCTTGTTTTGTAACTATATGTAATAATTAATAAGTAAGTCTTAGTACTAGGGTTGCCAAGTGTCCCTCTTTTAGCGGCATGTCCCGCTTTAGTGCCCGCTCTGTGCCCGAGCGGGACGCAACATGTCCCGCTTTTTAATGTAAATAATAAATATATTTAATTGCAGTACATTTAGAGTACATATCAAAACATCTATCATTATGCAAAAAGGAACTAAAAGCGATTAAAAGTTGTAAAAAGTTCAATCCGTTTTCCGTTTATAAAGTGCGCATAGATATCTTTAGGGAATCTGGAGCAATTTAATTGCATACATCACTTTGACGGTAACTTCCAGATACCGTGATAAACATTAAGGTATAATACATTATAAGTAAATATATTTTTCAAATTTTAGATTCAATTTTTTATTTATGTAGGTACCGCCACCGGGTGTCTTTTTATCTTTGGTATCATTTCAATGAGCTGTAACTTGTTTTTAAAGATATCAAAATGAAACAAAAATCATTTTGCAGTTATCTAGCAAGTTTTTTTTCTGTTTTAAAAATAAAACAAAACACTAACGTTTTTTCAAGATATTAACCTAACTTATATTTTTTTAAATGGAGGAAAGCCTTATATATTTTCGGATATTTTAATTCTATATGAAATTTCAAGTATATTTTACAAAGCATACCCTAACTTATGTTCAACTTTTTTCGAGAAAATGACATCAAAACATGCAAGAACTCAACGATATTTTACCATTTTGGATTATTTAAAAAATGTAAGAAAGAGGAAACGTGTTTGATGTAAAAAGCCCTACAGCTCGTAGAGTTTTAGATGTAGAAATGAAAACTAACATACATCACTTAATAAATGTTGTCGGAAATACCGGTCCCCCGCAGTTCAGTTAAAAAAGTTTTGAAAAAAAAAACAAATATAAACCCTTAAACCTCGGAAAACCCAGAAACTTACCGATCAGTACCGCCAGATAAGAGTTCTATTTTATCAGGACTTTGTAGATAGATGTCGACAAAATCCTGATTTTTTAAAATACATTTTTTGATCTGATGAAAGTTGTCTTACAAACAAACATAGTTGATGATTTTTGTTTCATTTCGATATCCTCAGAAATAGAAAAGTTAGAGATGATCAAAATGTGTCTTTGTTGCATGTTTTAACGTCATTTTCTCGCAAACAGTTGAAGATACTTCATGTAGAATCAAAATATTCGAAACTTCCATTAAAAAATATATAAGTTAGGTTAACATCTTGAAAAAACGTTAGTGTTTTGTTGTATTTTTAATAGAAAAAAACTTGCTAGATAACTATGCAAAATAATTTTTGTTTCATTTTGATATCTTTAAAAATAAAAAAGTTACTCATCAAAATATGGCGCATTTAGAAAAGAGTGGATAAAAGTCCCTCTCCACTGCAAGTAATGAAATCAAGCAATATATTATAAGATACTAGCTGGCCCGGAAGACCTTGTTCTGCCTTTTCCATTAAATGACGCGATGAGTTTCCAGGGGAATTAAAAGAATATGTGGCGCATTCACCACATCGTCCAGAAGTGGCATTGAAGAAAAACATTGGTTTTATAGAAAAAATAGGCAATAAAACAATACAAAAAATAGTGTTGAAAGGTCTCGGTAACCAGACGATCATTTAAAAAAATAAATGAAATAAAATTTTTTTTTACTATTTGATAAGGGAAAATTTCTCGCTATTTTCTTTAATGTCCCGCTTTTTTTTAAAGCAAATCCCGCCAAACGCTGATCAGGACTTGGCAACCCTGGTTAGTACTGTATTGTGTTCTAAATTGTAAGTTTCGATTTTCCGTTTTAAATCAAGGTAATGAGAATAAATTATATTAACAAGAGAATGCTAAGTAAAATAAAAAAATATTAATAGTTTAGGCAGGTCGCAATTATTTTTCGAAAATAAAGACGAGGTATATAAAACAGATTTTTAAACTGTTTTCTTTTGTAATGTTAATTGGTATTTTCTGCAGCTGATACAATAATGTATGAGTTTCAAACTTGCTTTTTATTTGCAGGCGAGATGTCAGAGCCAATGACAAAAAAGCGGAAACATTGTGGTTATAACTCGGACTGGGAAAAACACATCTCTTGGCTAATGTGCAAAACATGTCAAATCAGCTTTACCCTAAAATGGGATGGGTTAAAAGCGGTAAATCAGCACGCCAACTCCGTGGGGCATAAAAGTAAAATTACTACCATCAAACAAAATTCCTTGTTAAAATCATTTTTGGTAAATCCCGGATCATTTGCAAAAAAAAATACAATCATTGCCGAAGTTGCTCACGTATATATTACCCAACATCATAATTCCTACGTCTCCACATATTGCGGAATCAAAGTTGCCAAAAAAACTTATTTGGATTCGGAAATTTTAAAGGTTTCTTGTTGGTGTACCAAAAGCGCCTTAATTGGCGAAAATGTGTTGGCACCTTTCTATTGCCACGGATGCTTCTAATAAGGGAAATAAAAATGGTTTCCTTTGTGCATACGTTATTTTGATATATAAATGGGTATCTAAGATAAGCTGCTTATGAAGATTCCAAGGAAGGATCGATTGAGATATATAACCATATTTGTGATATATTACAAAAACTGAATTTACAAAAAAATAAAGTTTCTGCATTTTCTGCCGATAACGCAGCAGTTAATTATGGGAAGCACAATTCAGTATACAAACATTTAAAGGCAGTTGCCATGTTATTCACAATGCAGCAATATATGCAGCGAAAATCTTGGAAATGGATGTGGAAACTTGAACAATACACGTATATAATGTAGCGCGTTTGTAAATTTAGAGTGAGGTCAAATATTAAGGAGTGTTCCAACTCGAAGGCTCTCGCTTTATCCGGCTTTAAAAAGACTAACTGAAAAATGGCCCACGATAAAATCATATTTTTTAAGTATGGGAAAAAAAAGAATTTAACAAAACTATTTGTAGCGGCTGGCGAGGAGTCGGAAAATAATGAAGATAGCGAAGCTGAAATATATATTTATTTTTTGCATAATGTATCTGGACTATGTTTACGAAAAAATTATCACCCTTGAGTTGTTCAGTAACCATGTTAAATTCTCATATAAAATATCTTGCAGATGGTCTTAACCTTAGAGTAAGAATTAAAGTACAGATCACAATTAATTCATAAATCACGTTAGGGGTATGCGCCAACATGGTTCCCCTATTTTCCACATTCTATCGACCGATGTTTACGATAAAACAAGAAGTGGGTATGACCCATGCCCAAGCCGTGGCCATTTGTTGACAAATGCCAGTGGCCGCGCGAGTTTTCACTTCCTGCATAAAGAAATGTCATTTATCCTGAAAAAAGTATCGTTACGGGTTTTTACAGATCTTCATATTTTTTCATTACTGTCGGTCGGTCTGTTCCGGTATAGCTAAAAAATCCACTTACTCGATTAACTTTAAATTCATTTAATTTTCCACAAAAATTACGTCTGATACAAAGAAGAACTGGTAAACTATTGGTATGAATTCAACATGGCGAAACAAAATGACGACCTGTTAATATATTTGATGTACGAAAATGAAGAAATGGGTCATGCTTCACTATCGTTGAGAAAAGGAAGGATTCTTACCTATCCCTTAATGAGGCAAATAGGTATTTTTACAAATATCAAAGAAATAATCGTTCCCTACTTCACTATTAAAATTAAACCAATAAGTTAGGTAAGTTTAAAAGGAAATTAGTTATTTATATATATTATCAAACTTTAGTTTAGTTACGTTTGCCTTATGTCATTTTGTAACTGTGACATTTAGAAAAAATATTTGTTCAGTTGTTAAAAATGTCATCTTAAACCTGTAACTGTCAAGATAGACCTTGTCTAAATTTAAACCTCTTTAGTGAATACTATTTTTAGAGTCTTAAACTGTAATCAGCTTCCTACTCGTCTGATTGTATGTTTGTATGTCTGGTTCAAATCTTGTAATGAATTTTCAACCACTTCCATTACCGATTATTTTCAAATTTGACATGTATACACTTTCGGATATAAAAAATCCGAATTTTTTAGTCAACGTTTAGAAAGAAATCCAAGATGGCGGCGCCAATACGGCTGACGAATTTTGTTACTTGTGTAGGTTAAACCGAAAATTGGTGCCTAGGCAAATTTAAGAGTGTCAGCATTTAAAAATTCAAAATAGCGGTGTCAAAATGACAATGTCATGTTGTAGGGATTATTTAAGAATGCACAACAAAAATCAAAATATAGCGAACGAATTTTGTCATTTGTACAGATTCGGCTGAAATATCAGTATCTAGAAATATTAAAGAATGAAAGTTACGAAATTTTAGTCAATATTTGAGAATTAAAAATGGCGGCACCAACATAACAGACTAATTTTAAAATGTTTGCAGATTTGATTAAAATTCGGCATTTAGGGGTATTTAAAACTGCACATCATGAATTTTTGTCAATATTTTAAAAATTCAAGATTGTAATGCCAACATGGCGGCGGAATTTTAACATTTGTACAGATTTGAGAATACATATAATACATTTTTATTCAGATTTGATGATGATGATGATCAGATGATGATTATTGATCGATATTAAGTGTGCAATTTATACATTTTTTGTAATAAATATTCAAAATGGGGATGTCATCAATCAATCCAATAAGTACTTTTTTCAGATATTTTAAACATTTAATTAGGCCCCCGTTTTGTTCCCCATTTTGAATTTGTCTCAACATTTTTACCAGTTCATCCCTATATAATATTTGATTTTTGATCAACATTTGAACATAATCGATGCAGTAGTTTTCTGCATTGACTTTTATAACATTTTATTAGGCCGCCATTTTGGATTTGTAGTAAAACTTATCAGTTGATGGTCATGTCACACCTAATTTTTCTGCAAAATTTGGATAAAATGGATAAGCAGTTTTTTAGTAATATTGGATTTTTACCAAAATGTTACCACGTCATCATTATATGGCCTTTAATTTTTAACCAAAACTTGAAGTAAATAGGACAAGCAATTCTTGAGCTTTCTCGCGGACAGACATACAGACTAACCGACAGAACTGAGAAAACATGTTTTTTTGCGAGGAAAGTAAAAAAAGCGAGCGCTATAAGATAAGAATAGAATAGCCAATTGTCATATTGTTTTTCCACGTTAATAGCTAAAATTAAAAAAATAAAAGATTTTTTTTATTTTCAGTCCCCTAAATCTTAAATTCTAATCAGTTTAGAACATGTTTACGAACACATTTTTACTTTTAGTTACCCAAAGAATCATCATTTAAATTCCTTTACCAGACCCACAAAAATTGGTCCAACTTAAGTTAAAATTAAAAAAAGGCGCGAAATCATCCGAAACTTTATTATTTCCCCAGATTTCATCCAAAATTCAGTGATTTTCGAAATCGCAGTACGTTGTTTTTACGCATGACACGCCCTTTGACTATTTTAATATAGTATGGATATATTCTATAATTATTTTAATTCTCTGATAGAAAAAACTATTGTAATCGTCAAAAAAATCACCTCAGAGTCTTTTTGTTTAGCATTCTCACATGACCCCCGACGAAATAAACGTTCTATCGTACTGAACCGGATTGATCAATACGTTATGTAACCCAAAATAAGTGAATAAGGTATCTTCCATTAGACAACATGTCTCCTGGAAAAGGAAATCTTGCTGTTTACTTAGTGATTAATTGCCGCACCATAGTTAGATCAACTAAAGCTCCTAGTTTCGCAATGTCCAAGATAAAGTAAATAAAACTTATTTATTAAATATTTAAAAAGTCAATGTTCTTCTAATGTCACCGCACCTTTAGAACGCTGCTTCTTGAAGTAACGCAACATATAATTAGAAGATTTGAACCATATCAACAAATATACAATAATACATTAAAACTCATGCAGTAGTGACGCTAAAAAAAGGTTGGTATCTAATAAAATATTTTTTAGCATATTAATTTCTTTAATGTTAAAATTGATTGCAGTTCCACGACCCCGGTTTTTAAGCAACGCCGGTTACGTGACCCTGTAACAATCTTTACTGTAGACTATTATAATGTTTTACTATAAGGATTCCTTGTCAATGAAAGTGGGATGGTCTAATACCACAGTGGGATGGTCTAATACGTGGAGTTGTCGATCGGGTTTGCCATATCTAACTAAAGCTCTTATTACTGATGTAATCTGATCTGAGGCTTTGGGTATTTTAGTTAAAAATAAAAGTAATTTCTTTATACTGCTTAGAAACTAATACTGGAAACACATTACTATTCCTCGTATGAAAATTTTATTGCATCAGGTTTAAACATATTCACCGTAATATAAATTGGTATCGATCTTATACTGTGAGGTAATCTTAACAGTGGCTAAATATGTAAATAATGAACTCTATTTTTATTCTTACTCTAAGGTCTTAACCAGATACTGAGTGACAATTTTTATGGGTATAAAGCCAATTCGCTTTAAAAAAAAAATAAATAGAAATAGAGCAAATATTATTTCAGATGAATTCCAAGAATTTTACCCAAGGGCAAAATGTTATTTACATTAATATTTTGATATAGAAAATTCACCGTTCAAATGTTTTCAAATATTTTCATTAAAGGAGAAATTTTTTATGAGTAAACCAACCTAAAAACCATTCTTCCAGAAATTATCAAATTAGATAAAGATGATGATAAGGAATGGGTGGCTACTTTTAAAATTTTACAGTCAAGAGAAATGCATTCCTGAAAGTGTTTTTTCAATAATAGACAACCTATGGAATAATGAGAGGAATCGGATGGGCATACAAATAGGTAAAAGTGAACTGCAGGTGAAAATTATTTATAGTATAACTTGCCTAGAATTCCATGATTTTATCAAAAATGAACCTGTTATAATAAAAGCCGCTAAAAGCGAACAAAAAATAGTTTTAAAAACTAGGATCTATTACTATTTGTAAGAATTTGTTCACTTTATATGTTCTAGTCTATAGTTGTTTCTGGATATGTGTATGTATTTCTGTTTGTAGCAATCAAAATAATACAAGTTTAGTTTTTCTTGTAATATCGTGTTTCTTAATTATTAGTACTAACCAGTAGAACATGTTTTAAAGCTGTTTTTTTAGTTGTGGTATTTATGTAAAACTAAAGCATCTGCTGTTAGAAGAGTGGTTTGATTAAGTGTAGTTCGTGTATGTGTATGTATTTGTTAATTTATGAGTTAGGTTAGATTAGGTTAATAGTAAGTGGATCAAACCGATCCTCCACTGCGACTCTGTGGTCTATTGTGGCTCTAATTTTTGAGTAGGTCTATTAATAAAAAATCTACGTTTGTTTTTTTTGTTGTAATTTCTTGATGGTAAGTACTAATTGTCTAAATACGTAGACATATAGTTAGTGGCAGTCTTGATCATGTTCGATTATTATCATATTATCACGTACACAAAAGTTGGCAACCCTACTTGGTGAGGATGTCGTTAGTAGGTGATCAAAGCTTTCAGAGACAAGCATTCGTCCAAGATCATTTAAACACTAATAAAGATTGCACATTATGGGTCCCAGAACATCTCTTAGCAGTCTAGAGACAGCGTCGCGTCGTGTTGAATGTGCTCGATTTTTTTTTAATTTTTACATAGGTACGTCAAACTATACCAAAATTATTTGGAAAACACCTTTTTCAGATCCCGATTTTAAGAACGAATATCTCAGTTGGTGAGCAGTTTCTAGATAAGCTACTGGGTTATCCTACATGAACCACCCTGTCCAACTTGACGTTTAAGCAATTTGCTCACTAATTTACAAATCCTATTCTTTCAAAGCTTTAATTTGTAAGCCATATGGCAATAACAAAATAATGCAACAATAACTGTCAAGTGAATGAATTGAGCAACCATGGCAACGCTTTGTCACAGCCTACTTTTAAAACGCGTTAAATATTTGAAAAAGAAATATTATCGGAACACTTTCATTCCACCCTTTGTCTGGGAAGAAAGCTCCGAGAAATCTACATAAACAATTTTTTAGTTTTGTCCTTAGCTAAATAATGAAAGAATAAAATCGAATTACCCGCTTTCATGAAACGTTCTATATACATATACGCTCCATAAATCTTATCATTTTTGGATAAGGGTCCGAGAATAATCACTATGGTAGTTATTCTCGGCGACTGTACCAAAACAAAACTGTGTCCGCAACCGAGTGATCCGAGATCTTGCCATAAGAGTTAGGGATTTATTTATAAAATCGGGGACTACCGACGGACTCCGGTTGGCGCTCAATCTATCGCCGCCATTTAAATAATTTCTGTTGTATTTCAAAGAGGTAAATATTGCACTCGGTACCACAGTGGCTATTTTACAGGGCGACCTAAATAAGATTCATTGGCTTCGCCGATCTTCATAGTCATTTATTTGAATTTTCATGTTTCGGGGTTATGTTTTAACTAAGCACATTAATTTCATAAAGAAAATGATTCTTAAGTATGTGACCCACAATACTTCGTTTTTAATACAAATAAAGATAGGTTTATTCAGTTCGATGCCTATTTTACAATAGATAGAACACGGCGATAGTTAACTTCTGTAAGTAATGATAAAACATTTACATGTGAATATTAACACATAAAAATATACAGACCATAACTAAACAATAATAAAGCTCCTTAAGGTGGCAAAAAATATTTTATTATTTTTCTGGAGATGTACGAAAATCCTATATAGTAGTTATAAAGAACCCCACACTTCTTACGAAAAAGGCTTGCGGTGATTTTATCTAATTTTTTGATATGACGCAGACATGGGCACAATTTTACACGGCGCGGTCGCGTTGAAGCCAGAGCTCTGCTGTTCATTCATGAACGTTGCCAAATTTCATCTCAAGTCAAAGTCAAAAGGATTTATTACCAAAAAATTATACATATTTTATACTGCAAGAATAATTGCTACTTGGTAAAAATCAAAATACCTCAATTCAAATATTTTAATAATTGTTAATTGACCAATCATTGTTAAGTGAGGTACTCGAAAAATGCCGGCGTTACGAATATTGTGAGAATGCGCAAAAATTGCGAATAATTTATTTAAATAGGACGGCATACCTGATTGAATAATTTTATAAATAAAAGTGTACATATGCAATTTTCTACGTCTCTCCATGTTGTAGAAAGTGAATGGAATGGATTTAATTAAGGCATAATGTGGTTCCGATATGCAACATTAAATGAAAATCTTCTACCTACAACTACTTTGAAACTTCTGTATAGAAATAGAATATCCTAGAAGAATATCTCCGTAGTCGAGCAATGAAAGAATAAAGCTATCGCAAAGATAATATTTTGTTTTACTTCTAAGGACATTTTTGTATTTATATAAATTTCTTATGCGCATGTAGGCAAGAGTTAATTTATTCTTGGTATGGGTCTCAAAGCGAAGGCTAGAGTCAAAAGTTAATCCTAAAATTTTGACCTCATTTCCAACTTT
This sequence comes from Kuschelorhynchus macadamiae, assembly GCA_030620095.1. Lineage (NCBI taxonomy): Eukaryota > Metazoa > Arthropoda > Insecta > Coleoptera > Curculionidae > Kuschelorhynchus > Kuschelorhynchus macadamiae. The sequence goes on from JAUTXW010005498.1 coordinate 272,150, forward strand.
AATTACTTCCCCATTAATCTCAATATTAATATTCTCGGACATATATCTTAAAGTATTCGAATTACTAACGTAAAAAATTATGTTTGAGTTAGCAGGATTAATTTTTAAATTATGTTGATTGGCATACTCAACTATACGTAGAATATCTGAACTAATTTTTTGCTTGGGATTATCAATATTTGAAAAATTTAAAGGCATATAAATTTGGAAATCGTCAGCTCATTGTTTCAATTCCAAATGCTCAATAGAGGTGTGCATATCTGCTACATTAATTGTCAATAGGAAAAGGCTCAATATGCGGTACACCGGATTTTAATTAAAGATATATGGAAATATTATTGTTTTTTAATGAGAGTGAGTGAAATTTGATCTGAGGACAGATTTTAAAAAAATTGGGCGCTGAACAACCAAAATATCTTAATTTGGCAATAAGCATAGTATGATTTACTGTACCGAACGCATTGCTAAAATCCAACACAGCCATGCACGTACACTGTTTTCGCTCCTCCTTATACCTTATATTATTAACCATACTTAGGAGACTTGTAATAGTGCTATTGTTTTTTCAAAACCCGGACTGCGTGTCTGGAATTATATATAATGAATTGACTCGCAGAAAATGGCATGTTCTGTATAGTTTTTTTAGCTGTCTATAATAATTTAAGTTGACCTGCGTTTTATATTTTCTAAATGATTTGTTTAAATGACTAAATGATTTAGTTTAAAGTGTTTATATCTTGCTATTATTTTTCAACAAATTATTCACATACATTTGTTGTTGCCTAAATATGTATCTTTTTTGGACAAGTTTCCTATCGGGAACCTCGGTAGCTTAGTTGTTATATTCTATATATATATATATATATATATATATATATATATATATATATATATATATATATATATATATATATATATATATATATTATATATATGTATATATATATATATATATATATATATATATATATATATATATATATATATATATATATATATATATATATATATATATATATATATATATATATATATATATATATATATATATATATATATATATATATATATATATATATATATATATATATATATATATATATATATATATATATATATATATATATATATATATATATATATATATATATATATATATATATATATATATATACAGGGTGTTATTTAAGTATGTGTACAAACTTCGGGGAATGATTCTTTGAGTGAATCTAAGACGAAAAGTTCATATAAACATGGGTCCGCAAATGCTTCATTTTTGAGATACAGGATGTTAAAGTCGTTTTAAAAAAATGGTTTTTCGTAAATATTTAAAATACCCTTTATCCAATTTCGTTGTAATTTTGTAGTATTATTTGTAGTATTATGGGGCTACTTTGGCCCTAACTTAATTAAATTTATGAAGTCAAGTGGCGTCCGGGAGGCACCTTAACCAAGAATTTTGACAAAAAAATGTGCGCCACTGACTAGTTTAAAACTTTTTTGGAATTTTTATATTTTTGTCCTATTAAGCAGCCAAAAATACAACTTTTTTAAGTTTTGCATTTATTTCGTATCTGGCTTCGTTTTCAAGAGAAAAAATAAAAACTATTTAATTGCATGGCCATCTACAAAAAAGGCAAAAAGTTTAACACCCTGTATCTTGAGAACAGTGCATTTTCAGACCTATGTTTAAAGTAACTTTTCTTTGTGAAACGACTTGAAGAACCTCCTCCTTAAATATCGATGCGCTTTTTTCAAACAAAAAATTACCAAACAAAAACTAAAAGATAAACACCCTGTATCTTGAAAACCAAGTATTTGCAAACCCATGTTTATTTGAACTTTTCGTCCTGAAATCACCCAAAGAATCATTTCCCGAAGTTTGTACGTGACGAGAGTGTTCATTCGAAATGCTGATTAGTGGGACGTTGAAAGGTTGAGCATGTCTGCGGCGGGTGAGAAGAATCATATGGCCTCTCTTTACCAGTTTGCTACCGGGTCCCTCGGTAGCTTAGTTGGTAGAGTAATATCTCGGCATCGCAGAGGTCGTGATGTCAAATCCCACTCAAACGCACACTTTTCAATGTATTTAAATTCAAAAATTTGCTAAAAAGTAACTAACTTCGCGGTTTCAGAGTCCTTTCCGACCTTGTCAGTGGTTCAAGTTCTTAGATATTTTTACTTCCCTTAATGTCAAAGGTATTTTGTGCTCTCAGTCAACACTTCGAATCTCTCTAATTCGACTGTCTGGGTATCATCAGTGCTTCCCACTGAAACTGACACTCGCCTCTGTCAAACAGCCACATTTTCTAATAATATCTCTTCTGATTAATACAGTTTTTTACTGTATCGGCTTATATCTGGTATGTACATTCATCATAACCGACTAAAACACTATAACTCCCTACAAAACAAATAAAAATATAGATTTTTGCCAATTATTATTGAGGACGCGTATTTTGCGCTTTTCAGAAAATATAGAGTGTTTTACTGTCAAGAAAGTTTACTGGATTTAATTAATTAGGGGAATAAGAAAAAACTGTGCTGGTAACAAATTCCATGATCGGGATAGTCACGGAATAAAGGAGCAAACAAAATACTTATGATGGTTTTGGTTTTTGTAAGAGAGCCATTGTTTAATCAACATATACTGTTTTCTTTTTGCAGAAAATTATATTTAAAATTTAGTTCCTTGACTCTTTTTTCTGTGAAATTTCATATCATGTAAAGGTGAAAACACTAAAAAACCAAAAGACATCAGAGCATTGAATCAACATGGCTATAAAATATAAATATCCTTTAACCCGATCTTGCACCGGCAGCATAGCACACAAACTTCACCTCGTCATTACTTATTGTTATTACACTTTACTAGAGATGTCAATCACGAGATCCCGATGTCCCGAGAACTCGGAGGAAAAACCGGTCTCGAGAATACAGGGATTATCCGATCAATTCCGATTTTTTTATATGCCGGGAATTCCCCACTGTTCAATTCTCGTAGAAATACAGATTTCGCTCGCGTTTGACCGTTGAGTATGCCATTGTGCAAAATTGCATGTGGCTTTGAACAAATTTAATATTCATGTTGAAGGAATTATCCAAAATTAAATCTCTACTTAGCACTGATCTGCAAGAAACGTTAGAACGAGAATGAAGCAACGCAGATCCATTTAGTCTGAAGTTCTTTGCTAGGCCACAAATCCGTACTCTAAAAAAGATGACTGTATTAAAACATCAAGCATTTATCTTATTATTAATTAATATGAAAGATAGATCAGCACCGAAGATGATATTCACGTTGCAGAAATTCTGGAGGCGGTAAAGGAACATTTAAGCATACGAAAAAAAAAATAAAGTGAGATTAGCCAACATCATTATCATCAACTATTTTTATTAACTATTAACTATTTAATTTTTATTAACTATTAACTATTCAGCCCATAAGCGTGGAACCTGAAAGATATTTTTCATTCGCAGGTTTTTTATGTAACAAAATACATACCAGGTTTAGGCTGATTGGTCAGATTGGTTGCATTTTAACGACTAGTTTTAGTTTCAGTTATAGGAAAAGAATATGAAACTTGTAGTAATGGAAATAGTAATAAACAGTTAAGGTTCATGTCCAAGCCACAGTCATTCTTAAAGGCGAAATTACACCTTGATACTTAGGCCCAGATCGGAACAGAGAGGTATTTTTAAGCCCGAATATTTTATTTGCAGAACATCAATTATTACTTTTCTTATGGTAGAAGGTGTCCATTTTTAACAGTCCATCTAATTTTCTAACAACTACTTTTTTGCAATTGATTTTTTTTAATAAAATATTGCTGCGTTTGAACTGTTTTAGAGGAATTTTCTGTTTTTTTCGTAGAGTAAAAAATATATAAATATAGATTAAACGAAAAATATTTTAAGAGTTTGTTAGTTTCAGCAGTAGACTAATCTGTCCACGATTGTTTTAGACATCAAGAAAGATACTTTTTAGTGTGTCAAAAAAAATTGTGATAATTTGGTGCATTCATTCCAGTTTTTAAAATTCCTCTGTGTAATGTGTAAACGATTGCAATGAATGTAATATACCTAAACATTAATAATTGTTGTAAAGTATTATGTAATGATTATTGCAAAGTATTATTACATAATAAATATTTTTCTATTCGATTCCATTTTAAATAAAGAAATCTGAGGCCTTTTCGAGAATTGAAAAAAATCAAAAATTTCTAGCCAGTTTAATTAAGGAGCCTTTTCTTCGTAAAATCAGCTCAGAAATATGCTGTTAGATTTAATGTCACTACTTAAAAATCACCCCGTATAGACACAGCAAGGGTAACGAAATCTCACCACTTACCCATCTCCATCTATATCCCAAACGAAAATATGTTTTAGAAACCGGCAGTACGATCTTATAGACAGGCGTAACGTATCAACCCACATACAAACGCGATACTACAAAATACAAGCAGGAACAATCATTTAACATTTAGCGCCTGCACCACTTAGTCTAGTAGTGCCAGATCAGGATGAATAATCAAAGCGTGTATTTTAAGTCAACGACCATAACTCAACCAAATGTATATCTGTCTCCCACTGTACAGACAATAAAGAAAAAGCAGGACGTATGTTGATCTTTGATTAAAAAAAAAAGTAGAGCCATAGTTCTGCAATGACTAGTCGCATTGTCGGTTGTCGCGAGCCAATTCGTTTCCCCGAAAAACATCAACACCTGGCCACCGATTCAGGACGCGGCAAATGTTAAACGGCGTTTCTTTATAATTATTTTTAGAAAATATTAACCCTTGATGAATGTTGCTACAGGTTTTTCACATGATATTTCATTTACTTATTCTAAAGTAGTCTAAAGAAAAGAAACAAATGTTTTTTAAAATTCATCGACGTTCATCCAAGATCCACAGAACCTGTAAACGGTAATAGGCATGCAATGAAACTTGTGATTGTTTTCCAAATCTATCTATAGGAATACAGGTAAATGTTTATATCAATATGTTTAGGAAAATCGCAATACTTAGATTGAAAAAAATAAATATTTGACACTAAACCTGAATATTCTGAATAAGAAACATTTATTTCACAATAATTGGGAAACTATCGGAAATATTTCGATTACTAAATCATTCAATTCAAACTAATCTGTATACCTTTTATTAACTTAGTTTAGAGTAGTAGATAAGTAGATTTTTTACTTTTACAGTAAAGGTAAATTCTGCAGTAGTGTAACATCTATTTGCCCTCTCTTATTCATTAAACATCTTTTATACCCATTCAAATATCACAAACATTTTTTTTAGAAACACTCAGTATATTTCTAGACGTGGTAGATGTCATGTTTTTAAATTGAGATCTCGGAGGGTTTACACTCAAGCATTCTATTTTAATTTACTGTTAGAATATATGTGAAAACAGGACACTGGATTTATATGAATGGAATTAATAACATATTGTCTCAGATAGGCAAAACTTTATTACTTGTATAACCTAAAAATTTAGTTTTAAAAAAAATACTAATTTTAGTGTCTGTATGTTGTTTACTTGAATTATCTCCACAACCTATATTGACAACTTTCTTGATTTTTAATATCATAAACACACATTATAACTAGAGACGGGCATTTTATCGATATACCCATAGTTATCCGGTAAGCATCGATAGGCATCCAATAAGACAGATAGGTATCGGATAATGTAGATAAATATCCGATAGTATCGATAGTTATTAATTGAATAACATGTTTATAAAAAGGTGAGGACTTTTTGTTTGCTCGCTGATTTATTTGCAAAGAGGTTAAATTTATAAAAGGTATGAAGGTGAGACTTTCTTTTTAACCAAAAACCCAATAACTTTCATTTGAATAATTTATTATAACAATTGTTAATTAGGGACTAAACTACTATATAATATTTTAATTAACAACTTAGGACTAGTGATGGGAAAACCGAATTATTATAATATTCGTTAATAAGGTCAATACGGGGTCCACTTCTGTTTTTTCTCTATATAGCGGATATTAACGGCTCTTTGGCCTATTCCAAAATACAACAGTATGCGGATGATTCTCAGGTATATATGTCCTTTCCTATAGAAAATCTCAACATATCACAAGAACCATTTAATACCGATTTAAATAATATATATATATATATATATATATATATATATATATATAAATATATAAATATATAAATATATAAATATATATATATATATATATATATATATATATATATATATATATATATATATATATATATATATATATATATATATATATATATATATATATATATATATATATATATATATATACACTATATATATATATATATATATATATATATATATATATATATATATATATATATATATATATATATATATATATATATATATATATATATATATATATATATATATATATATATATATATATATATATATATATATATATATATATATATATAAATATAAAAATATATATATATATATATATATATATAGTTATATATAAATATATAAATATGAGGAACATAATCTTAAAATGAACGCTCAAAAATCACATATTTTAATTTTTAGTTCAAGTAAAACGAACGAACAAGCAATTAAAAATAATTTAAACCTTAAAGTCCAAGATACAACAATACCTTTAACCAATGAAGCCAAAAACCTCGGTATTATAATTGACTCATCCTTACAGTTCGATTCGCATGTTAAAAAAAGCTTCAAATCGCCTATATGCGTCTTAAAAAAATATATGGCCTCAAACGATTACTACCATCGAAAACAAAATATTACTTGTGTGACAGTTTAATACTGTCTTTATTGGACTATGGTGATATTGTCTATAGCGACTCTCTAACGATACAAGTGGCAAACACGATACAAAAATTACAGAAGATTTGCATGCGGTTTGCTTACGATATACCATTTAGACATCATATAACTCCATATTTAAATTATATCTCAGCTTTAAATATGAAGAATCGTAGAAAATATCATATGTACAATTTTATATATAGAGTTTTAAAAACTGGTCAACCGCCTTACCTGAGAACATATTTTAATAATATTCTCCATTCTTACAATACAAGAAACATCAACACATTTAGCATATCTAAGCACCAAACCTCAAAATTTCAAAAATCATTTTCATTTCCTGCTGCTAATCTCTGGAATGAGCTACCTAATAATGTAAACTTTTGATTGAGCAACATGGAATTGCATGCAGTATATAAATAAAAAAAAATGCAGTGAACATCTGTGTATGTGTACGTACATGGTGTATGGGTGTGTATATATGTATTTATGCTTATGTATATGTATGTATATGTATATATATTGTAATCTGTGATGCCTCCTGTGTGTCTTTTTTGGTTGCTGTCACTTATACATAAAAAGTTGTTAAAAAGAAATCTTTTAAAGTGATGCTGATGCGCGGGCGGATCTACTAGTAATTAGTAACGTCTTTAGTTTATATTTCCCAATACTATTAGTAATTTTTTAGGGTTTTTATGTATTTTCTAGTACTTAAAATCTAATTATTTTTATTAAATATCACGCGCTTGCACAACATTAGCCCTATCTTGGGCTATTGGCATCGTTTCTTTATAATCGCTGTATAATACGCTTTTGTCAACTGTTAGCTATGTTATCAATTTATGTACAAAATGTTGTAACTACTACCTTGACAAATAAATGAATTTGAATTTGAATATATAATTTCGATAACCAAATACAAATTTAGTTTTTATATTATTCTTTTTTCTTATTTCCTTCTTATATTCTATATATAAAACGAAAACCTAAAATAAATTAAAGTAAAATAAATAAAAAAGTATTCTGGATCCAAAATAATATTTAATATTTAGAAAATGAATACCTATTTTAATGTGAGTGTTTAGGTATTTAGTTTGAACTGTTTCTTCGACAATTTGCTAGGATTTTAATGTAATAAACGATCTGCACGAAATACCAAGTCTCTACATTTTCCAATTTACCTCTAGACACACACAGCCAGAAATTATACCAATAACATTACATAATGGGTAAAATCTTATTTTCTATGTATTGAGGCAACTCCACCTGCCAGTATGGGTTTTGTTTCGTTTGAATTCGGTGTGCTTCATTTACAGCAAAATCTAACTAATCCTAACTTAACCTAATCCGCATTTTTATTAATTATAAGTCAGTACAACTGAACGGTGATTTGAACACATATGCGGAACATCCAAAGCATCCACTGAGCTAGGAAGGCCATGCTGAACATTCAACAAAACGTCTTTATGCCTCACGGAAATAAATGAGGCAACAAAAAGCACATTGCGTAATCTTTGTTAAGACCTGGTATGATTCTTGGTGGATTTAAGGTCTTGTCCAGATAGAGATATACGAAATATGAAATAATTAATATTCAAACAACTCGTAATCCCCACTTTTTACTAATCGCACATCACAATTATTTCGGTATACCACATATCTCGAAACTCCTATCCTAACACTTATATTTTCAAATATACACTGTTTAGAGAAAAATGCTTATCCCGGAATATTTCGTTTATGTATTTAGAGGATAAAGTTTTACCTTTTCTGAATTTTAGAATATTTAAGTATAATAGACTTAACAAAAAAATCCTAATCAAAGAAAAGTGTATAAGTTGCTTAAACTATAGAACAAGGGCCCTACCTAATGATAATACTGTGAAATTACTGCAACGACTTACTTCTTCACGCCGCCTATGGTTCATCTTTGCAAATAGCAAATTGTAAATAAACAAGCTGTATACTACCCTACAGCTTTTTCTAGGTTATCTTTGAGTCACAACCCTCAATGCATTTGATATAGGGGTTATGTATCCGTCTCTGTATTTATTCTACGGTCCCATTACTAACTAGAACTAGGAATGGGCGTTTTATCGATATATCGATGGTTAACGATAAGTCAGCTTATATATTTATAAAGCTGATGACATTTTTTATTGCTTATTCGCTTGCGAATACATTGAAGGGGTAAATCTTTAAGAAAGTGAGGACCTTTTTCTTGCTCTTCAGTATATTGGCATATTTGGCCACCAAACCGTTTTTGTCGCAAATATCGATAGGTAGCAATAAACTATTGATAGGTAAATTCTATATTCTATCGCTCATCCCTATACTTAGAACTGTTTTTATAAACGTGTACTTACCACCCTTTCTAAAACACTGGTCGAGCCCTGGCGTTGTCCTAATGTCATATCCAGCATCATCTGGCAGGTCCCAACAATGCTGAAAGAAAAAAAATGAATATTAATATATTTTATTCCACCAATGTCATAACATGGATACTATAATCCCCATCGGAAATATTTTGGCTAAACAACGATCGCGATTTCGCTCTTTTCATTGCTCATTTGGCCGCCATAGACAAGCAACCCCGTGTACGGCAAATACACAACATGGAATCACAGAAACAACTACTCCGATGGCTAATACAACGACCGGCACTGAATTATACTGTTGACTCCTCCCTATATATATATATATATATATATATATATATATATATATATATATATATATATATATATATATATATATATATATATATATATATATATATATATATATATATATATATATATATATATATATATATATATATATATATATATATATATATATATATATATATATATATATATATATATATATATATATATACATATATATATATATATATATATATATATATATATATATATATATATATATATATATATATATATATATATATATATATATATATATATATATATATATATATATATATATATATATATATATATATATATATATATATATATATATATATATATATATATATATATATATATATATATATATATATATATATATATATATATATGTACATATATATATATATATATCATATACATATATATATATATATATATATATATATATATATATATATATATATATATATATATATATATATATATATATATATATATATATATATATATATATATATATATATATATATATATATATATATATATATATATATATATATACATATATATACATATATATATATATATATATATATATATATATATATATATATATATATATATATATATATATATATATATATATATATATATATATATATATATATATATATATATATATATATATATATATATATATATATATATATATATATATATATATATATATATATATGTACATATATATAAATATATATATATATATATATATATATATATATATATATATATATATATATATATATATATATATATATATATATATATATATATATATATATATATATATATATATATATATATATATATATATATATATATATATATATATATATATATATATATATATATATATATATATATATATATATATATATATATATATATATATATATATATATATATATATATATATATATATATATATATATATATATATATATATATATATATATATATATATATATATATATATATATATATATATATATATATATATATATATATATATATATATATATATATATATATATATATATATATATATATATATATATATATATATATATATATATATATATATATATATATATATATATATATATATATATATATATATATATATATATATATATATATATATATATATATATATATATATATATATATATATATATATATATATATATATATATATATATATATATATATATATATATATATATATATATATATATATATATATATATATATATATATATATATATATATATATATATATATATATATATATATATATATATATATATATATATATATATATATATATATATATATATATATATATATATATATATATATATATATACATATATATATATTATATACATATATATATATATATATATATATATATATATATATATATGTATATATGTATATATATACATAAGCTGCCTTTAGCTGACATTATTTCATTAACAATAAAATAAATATTTTTTTTAGAAAAGCATATTTAGGCTTAAATATAAGCTACGAATAAAAAGTTAAGACAAAAACTTTAAAGCTAATAAATTATTTACCTTTTTTTGCCACGCCTTATTAAAGAAATACTTAGTTCCATAAAACATAGGTATTTTTTCGTGAAAAAATATTAACTTAAATATTTAATAACTGACATTGAAAAGACAATTTAATATCAAATATTTAAATGGTGGTGAATAAAAAAATGCCAATTATGGCATTTTTTATTCACATACACGTATGGTAGATACTAGAAAAGATGTCTGCTAGCTGTAATATTAGGTTTAACCACTATTTAGTTGGATGTCCTACATCACATATGAGCAGTGCCGTAGGATCATGGAAAAGACCTGAAGAATATAACGTAAAGTGGTCATACGGATGTTTGTTCGTTTATTATGGGATGTTAGCTTATCTCAGGACCTTATAAAGGTGCATTTTTACTTGAGCATGAAGATGAGCAACTTAGCGTAACTGCAGAAGCACGTCGTGCATTCGTCTCATGGCTTCGAAGGGAAGGGTTTTTGTCAAATTTCTCGCTTGTCTTTAAAGATAAAGGCATCAAACCTGGTATTTTTATATACAGCAAGAAGATGCCTGTATTATACAGTGGGTTCCCTTTAAAATGAAAAAGTCGATGCTCATTTCTTTTACATTCCTATTGTAATTTCTTTATTTATTAGCAAATCCTGTCGGTTCAGAGAAAATCACAAAATTTTTGTATAAAAAATGTTTTGATATCTCTAAAAGTTAACCTTGTAGACCCCGTTTAAAATATAACCATACACCCGATAAATTAGATAAACCACTTTCTTTTTAATCTTTAATTGAATTCCTATATTCCTCCTATATTTATATCCGGTAATCGCAGCGATATTAGAAATTATAGAGGTATCTGTATCCAGTCAGCCATTCCAAAGTTGTTTGATTCTGGTATCTTCTTTTCTGGCCTAGCGTTGTAAGGGCATAATTATGATTGAACCATTTGGTTTTAAACCTGTTCTGTTTACCCTAACCAATATCCTAACTAATGAGGACCACCTTCTGAACGCTTTCCAGAGGAGTTATTATGTTGATGCTATTTATTTATTCAGATTTCTCAAAGGCCTTAGATAGGGTAAATTATGGTATATTGCTGGTAAAACTTAACGGGGCGAAAGCAAAGTTTTAGAATTAATATTCTTATATCAAACCAAATTGCAGTAACGTCGGGTGTTGCGCAGGGCTCACATTGTGGACCCACATTATTAATTTTGTTTGTGATCGACATAAGTGTCTTTTTATACCACAGTTCTTTTCTTATGTATGTGGATGATCTTAGAACATTTAATTCACTGGATTGTCAATGCTGGCATTCAGTGGACATGTTTGCTCGCTGCCCAATTTTAAATGTTCATACATAAATTTCTCAAGATCCTGTAACTCAATTTAATTTGATTTCAGCATAAGTGAGACTGCACTCAGCAGAGTTGATGAGATCACAGATCTTGGTGTTCTGTTCGACTGTACGTCGTCTTTCAATAGCCATCTCATGAGTGTGATACAGAGAGCAAGGTTATTTTTCTAAATTTAGTAATTATTTCTCTAGCAATATATTAAAGGTGTTGTACTGCTCGTATATTAGATCGATTTTGGAGTATGCTAGTCCAGTAAAGTCTCGATTTATGACAGCCATATCATTTGAATAAAAGATCTTCAAAAAATTATTTAACGAGTATTTAGTTTTACATCACTGCATGGCAAGACACGACGTGCTCGACAATCTTTAGTCGCTGAATGGTAGTCTATTTTCAAATATAATTTGGAGGGTATATGGAAACCGGACAATTTAAAATATAAAAGTTTTAACGAAGTTACTAAATTATCCAAATATAACTGCATGGTCGAGGAAACTTTCTTAATTTTGGATATAAAAATTGAGTTCTTTTTCATACATCTTTCTTTCTTTTTGTTTTGCATGGACTTAATATCTAGTTTACCGGAATTTACTAACCGTTCCGCTACATTCCGTACCGAATAAAGTTTCTATTTAAGTAGGGTAGTTAGCGGCAACGTTTTAAGATTAAGTAATGTGTATAACAATCCTTGTATATTTTAACAGGTAAATAATAAGTAAAGTATTTAAACACCTCTTGCACAATGTTTGCTAATTAGATAATTAGGTCAAGCAGGAAGCATTTGTAAATTTTCTTAAAATAAATAATAAACCACTAATAAGTTAAACCTCGACCTATTATTTAATTAAAAACAGAATCTTTTATCTTCGCTGAGTAAGAGCTGCCTAGAGGTACAGTGGGGTCTCTACTACTAGAATCCAGAGATTGGCGCTCGAGATCTCCGTCGGAAAAACGTAAGGAATCAAAAAGGCGTCAAAAACGCGAATAAAAACATCTTACACGAAAAACTAGTTACATATTTGAAACGGAACACCGTGCATTTTATTGTTTGTTTAAATTCTTCATACAAGTTTCGTAAATTTAATTAAGGGCTCTTTATACCATAATTAGAAAGTTTTCGAAATATTTTAATTTGTACATACAAATGCATGCATTTAATTATTCGTTTGAGAAGTGACTTGCCCCAAATTAGTCTTCAGTAAAATTTAATTTTAATTTAGAGAGAAAAAAAACAGAATAAAGAACGATAAAAATTAGTAAAATTTACAAATTTCTTATTTTATTTTCAGCATTGTTTTATTTGATAATTATAATTTTTTTATTGCAAATAAAATAAATCCTGTTACTTTTTTTAAAGTAAGTTTGAATGCCGATAGAGGCTGAAACTGTTTTTCATCTCGAATAACTTATTAGACGACCATAAGTTCCTCAATATATCACAATAACTTTTTGTGTAAGTGGATAATAAAAATAGTTTTTTGATACTTTAAACCACTTATTACGCCGCGATTTGACTCGAACAAAATTTTGTCAGTTCATCCTTACACGTGCTCGATTTTCGTGCACATTTTGATGTCAAAACGATAAATAAATCTTTATACTTAAAACACCCAAGCCAGATTTTTCAGCAAGCTCGTGAGAGAGTTGCTGCACCAATTTACATGATTGCCCGATATTCTTATTCTTTCACTGGAAGCGACGCGCGACCGTGTAATGATGCCAAATCTAGAGAAGCTAAATTTGTAGCCGTCGAAATTTGACGGGATCTCAGTTGTAGTTTTTAATCTGCTTTGAGTTATCAGTATTAAAATCTTGAAAGATAGTACGGAACTTTTCACGGCCCCGAGTCAATTAAAAAATCAGCTATAGGACAATATGAACAAATCCAACAAAGAAAAATCTGCAACATTATCAGTGAGTGCCCTTGGATTTGCCTGCCCTAGAGAAGAACAAATTGATGCCAAGCGGTTCCAATTCCTCGGTTTTCCTTAGTCCAAATTAGAGTACAGTTAATGTACTCTTCACCACATGGTGAATGCATTAGGTCTGCCATCTTACAAAATAGATAACCAATCTTAAAGAACATCATTATGAAAGCTTTCCTTAACGTCATTACTTTTTTGCTAAGGGTTCATGTAACCGTTACAAAATTCAACAAGTTACAACATTTTCTTTACTGCAATTTTCGCCTCATCAAAAAGTTACTATATTTCGCGAAAACCGCAAGCCAAATACAAGCGAGATACCCTACAGTGACAACGAAATCCAGACACCCTGTACAAGCTGCAAACCACATAAACAAACCATTAATTGAAGGGAAAAAAGCAAGCCTACAAGACCATAACAGCAAGCATGGAAGACCCAGGCCAAAAGTGCAAAAACAAGATCAATATTAGCATGGTCTTCAGTTACTCATCAGTCATCAGTGCTAAAAGCCTAAGTAGCAGGTAACATGTTGTCGGTTTGAGTGACGAAAGCGAAACTTTATTCACTACAGAATTTAATTGTTTGTAAATTAGGAGAACACATAACAACAACATAATGGTGGTTTCTTATTATTCTCCTTTTGCGGGGTTGGATTCCTATATCTTTTAAATGAACGCGTAATAAACTCAGTGCAATAGCTATTACCTCTCACACCTTCGGTCAGCCTCGATGTTAACGAATCTTGATCAGAAATGGAATTGGCTCTAAATATAGTTAATAAGCGATTTCTTTTGTGTTGGATGGTGGTGTGAATTTGCATTTAAGTATCTATTTGTAAGCGTAGGTTTTCTGTACACAGAATGTCCTAACAGACCATTTTCCTTCCTTTGAACAAATACATCTAGAAAGGGAATCGTTCCATTAGAATCAATTTCCATTGTGAATATTATGATGTCCAGTTGGATCCTGAAGATATTTTGGTCAGTTTCGATGTAGAATCACTACATACAAATGTTCCTGTTAACGCTCAACTTCCATTTTATCAGACATATTGGAATATAATAATCTTCATAATAACTTATTAGACCTAGTGGAAGCTTGTCTTGCATCTACTTATTTTTTTTTTCAAAGAACTTTTTATGAACAAACCTCCGGATCGGCTTGAGAATATTGCTTTAACATCCACTCCACCAAAACCAAAACACTGGTTGAAATTGAATCTAATGGAACGATTCCCTTTCTAGATGTATTTGTTCCAAGGAAGGAAAATGGTACTTTAGGACATTTGATATATAGAAAACCGACGCTTACAAATAGAACCGTCCAGCTCAAAAGAAATCAATTATTAACTCACTAGTATATTTCAACTTCTGATCAGGAGTCGCTAACATGGGAAACATCGAAGTTGACCGAAGCTCTGATAACAAGTTCCATTGATCAGCACCACCTCTAGTGATAATGGATGGTTTGGATATAAGTTTGCTTGAAATTCCTAACGAAAATGTAGAAACAGTCCAAACGGGGCCTAGGTTTTGTGATGGTTCTAATGACGACATCTTCCTATTAGAGAATATAGAAATATGATTCAGAAGATAAATTTAATAACGACCGACTACGTGAAACCGATGAGGCCACCTTAAAGTATTTTTTTAAGTTATCTGAAAAACCAAATTCAAATACAATGCAAAACGTGCACTAAAAATGTAATTTATATAAAGTTGATACGTCTATGAGATACTATAAATCAAAGTAATTTCATACATTATATGGATACTTACTGTAAATTGCTGTAATTGTATGCATTTTATTCAAAGCGGAAAGAACAGGGAAGTAATGATAGTAATAATTTTTTTTACCACGTAATAGAAGAACATCTATAAAAACCTGCAGACAAAAATAATTTTCACAGTATCTTCTTTGTTTAGCAACTAAATATCGTAAAAATGGTGTACGACAAGTTTATAAAAATCGCTAAATACTCACTTATTTTAGGGGGTTTTTGGCCTTTTAAACTAACAGATAATCCTCGTTACGAAAAACTGTACAAGTTCTATTCGGTATTCCAAACCGTGAGCTATGTAGTTTTTATTTTATCTCTTATCGCCAATCTTGGCATCTTAATCGTGAATCACTGTAATCCTACTAGGATCTTTGGCGCAATCAATGTTCTTATAATCGTTTTGGAAACATGCGTGAACATTTTAATACTGCAGGTAAAATCTAATTTTTGTTTACCACCATATAATTTGTGATTAAGAAATCAAGTAGTTTGACGCCGACTTCATGAATTCAAATTTTCAATATCGCATAAAATATTATTTCTTACCTTTTAGTTCTTTTTTTTTAAGTCGGTTTCATTTTTTTATAAAAATTTATATAATCTGTGCCATAGCAATCAAACAAACTTTCCTTTCGAAACGGATTCGTGCCTCTCCGTTATCCCACATGACCTATTCAGCAGAACCCTAAAAGTTCATTTGTCGTTGAAATAATGCTTCGATTCAAGATGAAAAGTACAGTATTTGAAATTCCATGATTTGTTAAAAGTGAAAAGTACCAAAATTAAAAATGTTAAAATATTGTATGTTCGTTGCTATAGCACACATGAAAAACATAAAATGAAGTAATGAAGAAACCTCTCCAAAAAACCCACAGTATTATCCAACCCCTAACAGATAGTCAACTATCACTCAACATTCTACTTTTCTTGATGATCAGGTTCTTGTAGAACTAGCAGGGTTAATTTTTTTCTTCTGGTTCTTCCGTTTATTTTTAATGAATGCGACTACAATAAATGGATGCGGATCGACTCTGGTTGCTTCGATCGCCTCTTTCCAGTATTAAGTCTTTGCGCTATTGGGAATTTTTCCTATTCCCCATATTTCACGACCGTCTCAAATCTATTAAGTTGAGCAGTTAGTGAATGAATAGAATGATGGTATGATTATTGCTTTGTCTCCCGCATGAGTAGACATACGATGAGAGACATTAGATTTCTTGAAAGCTGGATCCAGGTAGGTGGTGATAAAATGGAAGAGCGTTGAGACATCATCAACTTTCGTATCTGAACTATACCTCGGCAGAAGTTATGTTTGGCATAGAAAGAGTTTTCCCGAACTCTATAGCAATGGCTTTAATAGATGCAGATTCCTTTACTTCGTCTTTCACACGACTTTTATTTTTAAAAAAACATCTGCTTTTAAACAAAGTGACTTTTAAAATTCTATTTTCCTAAGATCATCCTGTAATTTTAATGTAATCTCTTTTTGCGGCAGTAATTTTAATATCCAATTCAGCAATATTGGTTTTCTGCTCATCATACAAGAGCCCGCTTCGGTTCGTGGTTTATTAGGATTTTTTAATGTATTAGGCACACTTAGTATATAGGAATAGCACATGTTATACTGCCGTCGTAACAAAAAGTGGAATATCTACCAAAACAAACCGCATACTCGTGTTTTGTCTCAGGTTTTTCTTGGTGAATGATTTGAAGTTTTAGGCGGTCAGTTTCAACTAGAAACACATTTCATATGTTTGGAATATTAATGCTAGGCATACTGAAAATTAGGGCTGCATTTATAAACGTTCGTCTTTACCAATTACCGGAGTGAGGGTTAGACGTATTTTAGATAATACCAGCAAAACACTAATACGCTCATAAATAAATTACCAGCGGTGGAGAAATCTATGCTAGAGACCGAATCGATACAAAATATGAGGAAATCAAAGAGTATATCGTAAAAGGGTATTATGGCTAATTTTCCACAAAACCGAGAAGATCTACGTAAAACTACACCAAACACCAACATAAATTACAGAAGCTTCGATCCCGCCGCCAGACAGAACCAACAAATGATGTTCGAAAGACCATAATCAACGTATCCGAAAGAATGCTATCAGAGACAACTGTGGAAACCATCAACATGTCTCAGCCTGAAGTAGATGAATTCCGGCATTGGATCCGGGTTTTGGATAAAAAGACAAAGACACCAACTAATATATCCAAACATGAATAAACTTCACTTAAGCATCTCTAGAAAGACATTTTGATAAAAATTCTTCCTGCATGCTACAGTAGTTATGAACACCGAAACATGACCAGAAGAACGCCGAAGTCTTAACGAAAGAAAACTACAGAATACTACCGATCCCACCCTGCAAGCGCAATCGAGAGCAAGGTATACAGGACATTGAAGAAATATAGTGCCTACATCCCAGATAGGATACGCAGCGAGTTAATGCCACATTACGGCAAGCCACCCCTAAGACAAATTACTAGCTTCAGGGACTCACCAACAACTGCTTTAGCCAACTATAAGTTAAAACTTATATACTTATATAAAAGGTAAGACGAATTAATTTGTTTAAAATTCCAACCATTTTATTAATATTCTTAAGAACATCATATTAGGGCAAAAAAACAGATTTATTAGCTTTGATGTAGAAAGCTTATAACAAATGTTCCGATATGTGAATCATTGGACATAATTAGGTTTAAAAATTGGGGAAAGACGAAACACTTTTTGAGCGAACGAAGTTGCCTGTGGAAGGTAACGCCGATTTTCAAGTGAAAGCTAGGTTTTATTGACAACATGATGGTCTTCCCATGGGGATCATCCCTCATTCCCGTAGTAGCCAATATTTATGCGGGGTGGTTCGAAGAAGAGCACGCAATAAATACTGCTCAGATCAAGCCTAATCTTTAAAAACATAAAAAAAGATCTATTGTAGAATGGTTACTCTGAAATATTACTCAGTAATAAAATATCGAAATTACAAAATGAACAGCATATTACGGCACAATCCGATCTACTATAATCATCACTATTTCCCACAATACCCTGTATTAAGGGACTGAAAAGATTTGGAGAATAGCCAGGAATTTTGACATGAAAACCACTTAATCATACTCAAAACAGAGAGACGTCAAGATCGAGCATAGGAAAACACGCCTGATCAAACCAACAGCGCATGCAGGGGTCGGCGGCTAAAATTTTTTATAGGAAGCGGCACTGGCGAAAACAAAAGTTTATAGAAGCAGCTTTCATTGAAAGGAATCAAGATATTTTTAGTATACCTAGCGTCGATTTTCCAAACATATGGAAGCCGCTTCGAGCTGAAACTGACCTCCTAAAATGTCACGGTTTTGGTAACCAGGGGGCGGAAACTTTACGTATCACCGCACACGACTAGTATGTAAGTCCGCAGCTTTAGATTTATCATTTTTTCCACAGCGGACTATACTCAACTAACCTCTATCAGATATCCAACCGAAGAATCAAAATTTAGTTTACACTTTGAAAAAGATTGGGGATAGCAACCATTCGAAACGTTGTCAAACTAAAATAATGCAAGTCCAACAGAACGCGTTTAGTGAGCAAATTAGTATGTCCTGATATCAGATATTTCCTGTAACATTAACATAATACTGATTTAGGAAAAATGCAAAGACAAAAAGTCTTAATGAATAATTTCAAGGGGCATTTCAACACCCAAAATACTCCAACCCGAGGAGCTCTGAGCCGTTATTTGATAAATTAATTTCTTTGAAAATTTTACGAATTTTGCTTCCAAATTTTTCAGATTAAGAAAATTCCAAATATGTTCAGTAACGTGATGAAGGACGAAGAGGAGATTCAACGCTCAAACGAGGAGGAAATAAAAAAATACTATCAAGAGGAAGCCGTTTACAGCACTAGAGTTAACTTTTGTATTTTTATGGGAACTATGTGGTCTTGCTTATTTTTTACGCTAGGAGCGATCATACGATTTTTACATGGGTCAGAATATATGTCGGAATTTAATGATCAACCTTTCATGCACGATATGTGGTATCCATTTAGAAGGAGGGCGCACATGCCTCTAGTTATCTGTATTAACATTGCCATCATAATTCAAGGAATGGTCCTAAACACTGCAACCCGGACCGCATTCATATCTCTTATGATCTACTCAAGAGCACGGTTAAGGATTCTACAAATTCGCTTAAGGAAATTTGACGAGATCGCTAAAGAAAAACATACCGGTGATATTTTGTACACTATTAAGGAGTTAATTGCTGAGCATCAGCTGGTGATTAGGTAAACCGTACACTTTTACACGTTTTGTCATGATTCTTTGACAAATTTTAAGTATAAAAGATAATATAAAAACAATATGTCCAAAAACGCTTATATTTCAAGATACGGGGTAGCGAAAATATACTTGTTTTTAATTTTTTAATTTTTTGAATTTCGTTTCTATAGTTTTAAATAACAAAAATATGTAAGAGGCAAAGTTTTAAAACACACCGGGACATCAGATTTTGTTATCAAAGGGTAAATGACACAGGAAAAACAACTTGATGGATTGGAAAGGGTAGTGATCACAAAAAAATATATTCCTAAAGATGTTCCAATTTTCATTAATTGTCCTTTAAACATGTAACATTTAAATCAGCCACTGAGTACCTTAATAAATAGTTGTTTTTGGACATATAATGAATTTTTATAACTAAAATTAGTCAATGAATTATATCCCGAATTATCGGCATTCAAATAATAAACAACGTTTATATTTCTTTTTTTAGATTCGTCCAATCGCTAAACGAACGAACAAAATATGTTATGATGTTGGAATACGTTCTGAATTCAATGTGTCTTGCAGCAGCAACAATCCAATTAGTGTTAGTAAGTATACAAGTACTTAATTTCGAGAAGTTTTGGTTTGTATTCAAATATTTAGAAACATACAGCGCCCACTTTGACGATGACTTATGTGGGTGATTTTTGCACGACCAGTTTACGTTTGCTTACCTTAGATATTTCTTTCTGTTTTTATATTGTCAGATGATTTAATTAAACATATATTTTCGCGAATTTCACATTTCCGGTCTATCAAATAAAAGCACAGTTGTTATGGTTGTGCTACATAAAAAATAGGGTGTAAAATTTGAAATCTGAAAATTAATTAAACAAAATAAAAAATCTGATGAACTTAATGGCCCTCAAGGACCTTTTTTGCCACCTAACGCACATACTTGTTGTTGGTCTATATAATTATTGAGTGTTCTTCGCTAAGATCTTGATCATCGTCCGCTATATTTTGGAAAGTTTCTCTACAGGTTTTGTTGGAAGATTTACCATCAATTTGTCTTTTGTCACTTGCGCTTTTGTTCTTGAAACTACATTCGTTCGCCTTTGCCTATTACAGCTCTGTATGAACCAGTCCATGTTTTTCACAAATATCTATATTCCGTTTTTCGGAACTCACGAACCTGCCGTCGAATTTGAAATTTTTATTTTACAGAGAATTTGTGCACTTTGGACTTACTTTTCTTTGGCTGTCGCCTAGTTTTCTGGCACAATCTTCTGCTTCTTCTGGGGTGACATGTGATTAAAGAAGGTTTGAGTTTCTCTGTTCTCTAGGCCTAACCTAACAACAACCGATTTGAGGAGAAATTTGATGCCCGGATTTCATCAATTTCAAGATATGCTGGATAAATTTCTTATTTCGGTTCTTATATTTTCTTTTAATTCCTCAATAATTCGTGGATTATTGACGTAAACCTTTGACTTTAAATATTTCCAACCAAAAATCGCAGTAAGTACAGTCACATGATTTCGCCATGGAAAAATATGCCGTAAAATTTGCATTGATACACGCGCTATATAGCTTGTGACGCCATCCTACTAAAGCTACATGTTTTTTAGAAAATGTCGCAATTCTTGAGACCAGTAATTTTGTTTATTAACATACCCAGAAATATGGAAGTAAGGAGCTTCATTTGACACGAATATTTTTGCCAACAAAACAAGTCTGTTTTGCAAAAGTTCCAAAAATGTTTGACTGAAAGCAATTGTTAACGCAAAAACGATGTCTTTCAGCTCCTGAACAATTTGAATTTTGCATAGGTGTAAGCCTAAATCGCCATGCAATATTCTTTTTAGAGAGGTAACATAATTTGGAAAGTTTGGGAATGTCTTCTTGCAGATCGCTTGTTTCAATAGTTATAACTGATAAGCTGATACGGTTCCTCTAAATTGTGTTTATTTTATCATTTTCCATTGCAAAGATATTGCTGCCGAACGGTCGTATATTCCAATTGACTTTGAATAAACTATACTGTAGTTGAATAATACAGAATGATCCAAAAAAAGATATTGCGTCACACTTCAGATTTTTAAATGGAAACAACCAAATTTTATTTCGTTTCTTTGATTCTACATGAAGTTTTAATCAAATTGTGTATAATAAGGTTTATACCTATATTCAGCCGTTTTGAAGCTATTTGGGTTTGTAATTCTAATAATTTAATTTAAAACAGATAATGGATTAGACGCTTAAAAGTAATCATCATGGATACCAGTAAGGATATTTTGCAGTCACTGTCAAAATGAGTCATAGAAAGTTGGCTTTTTTTTATTTTAAATCGTTCAGTTGCGATAATTATTATTAACCATCGTTTATTCGATTCAAGAAAGGGTAGAAATAACAAAACTCTACTACCAAAATCGGAGTTCCGCAAGAACTATTGCTCTATTGTTTAATTAGTTGCAACCAGACAAAACATGTTAAATGACAAGTATGTGGGTAAGTTAATAAGAAAATTTCATTAAACTGGATCTGTATCTAATATTCGCCGTCATCGAAATCGACCACTGAGGAACGAAGCCACAGAAAGAGCGGTTTTGGGACAAGTAGCACTTGACATTATCCAAAGCACTCGTCAACTGGCTGTATCTTCAAGAGTTACGCGCACAACTATACAACAAATTTTGACAGATCATAAATTTCACCTGTACAAAATAAAACTTGTTCATGAATTTAAAGAAGGCGATTACGATAGGAGATTGGAGTTTTGAGAAGAAATGAGTCAACGTTTAATCAACAATCCAAATCTGTTATTTAATATTTGTTTTTCGGATGAGTGTACGTTTTATTTACAGGGTGTTGTAAATAGACATAATTGCCGCTACTGGAGTGACTCGAATCCACATTTGTTTCGGGAGGTACACTCGCTATATCCTAAAAAAATTAACGTTTGGACCGGCATATTAGAAAATAATGTAAGACACACATCTTTTAGATTATTTTCTTTGGGGACATTTGAAAAGTAAAGTTTTTAGTACGATGTACTAGATCTTACTGTATTATACAGCTACAGTAAAAAAAGATGTACCCCTCAGGGAAGCATACTGGGTCCCCTCCTATATTCTATTTATACTGCCAATTTTTTTAAGAGCCTGCAGAGTTGTGATTACCATATGTACGCAATGACACACAGTTGCATTTATCATTTGATCCTAAAGATGCCGGACTAGCCAACGCCTTGATTAACAATGACTGACCGTCTTTTACAAGAATCACAGAATCATCTCTTAAAAATCAATCCTAATAAATCTGTAGCACTGTTGTTTTGTAGTGACTCATTGAGAGCTGCACTTTTACAGAGTATAACCATTCAAATTGGCAACGATAAAGTAGATTTTAAAAATAATTCGAAAAATTTGGGAGTTTTATTGGACAGTAAGCTTAAATTCACAGAACATGTCAACCAAAAATTGCGATTGGGGTATTCGACATTAAAAATGCTTTATGCGCATCGGTACTATTTAAATCGACCGACAAAGAAAATGCTGTGCGAATCCCTTTGTCTCTCGCATTTTAATTTTTGTCATAATGTCTACGGTCCCGCAATCGATTCTCATGATTCTAGCCGCATTCAAAGGCTTCAGAATGCCTGCCTTAGATTTATATACGGTATTCGCCGTAGACAGGGTGTGTCGCACAAACTGAAAGATGCCGGTTGGCTAAATATGCACTCTCGTCGTTTATTTTATGAGATTTGTTTTTGTTTTAAAGTCTTAAAATTTAATAGACCGGCTTATCTTGCAGTAAGGATACAAATTCGCTCTAATGTTCATAATAGGAACCTCCGTGTACGCAGTCTACTAACCATTCCAAAACATCATAAAGAACTTTTCAAAAAATCGTTTTCATATAGAATTGCTAATATCATAAATAGGTTTCAGATATTTGATTTTTCTCCAACGTGTTTTTCCTTTAGAGTTTTATTTATGTTGATCTGCATGCGCGCAATTCATTTCCCTAAATCTTTTGATCTCACATCCCTATCACACCTCTTACCACCTGCATTTTTTATTTTCTTGTTGCATGAGTTTTTCTATTGTATTATTAATATATTTCTGGAATTGGTCTCCATAACTGACCAATTAGATAATTTTTATTTTAAAAAATCAAAGTCTTGGTATCTTTAAATATCTTTAGTTTTTTGCTTGTGGTGTTTATAGTCATGTTTTTTAAGGAATTGTTCATCTTCCAAAAGTAAGTTACATTTTTAGTATAAAATTATTACATTGTTTTATTATGTGTGTATATATTTTTTTTTATATATATTTTTTGTTATTATTCTTTTTTTTGAGTCACAACAGCACCTAGATTCTGTTATCTGGGAAGCTGCATAAACGACTTTTTGATCATTATAGTATAAGCTATTTGTTTTCTATACATTAGTGTACTGAGAGTTGTACTATAAGATTAATAAACGTCTTTATTATTATTATTATTATTATTAAGTCAAAATTGACGCGTCCGAGCATTTTTCCCGAAATATACCAGAAGTGTCACAAATAGGAGTGCGACTATTTCGGTATATATAGTATAAAATAATAATTGGAGAACAGGTCAAAGGTAAGAAAAACAAAGCAGAATACCAGTCTAACTTACAAAAAGAAGGAGAAAGCAGTATTATATTGGTGAAGAGGTTTGGTGGGGAAGAAGAGTTTGAACTCTGAAACAGGAATGTTTACAGTTGCTATTAAATTTCAAAGGTAGTTTCGTTCATTTATAAATACCAAACTTATTAGAACAAAAATTTACTTCCAACAAGCTTTCGATTATGGACTTTAAGTACATATTTCCCCGCATTACTTCAGTAATTATCATGGATGATGATGGAGCATATTTTACTACGTATTAAAGCGCAACAGCTCTTGACACGTTCTTAAAAATATTTCTTTTAACAGATTTTTTTTTTTTAGATTACTACTTCATCGGGTTTATTGTCAGTTGCCAGTATAATCGTCATGTTACTGGTACAAATTTTTATTTTGACTTTGAGTGCAAACGAAATACTTGAAGAGGTTTGTATCTTAATATTAAATAGACTATTGAAAGAAATATTTTTTTAGTAAGCAATGCCTTTTTTATATTCAGTTCCCATTTTTTTACACGTGACATGGGCTAATTTCTTTATTTCAAAATTGACAAAGCAATATTTTCAAAAGAAGTTTAGTCCAGATAAAAATTAATTCAAACGTTATACTATATAAAATAATAGGTTAAATTCCAAATAATAGGTTAAATTCCAGAGCCTTAACGTAGCCGACGCTATATGTGCAAGTAAATGGGACGAGCAAAGCAAGGAAATACAGAAGCTTTTCTTGGTGATGATTATGAGGGCGCAAAAACCTCTAGTACTTACAGTGGGACCTTTCTTCCCGATGACCACAGAAACTGTATTAACGGTAATTACTTATTAATATCTGCTCATGTTTTTCAGCCTTTATTTAAAATGTCCAAACAGTTACGTTACTAAAACTAGCAACGAAGCTATTGGTGTTAGTTTTTTCGTAGCTTATTGCCCCTAAAACAGCAGACTGGTGATATCAACCCCACCGAACAGCGGCTGTTGGTTTTAAATTGTGAAATGTAACAGCTGCTGCTAGCTGTAGTTGATACGGTTTATCTCATTGCGGTATGTATCTCTCATATTCGCTATTTTTCTTTAAAGACCCTAAAGTTATATTTATACAATTATCTCTTAAATATCAATAAATAGACTATTATGTCCATTTTCTATCTAGTGCCACGTTGCGTCAATAAACAAACCAAACAAAACCTTAATCCTGCAATGACGTCCCGCAAATATTAAAATAACTGCCACTGGAGCTGGCTTAATCTATTCAATACTCTGTTAGGGTTGTGGCCACTAATTTATTCACCTTAAATTTTAAGAGTTCAAAAGTAAAGGGGTGGCAACTGACTGAATTTCGGGTTGCCAAAATTCGCAATTTTGACAAAGGTCTATTCAACCCTCAGTTTGGGAGTGTGGGAAGGGTTCTGTTTCCTTCCAACTGCCAGGGGTTGAAGAGGATCTAAAGCTCTGCCTATTGCTTGAAAATTAAGGGCTGCTAACTTCTAGTATAGGTGGCAAAAAAAATTAATACTTATATAAACTTAATCTTTCATTCTGACGACTTCTGATTCAACCTTCCATCTAGGGTTGTGGCAACCATTTTATTTTTTGAAATTTTTAGAGATTGTCTAGGACCCAATGCTCTATGTGTTATGGACCACACGTTCATTTTTAATTGCATTGAGCACATGCTCAACAGACTGTTATATACACTGTGTATTTCAGCTCAGGGCCTAGAAAGGGCCCATCGCCGGCCATATGCGAGGTTCTTGGAGCTATGTAAAAGAAAACAGAGAGAGAGAGAGAGAGAATTTAGTTTGGGAGACGCGTCGGCGTCGAGGGCCATTTGGCGCCCAATTTCACTATCTTTAGGTTATATCATATATTATTATACAATCCAATATGTTTAAGAAAATGTAATACTTTATTGAGTTTGTCAGAACAAAGAAATAAATTAGCCTGAATTCTATTATTTTCAATTAGTAACGTGGATCGAGCGTCGGTGATTCCCGTACATTCCAATAGAATGTGTCTGATTGTTAGTAAGTTGCCACAGAATGGGCAAAATCATAAGGTGTCATGCAATAACCCATTCCCACCTTTTGAGACTGTGTATTAAAGTATGATGGGGTAAATCAACAATAATATCACATAATTTATTATTACCCTCAAGCATGTCCCATTCAATTTGAGATATGTTGTACATGGTTTGGGAAATGAGAGTTAAAAGATCTTTGCTGGAGAAAATAAGATCAATGTAATTGTTTGAGGAAATTGATGTTTTGGCCAGGAGGTCAACCATCAAGAACCATGTAGGATACATTTTGTTAACAAGTTACGAATATCTGTGACGATTAAGTGATCGCAGTTTAGTTTGGGGGTTAAAATTAATGAGTTTGTTGCAATGAGCCATTTTTGTGGGGCGCCTTTAAGGGTATGCAGTAATGCATATTTAATTGCAAGAAGTTCCGCATTGTTCAGCGGATTTTGTTATAAAAATTAAGGCGGTACGATTGGTAGAATTGATGAGAGTAGTATGCAAAACCCGTATGTGATGTTGTTTTAGAGCCGTCAGTATATATAATTTTATGGTCTAAGAATTCAGTGTGGCATATATTATTAAAATGATTTTTAAAGATTGTAGAATTAGTTAAGCGTTTGTCGTGTAAGAGCATATTCAGGTTGATATTAGGAGTATTAATAGTCCAGGAAGCGAAAGTATATCGAGGGGGATGGTAAGGTGTGCTCGTTTTTGAAAAGCAGAAAAATTATGTTAGGGGGAAGGGTGTGATTTGAATTTACATAATGTGAAGGGGGATATCTAGGATAAAAGAAGGAATTATATAATGGGTGGAGAGGATTGCTCCATATTTTAGCTGATTATTTAAGAAGTAAGTGCATTCTTCGATGTTGAAGCTAATTAATGGAAGCTAAACAGACTTGGAATAGGGTTAGTTCTGAAGACACCCAGAAACAGACGAAGGGCATTATTCTGTATATTAGATCCAAGCACCCAATGTAGTATTTTCGGGCCGAAGCATATACAATGGAGCCATAGTCTATTTTAGATTTAATAACTGTTCTGTATATGTGCAGCAGTGATTCGTAATCTGAACCTCAGGATATGTTTTTAGGGCATTTTCAAAAGATTAATATATCTTTGAGACATCTAGTTTTGAGATACTGAAAATGATCTTTCCAGTTGAGACTGCAATAAATAAACATGCCTAAAAATTTTGATTTGGGGAGACTAGAAATGGGACATTCGGCTATGCTTAGATTATTTACCTTAGAACAGTTCCTCTTGCGACAATAGTGAGTAATGGATGACTTATCTGCGGAGAAATTGAAACCATATTGAGTAGACCATCTATATAAAGAGTTCAAGAAGACTGTATGACCCTTTCACACACTCTAGAATTGGGAGATGAATAATATAATACAATATCCTCGGCATATTAGCGATAGTGACCCTGTGGAACCATGAATTGTCTTATGCTATTGAGAGCAATTATGAATAAGGAGGGACTGAGGACTGAGCCCTGGAGAACGCCATTCTCAAGAGTCTTCATATTGGATAAAGATTGTCCAATTCTAACTTGAAAAGTCCTGTTCGACATAAAGTGTTGTATGTATATAGGTAAGTTGCCGCGTAAACCCCAATTATAGAGAGTTCTTACGATATTATATCTCCATGTTGTGTCAAAGGCATGTGATAGGTCAAGAAAAGCGGCGATAAGGTGATTTTTGATAAAATAGTTATTGTGTAGGTCAATGCTGAAACCAATCAGGTGGTCAGTTGTAGATTGACCCTTGCGGACGCCCATTTGATTAGGATCCAACAGTTTGTTTTTCTCCAAATACCACATAAGAGGGAAGTTGACCATCCTTTCCATTAACTTACAGAAGTGATCCATTAAGGAGATGGGACGGTAATATTTGACATCGGTGAAAGGTTTTCCAGGTTTATGAATCGGGATTATAATTGAATGTGACCAGGATGATGGAAAGAGATTATGTGTCCAGATTGTATTATAGAGTTTTAAAAGATGTAGAATAGCAGACCTAGGAAAGTTTGAGATCATGGGGATGAGTATACCATCAGGACCAGGAGCACTATTTCTGCTGTATAAAAGTGCGTGATTAAGTTCCTCAAACGTGAAGGGAAGGTTATAAGAGAAATCAGAGAGACTTTTGAAGTTTAACTGGGTTTTTTCATCTATCGTCTTGAAGTTCATGAAGTTTTCATCCAG
The DNA here is from genome assembly GCA_030620095.1 of Kuschelorhynchus macadamiae. Lineage (NCBI taxonomy): Eukaryota > Metazoa > Arthropoda > Insecta > Coleoptera > Curculionidae > Kuschelorhynchus > Kuschelorhynchus macadamiae. The sequence goes on from JAUTXW010005498.1 coordinate 301,537, forward strand.
ATTACCAGTACACGATACCTGAAAGTAATGGTCAGCAAAACAATTTGATATATCAGATGGGTCTTCTATCCATGAACCATTAGATAAAATTCCAGAAATGTTTCTGCAAGGCTTAGTTTTTAATCTGTTAACTTTATTCTAGACTTCTTTGCTGGTTGTGTTAGGGTTTATGGAGGAGACAGTTGATCCACGAGTCATGTTTAGCCTTTTTAATTATTCTTTTGGCTTTAGCTCCAGTTTGTTTAAATAGGATGAAATTTTGTTGATTGGGATTACGTTTGAATCTATTTAAGGAGGATTTCCTGTTTCTTATAGCTTCTTTGCAGTCTCTGGACCACCAAGGAACTGGAGGGCGGAAATAGTTAATTGGTTAATAGGTATGTGTTGGTTTACAGATTTTTGTATGGCTTCAATGAACAATTCCAGGGATCTGTTTATATCATGCGAGAAAATAGGAGGGCATACAAAGGATTCTCGGTAACTCTGCCAATCAGCGTTTTCCAGTTTATAGACAGATTTCGTGATGGTTTGAACTGGCCATGTAAGAGGTCTAAGAAGTATCGGGAAATGATCGCTGCTGTATGTGTCATCTAAGGTTTCCCATTGGTATGTAGTCTATATTTTGTTGTCAATTGAATTTCATTGAACTCTATTTGTTCGTGTGCCAAAATAGCGACACCACCTGAGGTTTTTCTTACATCGGTATGGTCTTTTCTAACAATGTGGAAATTTTTAAGTGTAGCTGATTTTTCGGGTAAAAGATTGGTTTCTTGGAGTAGGATGATTTTGGGTCTATGTCTAGCTATCAATAAATTTAAATCATTAATATGATTATAGAATCCAAAGATGTTCCATTGTAAGATGGATGGATAAAAAGTGTCATTATTAATTGAGAGTGAATTTGAGAATAAAGTATTCATATGGTATGATTGTAGGATTACTTTTGTTTGGATTTGATAGATTTTCCTTGTGAGCGTTTTTGATCCATATCACCATCAACTATCATATCTGATAATGATTCCTTTGATGATTTATGTAAAGATACGGATAAGGAAGGTGAATTTGATTTAGCGGGGTTGGAGATTTGGGATGGTAGAGGCATTTTAAGTTTGGGAGGGTTGGTTTGCGATGAGAACCTTGAGAAAGAACTGAAATCACACTGAGTGGAGATAGATACTTTTTGTGGGCTAGCTGTAGAGTTTTTGGGTTTTGCAGCAACAGAACTATAGGGAGATATGGTACGTATTTTCTGGATGCCAAATTCTCTCTTACTCTCTTATATATAGAGCATCCCTTGTATCTTGGAGAGTGTTCTTCTTCGCAGTTCACACAAAGAGCAGGAGACGTGCATGGAAGTTCTTCATGGGAAGAATGACCACAGGAGGGACACCTTTTGGGAAATTTGCAGTAATTAGCAGTATGTCCTAATTGCTTACAAATGAAACAGCGAAGAGTATTTGGGATGTATACTCTAACTCTGATAGAGAGATATCCGGCGTTGATTTTGGGGGGAAGAGAGTGAGTATCAAAAGAAAGAATAAATGTGTTGGATTTTTTCATTGGATCCTTTCATGGTATTCTAAATACTTCTATAACACCTTGGCTCCTTAGTTCCTCCAAAATTTCTTTATATGTGCAAAAGGCAAATCAGAGCAAGTGATAACACCTTTAAGTACATTTAGAGAGTTATGTTTAACAACTTCTACTTCATATAGATGTATTTTCTTCAAATTGAGTGCATTGTTAGACTGACTTTCATTCGTTCCTTCAATGAGAATTGTTCCATCTTTTAATTTCCTAGTGTTTTTGAGCGAACCAAAAAAACCTTGGAGGGATTTGAAAATCCCAAAAGGAAAGACATCTTTAAAGGAGCCTTCTTTTCGTTTAATAACAAAAAATCTCGGAAAATTTTCATTAACCGGTGAGTTAATTCTGGGTCTTTTAAGCCCGTATGATATTCCAGTAGCCTGAGATTGCATTCCAGCCTGGTTTCCTACTGGATATGCAGCATGGTCGCTGGCTGACGGTCGGGAGGGGCCCACGCTACTATCCGCTGCACCGACCGGAACTGGGGATCCGACCCCCTGCTCCGTAAGGTTTGATGATTTGGTTGTGTTTTCCATTTTATTTAGTTTGACATAGAGGGACGGGACAGGACAGCACAGACATGAAGCCTCGGGGGAGTCACACCCGAACCATAACGACAATTTGTCTCTTAGGTCTTCTGAGGGAGGATCACAAAGCATGATAAATTCTGTATTATCTGACAAGTATAGCCGTTAAAGGCGGTTTGTATTAACAGACACGAACATATAACATTTAATAAGAAAACAGAAGACTGGGGCCACGGGTGAGTCAGACCCGTACCAAGAAGATATGCCATCTTCTCAGCCCCCTGGGGGGGCAAAAGAAAACAGACCATTGGACTACTTTTATCCGACGCATTAAAAAATCACACGGTATTAGCCTCCTCTTCTTACATCAGCAAACGAGTGAATTTAGCAGCAATACCTACAGTTAAAGATATCCAAATTTAGCACCCACCAAACAAAAGTTTAACGTTAACTTGGAGTAGATTAAACCGGTGCCAAAAAATAAATAACTTAGGCCCCAGAGATAAAGTCTTCTAATAAACGACGGATTAAGCCAGACACCTGCAGCAGTTATTATGTTTCAACATGTGAAGCCATAGAAGCTGCTACTTGTTGAGTGTGGTATCAGCAACCTGCAACCCTCCACAAGTTGCAGCAAGCGGCTCGTAAATTAACGTGATGTGACTGTTACTTGAAGGTGGGTAAGCCGTGATTCATTTTTTTAATAAGTTACAAGATTTCCTTCATTCGCTGCTCACTCAAGAACCCTAAGAAATATTATATACAGTGAAATCTCTCTTGAGTGGACACCTTCGGGACTGTTAAAATCTGTCCGCCCAATGGAGGTGTCCGCCTATAGGAAAAATGTAACTAAATGCTATATATTTATTTAAAGTATGCGTTTATATCAAAAGACGTAATTAAACAGCAGTATATAATATTAAATAAATATTTGTAGTTATAACTAAACAAAATCTCGAAGAACAGTAATTATGGAACACTAAAAAAATCTAATAACGTAGTTTGACGAGTTTTTGTTTTAAAAATGTTGTCTTGAAAATGTAACTCTAAATCAGATAACATCCCCATTGCTGTAGCGTCTCCTTTATTTTTGGCAAACTCTTGTAAGTCTTTCACCAAACCAATGGCTTGTTGATAATTTGTGATATTTGTTTGATTAGTGTTTTCTAGTTCTTCTAGTTCTTCATTCGAGTCATCAGAAATGTGCACAGTTTCATCAGCTTGTGCTACTAAATCGGCAGGAAACGTCTCATTATCATCTTCTACTATTAAATCTTTATCGATGTTAATAAGGTCGTCCAAATCATTGTTAACGCCTATTGCTTCCGTGTTTCGCCACATTTCAGATAAGACAGATAAGGGTAGATCATCTTCTGCCGAATAATCATCGCTTTCGATATTTACCTTATTATTTTCATGAGTGAATCCCGCTTTACGAAAGCAAGTTTTAATTGTCTCTCCTGTAACCTTGGCAGCCAGTTTTGATAAAATAAACAGCATCTAGGACATTCATAGCTTTGCTAAGATCTTGAACACTAAGAACAGATTCCATTTTTGATAATAAATTTTTAACCATAATTGCTCTATAAAATGCTTTAAAATTTTTAAGAATCCCCTGGTCTAGAGGTTAATACCAGAAATATACGAATGTTTGCTAGCTGAATGTCTTTAGGATATGAGCATGCATTGTCCAAAAATAGTAAAATTTTTCTTTTTTCTCTCCACATTCTTTTATCAAAATCTTTCAACCATTCTTCCATTATAGCAGATGTCATCCAAGCTTTTTTATTGCTTTTCCACATGACAGGCAATTCATTGTTACTGATATTTTTAAATGCTCTTGGATTTTGTAACTTACCAATCACCAAAAATGTTTCCTTCTCTCTGACTATATTTACACAATACACTATCGTAAGTCTTTCTTAGATAATTTTCCACCGATGCATTTTTCACGTTTAAGTGTTAAAGTTTTGTCAGGTAAAGCTCGAAAAAAAGACCTGTTTCGTCCGCATTGAAGATATCTCTTGGAGAATAGTCTCTCAGCAGTGCGGGCATTATCTTTAAAAAACTTTCGATGCTGTATGCGAATTATCAATTTTGAACTACCAAAACTACTAAAGAGCCAAACGTTCATTTAAGATTGCAGGCGACGTGGAACTACTCGCAGCCGGGGGGAAGTCCCTAACTAGATTGTGCCGCGCTACCGCGATGTTGCCGCAATTTTTATAATGTCCGTTCAAGAGAGAGTTTTGGCGTATTTTGTATAAAAATGTCGTATCCGCGTCCGCCCAAGAGAGAGTCCGCACAAGGGAGATTGGGTTATATGGTATTTTATATAACGAAGTTCCGGGCTGCAAAAATGTGTCCGCCTAATGGAGGTGTCCGCTTATTGGAGATGTCCACGAAGGGAGATCTCACTGTATTATAATTAATTGCGTATATTTCGGATATCCTGTATAGTATATATGCATAATATAATATGTAAGATAGAAATCTTTAATTTTACACGCATCATGATGCGGTTAGAAAAAAAATTGTTTCATTTTTAGTTTAATGATTAACTACTGCGATCGTCTCTGCTTGCCAAAAATTAAATACAAAAAATTGCCATGTAACATCCGGTATAGTCAAATTTAACATTAATTTTTAAAAAAGGTAAAAAATTAAGGTTTGTGATCATTGTTTTAAAAAAGTTTATAAGAAAAAATCGTTTCTAATCAGCTTTTAGATCAATAAGCAAAACAATCACAATTCATAAAAAAATTCTCATTTTTAACCACTACAGAATGTTTGCAGCAACAGTAAATATTTGTCAAAACTAATAAATAAAGATAAAATATACGCATTACATTTAGAACTTGTTTTTCTTATTTTTATTAAATTCAGGATCAATAAGCTGACAACCTTCATGCAAAGTTTATTTAATTTCTTAAATTGAGAATGTCACCTAAAATTATGTGTTTAATTTTATCAAAAAATAGTAGAAATATTTAACTAAAATCAATCATCCAATATTAAAGCAATTAATGAATTTAAATATTGTACTCAATTAAAGATTTAAAAATAGATAACCTCTGCAAAATTTTCAAGATGAAGGTAAATCATATTGCAAACTTCAATTGTTATTGGACCATTGGCAGTCATCTTTATCAATTCTGTCTAAAAGTACCAATGTAGCAGCTGTGCTAGAACTAAAAAAAAATGTTTTCGCCCACACAAACCGCAGTTCATCAGCACTTTGAAAGAATGAAATTTTGTACTTGAATTTGAGTTTTCCACATGATACAATGAAAAACTACAACTTTTGCCAGTCACATTTTGTAAATCAATGAGGCCACTTTTTCCTGAAATGAAGTTGTTTCGATCCAAAATTGTGGATGATAATAATTTTTAATAAAACGCAGGAACCAAGATTGGTTTAAAAACATTTTCTGGTGAGATTTAATGAATAATAAAACAATGGGTCCGTTTTTCTTGAGAGAAAATATAAATTCAGGCATCTGCAATTTTTAAAATAATAACTTTCCAATGTCCCTGATGACAATAATTTAGTACATCGACAACTTTTATGATACCAGCAAGATGGGGCCTGAGTTCATAGCACAATACCAGTCACACAACTTTAAAATAGCAAATTTCGAGGAAAATGGATAGGGCGATTTTTAGAATACTCGTGGCCCCCTAGATAGCCTGACTTAACTTCACTCAAATTTTTCATGTGGGGGTATTTAAAAAACAAAGTATATCGAAAAATACCATTTCAGGGATCCCTAAGGGAATACAATCAGAGTTGTTTCCAAGAAATGTATAAACAATAGTAAAACAAAGAACTATAGTTTGCATTGAACGAGATGGATGGCATACTAAAATATAGATACCTAACACTAGTTTTTTGTAATACATTAAAGGTCAGAATCATAAAGAGGCTAGAAGCGTTTGACATAAGAATTTTCAGAAGAATGTGAAGAACATTACGTGTGGAACATAGACCCAATGACAAAGACCTATAAACAATACAGAGAGTTGTTTCTAACAATATGACATACTAAAGGTAATCCTCGAAGGGAAGATCGAGGAAAAGAGTATATTTCAGTATGCCGTCCATCTCCTTTGATGCAAACTATGGTTCTTGGTTTTAATATTATTTATAAATTTCTTGGAAACTGCTGTGGTTCAAACTCTGATTGTATTGTGTTTGTGGCAGAAAACATACAAGATTGGACAGACAAGATCAGTCAAACATTTCTTTGGGCCACACAACAGCATGTGATGGATTTGCCAGGATTGTCGCTAAGTTTAAAATGAAGAATGTGAAGAACATTACTTGTGGAACATAGACCCAATGACAAAGACCTATAAACAATACAGAGAGTTGTTTCTAACAATATGACATACTAAAGGTCATCCTTGAAGGGAAGATCGAGGAAAAGAGTATATTTCAGTATGCCGTCCATCTCCTTTGATGCAAACTATAGTTCTTGGTTTTAATATTGTTTATAAATTTCTTGGAAACTGCTGTGGTTCAAACTCTGATTATATTGTGTTTGTGGCAGAAAACATACAAGATTGGACAGACAAGATCAGACAAACATTTCTTTGGTCCACACAACAGCGTGTGATGGATTTGCCAGGATTGTCGCTAAGTTTAAAATGACAATTAGAAAGTAAAAAATAAATATTGCCCTTGTTATTTTAAATGAGATATTATTTCATTAAAAGGATCTCTTCTTGCTGACTGTAAATATACCAAGTTTGATATCTCTATTTTTGACTGACAAAATTGACAAAATTCCTGCCTTACTTAAGAAGCAATGTGTTACAAAGAAACAGAACGTTCTAACTTATAATACATAAATATAGAGCAAATGTCACAATTTTAATTAATTTTCTAAGTTTCCTTTAAAGATAAAAAAGAAATTTTTGGCCTTTAGGCAGGTAGAGACGACCGCCATAGTTAGATAAATATCATTTAATTGTAAAAAATATCATATGGTGTAGATTTTTTGATAAGCTGTATTTAGCACTCCATGTGGGCAATAGTAATTGCATATTTTATGTATACAGACGAATCTTTCGATGAATAAATCATGAAAATCGATCAAGGCCTTCAGTCCGTAGATGGCAACAACCAAACATATCTATATGCATAGACTGTTAACCATATTACATATGTTTGGTTCAAGGAATCTCAAGAAAATATATTGTCAGTTACAAATTTGAACAAATTAATAATAATTATTAGTTTGTTTCGAACTTAGGTTTGTATTAACTATAACCTGTGTTATCTTTCATTAATCCATAAAACATAATTTTAGGTTCTGTAGGGCAAAATGAATTTCATAACATTTTTAGTGTAATTTGGGGAATAAAAATATCTAATTATTTTTATTTGTTTCAGACCCTAAAAATTGCATATTCGTATATGTCATTCATGATGCAGAAGTATCAGAATTAAATAAAAAAGCAAACATTGCCTGGAAATAATTATTAATGGACAAATGGAGATTGTATCTCACTTAGTTGCTTTAATTTATTAAGCAGTATGATAACTAATAAAGAATTTAATCAGAATGATCATAAATCAATCAATCATAAGTTCCTCATGGAGATTTTTTTCTATATCCAGATATACCCATGAAAACGATGTGATATAAAAAATGCACAACAATGTTTTTGTCTTATTTTTTGTATAGTGCTACAAGTTTACTATGTTGATAGAAGTAACAGACTTTCAATAACAGAATCATTAAGAAGCATGGTAAAAATTATATAACCCTTTGTTACTAGAGTACTTACAGGATCAACTTCTACAGTCAGGGGCGCCATATTCCCACCAGGCTGCGGCAATGTCCTAACTACATTATCTCCATTTGTATTGGTTGCTTCTATAAAAATATCTTCAATTTCTTCTTCAGTGAAGTCGTCTTCCTCATAGTTGCATTCTGTTGTTTGAATGGGCTCATTCGCCCCTGGCAAGAGGGAGCAAATATGCTCCATTTTTGTTGCAATCTGCAATAAAGAGATATAACAACCATGTAATTCCATAAGTATGTATACAGTGTCTCCTTATATTTTGCTGCGCCTCCCCCCCCTACAGCTTTTATTTTTAGGGATAGGAAAAAAGTTGTTAGATATAAAAGTTGTAGGGTTTTGCCTAAACCGCCAGGATTTGTTCATTAGAATAAACAAATGAACATTGCAAATCTCAAAAAAATACGTTGGAATCTTACCTTGAAAACTGGTGTGATCTGCAGACAATGATGATTAGCTGCCTTATCAAAAGCAAAGTTTCATTTTAAATTCTTTATATTATGGAATATTTTACTCAAACTTAACATAGTGTAGTTTTAATTTCCAAATGAAGCAAATACTGCCGAAACCCATCGGGAATATGGCAAGATATACTGCGATAGGCAAACACCTTCAATGCAGTTATGCATGTGAAACCAAACTTCCTCGGCTTGTTAGCTTTTTCTTTTATGTAAAATATTGACAAAATGGTTTCCATAAATATAGAACAATGAAATCGGGATAAAAAAACAATTTTGTATGTTTATCAGATTTTAGATGTTCATTTGTTTATTTTGATAAAATAAATCCTAGCAGTTCAGAAAAAAACTCACAACTTTTATATTAAAAGTTTTTCTCCATCTCTAAAAATAAGTTCTGTAGGGGAGGGGCGCAAAATACTAATAGGAAACTTTCGGTACAGTGGCTCCCTACTTTCACAAAACATGTAAAAATGATGCGGTGTGAATTCCAACCTAAATATTATATTTTATTCCGAAATTGTATCGTTACATATTATACGTCAAAATAAAATTTAAATATATAGCTGTTTATGTATTATGGACAATAAATAAACACTATTTTTTTTGCGTTTATAACAAAATAATAATTTTTTTTTCTTCATAAATATAAATAGAACAAAGCTTTCTTCATTATTCTTCTTGTTTATGGCATGTACAAAAAGAAGTGGCATTTCTGCTTCAATCAAAATTCCTGTTGCAAATCGCAGCTTTCTCTTCGGTATTGCTAGACAAGTCATTGCTGTCTCCTTGTTGGGGAAATAAGAAACACCACTTTTGGGGACTTGATAGTGTAAAATAGTTAAAATAAGAAAATTCGTAAACATGGATCCAAAAATGCATATTAAAGAAGCCGACGGTCCTAAGAATGGTAACTAATAAATTCAATTAAAGTCGAGGTGAAAGTAACCTTCGTTAACCAAAAATTAGCTGATAGCAATTTCAAATCTTTTTATGATCTAACCAAAGCATTCGATTGCATATCACCTGCAATATTAATATCAAAACTTGGTAAATATAATATCCACTCAAGCCCTGCCACCCTCTTGGGTTTCTATTTGTCTGACCGTTGCCAGTATTGCAAGGTGGGGGGGGGGGGGAAATCAAACAGAAGACCTGTCAAGTATCGAATCCGCCATGGCTCAGTAATGGGGCCTATATTATTCTTGATATATGTTAATGAAATCTCGACTTGTCTTCCCGCGGGTAAGCTGCTAATGTTTGCTAATGGCACAGCTGCCGTTGAAATGGCTGACAGTCAAGCAGAACTGGTGGCAAGGGCCTAACTCTCTGTCCTAAAGACTGCTTATTTTTCATACTTCCACACACATCTCATATAGCATTTTATGCTGGGGCCATTTTGAACATACATCAGGGATTTTGCCATACAGAGAGAGTGTGTGAGAGTTATGGCAGGGAGCAGTTTTTGAGACTGTTGTAGAGACCTCTTTGTTTCCGTGAAAATTCGGACTATTTCGTATACAGCTTGTATCTAAGCCATGTAAAAAATAATATAACAAAGTACCACACCAACAGCGACTACCACTCATATGGTACCTAGGCCAGGGACAGACATAACCATTTCGGCATAAAATGTTTTAATGTCCTCCCAAATAGAATCAGATTTCTTTCCTCCTCTAAATTTAAAATAATACTAAAAACTATTTACAGCAGAAAGCTTTTTATTCGTTAGAAAATTTCTTAAAAAACAATTTTGACGATATCTAGATGCACCCACTTCAAATATCTATATATTTATTTTTAAATTTTATTGTATTCTGTAGATTTAAATTATACACATTTACTTGTGAATGTAAATTGTTTTGTCCTTTTTGTATATCTACAAACACTAGTTACTTGTATTTTTTAATTTTGACATGTAAGTATTTCATAATTGTTTTGTGATTTTTTATTTTTTTTTTAATTTTTATTTTATTTTTTTATTTTTATTTTACAAAATTGACGGGATTACCCCATTTGTAAGATTAACAAACATAAGAATATGATAAAAAATATAACAAAATATTAGACCTACACTAATGTACAACAATTACCAGGAAGAGAAAAAAAAGTATAAATATAAATATAAAAGACCATAATCTTAAACTCTCCGGTCTACAATAAGACCAACAATTTTATTTCTATAGATACAATCTATTCAACATATCACTCCCGTAATAATTCTCAAAACCAATGTTCAGCTTATAAGCCATGACACGCAGAAATTTATTTTAACCTCGCTCCAACATATCTGAATAGTTTCTATATTGAGGCGAACATACCACTGTAGCATATTCGAGTTGTGATCTAACAAGTGAACAGTAAAGTAGTCTCACTACAAAAGGTGGAAAACTTTCAGAATTTCTAACTATAAAGTCCAGCATTCTCAGCCCTTTCCGACTAATTTTTCTTATATACTGATTAAAATTAACATTTTCCACAAACCACACACACCAAGATCCTTCACAGACCTTAAGTATGTTAGAGGATTGTCATCAATAGTATACACGGTTTCAAACTTCTTACTCTCCTTAAAAAAACTTATATAGCCGCATTTGTCTATATTTAAAAACCAATGATTAATCTGGATCCACTCCCACAACCTATCCAAATCGGATTGGAGAAGAATACAATCTGTGGCACACCAGAGTGACCAACAACGGAGTCAGAAATATGGTTATATTTCACACTCTGAGTCCTACCTCTAAGGAAACTATCGAGCCATTTGAGCAATGACCCAGAGAAACCGGTCACCTCAAGTTTAGCCAGCAATAAGTCAAGATTTACTGTGTCAAACGCCTTGGAAAAATCAGTATTAACTGAATCAACTTGCCTCCTACATTCCAAAGCATTCAACAGAGAAACCTCATAGCACACCAAGTTATCAGGTGTAGACTTGCCCCAACAGAAACCAAACTGGTTCCAGTCAACCATCGCACCACATTGCCAACTTAATTGGTCATAAACTAGATAATCAAAGAGTTTTGATATTGATGACTGCTTACATACCCCCCTATAATTCTTATATCCTGGGTGTCACCTAACTTAAAAATGGGTACAATAAAACTATATTTCCACCTATCTGGAAAAATGCCTGAATTGAGAGACAAATTGAAGATAAAAGTATGAGGTTTAGTAATGGTAAATATACATCTTTTCAGAAAAAAGTTGGGAATGCGATCTTTGCGTTTTATAACATTATAGTCTGCGATCAGTGCCGTCATAAACAGCTGAAAAATGTTTACCAAACAAATTTGCAATGTCTAAACCATTATCTGCCTTTTCCTCACCGAAATACATTTAGTTTGGAAAGCAATTTGATTTCCTCTTATCCCTTAGATACTTGGGATTTTGGACAATATTGTCCGTTATTTTCTTTACATGGCATGTACTACATCGATCCGATTCCTGCAAAGAAAACGAAGATTAGAAAAATTTTCATAATCACACAGATTTCCACTAGATATATATTTTATTTTATTCTTTTTAACTATTAGACTTTTCAGATGAGGGCTATACCATTTAGGAAAATTTGAGTTTTTGATACGTTTGAGAGGAACAAACATATTTATACACAGTCCAAGTAGATCATACATTCTATCAACTCCTAAAGAAACATCAACATTCTAAAAAATATCATCCCAATCCACTGAGGCTAGGAAATCATTAATACCAAATAATCAGCATTCTTAAAATCATGATGTATGATGCACACTGTTAGGGAACAATATATCAGTAGCAGAAACAAAGTTAATATTATTACAATTTGAAAAACACAAATTCAAAAATATATTTCTACTATTCGGCAGACTATTTAGTTGAAACAGATTTAAATAAGAAAACACTTCACACAAATGTCGAGCAGGATAATCTTCACAGCATTCCACTTCAACTCCCAATTCATGATTGGACCATATTGCATGTAATCACCAAAAATAACCAAAATATTTATAGGGTATCTTCTAAACAAATCTTGAACGGCTATGCAGTGATTTTCATATTTTTCTAAGTGAGAACCAGGAAGGATATAGACTCCACCAATAACAAATGTCTTAGTTAAGCATTTAACTTCGATAAACAGCTGTTCTATATTGTTTACCGGAAGAGTTATTATTCTAGATTTAAGCTTATCAGACACCACCCCCCCCCCCCCCTCTCTTTTTATCAATGGTATAAGCATTTCTATCAGCTCGATAAATACAATTTCCAGGGAGGGAGACTTGTGTTTGTAAAAAGTCGTCCGTTAACTAAGTTTCAAGCAATATAATAACCATATAATCACAAAGAGCAACTGAATTTTTCAGATTATTAAGTTTTGTGCGAGGACCGCCCACATTCTGGCAGTAAAAGGTTATTGGTAGTTTTTTGATGAATTATCAAAATCAGGACTTAAGACACTGTTATGTAGGCATTACCATTTGTATACCTTATTCTCAGATCCCTTTCACCCTTATCAATTCTTTCCTGTAACTCACTATATAGCTTTCGTAAATTTGCCCTTTGTAATATGGTTCGATCCGGTTTTAAAGTAAAACCGGAATCTTTAAGTTTCTTGTTGTTTCTAAGGCAATGTAACACAACAGATTCACTAGAAAAAATTACCTTCATGGGGCGAGGTTTCTGACCTGGGCGACCTATCCTGATCACTTTAAATTCAATGAGTTCCCCAATTTCAAGCCTTTCAAGGATCTTTGTAAATTCTACCTTGTCATGATTCATCCTTCCTCTTGATTCACTGGAATTACTTTCGGGTATATTAAAAACAATTACGTTTTTAGCTCTCCTCCGCCGCCTCAGGATGATTTAAAGACCTATCTGTATTACTTCGAAGCTCTTGAATAGAATTTCTTAATTCTGTTATTTCCTCTTCAATCTGTTATTTCCTCTTCAAGTTTAATAATCCTTTTTTTGTTTTCATTGCAACAGGTAATAAATTCTGATAGAAATGTCTGTATCTTACTATTCTGATCCAACAAGACACTAAAAATCTGTGAAATTAACTGAACAATATCCTTATTTGATGCATTATTTTTCTTCAATAAATTAGTGACTTGCCCCAACCACAGCAGGCAACGCACTCACTGTCGTGATGATTCAATTTTATAATACGATCACAAACAGCGCAAGTAGTTTGTGATCGTATTGTCGTCAATCCAGGAATAAACTTAGCTTCACTGTCATAAGGCCGTGACTCCGTTTAGCAGGATAGAACCTGGCTTTGAAAACGCATAGGAATGAAGATTCCTCCGTTGGCGACACTGACTGTTGTCAATGGTAATCCAACACAGCTGTTATAATGGGTAAACAAAAAAGCAAGCGATTCCGTTTTTACGTTAGATTAAGGGAAAAAGCACCAGCTCTGGTATCACCAACACTTCCAGAGCTCCCGGGAACTTAGATGGTTGATACAAGCACTATCACAAATATCATTCTGGAATTAAACAGCAGAAATGCAATTCTTTTCTATGCGGACTGAAAACACGTTACACGTAATTATTCGCCATTATACAACCGTGACTTGTGAAAATAGTATATATGTACATCACAAATAAATATTGATTGATTGATGTAGAACATTTCCCACTATAAAACCTTTAGATTTATATTTCGTTGCTAGTAAGTCAACTGAGAATCCTTCCTCACTGGTGACCTTGTATCTAGCTTTAATCCAATTAATCACCACTGTAGTAATAACTGAATCAGCAACCTTATAGAACCATATTTTTCTGGAAATTCTTATGAAACCATGAGAAGGTGCAACTACAGGCCTCGCATATATATTTTGTGTACGTCTTTTTTTCTCTGCGGAATTAAGGGGATTCAAACACGGGTAATAAGTATTTTTTACATAGGCTACACAGGTGAACCTCCCATAAGGCTACATTCCCTTGGGGAGTGGCATTAATTTTTTGAATTTTCTTTATTTTACCTTTAAGGGTTATCGAAACTTACAGTTCTACTTTTATATGTGTCTTGACCCTTAGTTTGTGATTATGTTTATAGACTAGTCTATTATTTTTTGAAAGACATTCTTGTAAATTTTTGCCACATAATATATTTTGAATATTTTAATTACTGACGTGTAATAATTGGTATACCCTTAATCTTAAAACTAAAATTTATAGTTCATATAAAACATGATTAAAGTGACGAAACATGGTGATGACATGCTGGATGCCTTGCTCCTTGATGGCTTTTCGACTATTCACGTTGATGTTCCTAACATTGTCTATATTTTACTTAAATTCACCAAAATAAGAGCGCTAGCAGTGCAACACTTGCTAAAATGTAAACTTATTGTAGTCGCAAAAGTATTTTCATTATAATTATTCACTGGTTTTAGAATACAAACATTTTTTTGTAACGTTAAAGCAGGGGTATATTGTTAATTTATCTTTTAGTTTTATGCTTCATTTAAAAATAATTGGTAACTTTACTAAACACAATTTAAATTTTTATTTTTACACTTTCACAAAGTTTGTTAAGAGTTACAAAAAAAGCACCGCTGATTTGTACAAATGATAGGAGAGGTTAACTACAAAAAAATTAGCTATCCCAAAAAATCTTTTTTTTTACAGACCCTTTTCATTACAGGTATTCAGGTCCTCACTGCATTAGCTTCCGTGTTAGAAGAATGAAGCTATTTTACTATATGGGGCAAATGAACTTTCAGAAAGTGCCAAAAAAGCTATTTAACAAAATGGAAAAACCACACATTTGTACTACGTAAAATACTTATTTATTTATTTATTAACGGTTGCGCCATTTTACAAAATTCATCAAAATTGATGTAATAATATATAAGAAAACTTATATCGTAAGTAACAAATAATAAAATTTATTTAAGCTAAAAAAATCTATCAAATTACATTTCAGTCTTTGAATTGAGGTTCCAAAGATGCCTAGATGATCATAGAATAAATTTGCAGTCTTAAGAATTCTAGCCATAGGGTCATTCTGACCATAGTTTGTTGAATGGAAGGGTACCTTAAATAATTCAGAATGCCCGTTACGCCTAACTGGGATGTTTATATCGATTAAACTTAGCAATTCAGGACAGTCAATTTCTGAGTTGACTATTTTGTGTAAAAAACATAGGTCAGCACGGGTTCTTCTGCCTTCAAGTGTCAATAACCTAAGTTGAGTTCTTAGGAACTGATAAGTATATTCCTCTCTTTGAAGCCCCATCCGATATACTACTATATGGAGGAATTTGTTTTGGACCCCCTCCAATGTGTCAATATGAGTACGATAGGATGGGGCCCAGACCACCGAGCCATACTTCAGGACTGACCTCACCAGTGAGCAATACAAACTTTTTAAAATGTCAACAGAAAGTCCTCCAGATAAGAGATAACCCCAAGTCAATCAAAAAAAGTTGAAAAGTATGGGACCACAATGTGACCCCTGTGGGACACCAGATGGAATTAGTATTCCATTTGAGAATGCATTTCGAATCTTTAAGTTCAAAAGTGGTCCATCTATACCTTATACGATAACAAAAACAAACAATTCAACGCCAAATTTAAAAATATGGTGGTAAACTAATTTTTTAAAAATGTGTGGCCCTGTAATTCACATAACCTGTAGGAACAACTTTTATCTATTTGGTTTTTAAAAATGTCTCCCTCCTCCCTCGTTTACCCAACTGAAAACAAATATTACACACTTATCTTATTTTTTTGACAGTTGGTTAGATTTTTGCTGATGTCAAAAATATATGCATGTGCATATATATATTCTTAGTTTTTGAAATATTTAAATTTTAATATGGTATATTATTAACAATATCTAACAAGCCTTGGAAATAAAATTACCTTTGATAAAAAAAACTCATATTGCTATATGCATTAGTCAGGATAAGATCTGAACAATTTTTTGTAATGGATCTTAAAACTATGGCTACATACACTGAAACTGTTTATTTATATCTTTTACTTTTATGCTTCATTTCAAAATAAATGCCGACTTTGTTAGACACAATTTAAAATATTATGTAATTTTGTCGTCCCATTCTAGGCACCGTATTTTGCGATACGTGCAGGTTATCGACTCAAACTCAAAGTGGCCTCCAGCAACTGATATCTTTTTATAAGGAGGAGTCAAATAAAAAAATTAAAAATACAAATGATCCAACCAAACAGACAATTTTTAGAAAATTGACACAGGAGCCTTCACAACCTTTAAAAGCCGCTGTAGAGGGACCTCGTTGTTAGCAGGACGGCATGGCTGATGTAATAACATTATCGATGGCCCTGCCAGAAGCCTCCAATAATATGAAAGGCTTTTAACCATGTCTTGCGAAAAATAATTCTATATCCCAATTCCTGATCTTAAATTAAAACTAATATCCTTAATCTATTTTAATATTTAGTAGTCAAGTTCAAATGGATCCTCACGATTTTCTCATGAAACTGGAAGTTTAGAGGTTTAGAAATTAAGCTAAATGTCAAAAACTAAAATACACTGTCATATATTACTAAACCAGCGCCAAAGTTAAAACATTTACCACGTCTGTGGGGATTTTTGGAAATAAATATTAATTAAAATATTTATAAAAGGCACAATAGCAGTTTTGTTCCTCAGGTATAAGGCTTATGTTTATCCTCAAAATATGAAAAACATTTTGATTTCAACATTTTTTTTGCCTACCTTGTATGTTATGTACTATTGCAGTTAAATAAAAATATACCTTTACTGAGATCTGTATAAAAAGTTATGAAAACGTAGCGCTCTTAACTAAAAATTTTCAAAATAAAATATTGTGAAGCATTAAAAACTCATTCTTTAAAATAAAGTAAATTTTGAACTATACCTCTTCCATGCTAGGCCTTTTCTCAGGATCCTGGTCCCAACTTTCAGTCATCAACTTTTCGATGCTCTGGGGGCAATCGCGTATCAAGGGAGGTCTTTTGCCTTTGTGAACAGCCCACATAATGGTAAAGGCGGAACTAGACTGACTGTAGAACGGTTTTTTTCTGGATAATACCTCCCAAAGGATGATACCCCAACTGAAGACGTCACATTTCTCAGTGTATTTTGAAGAAGTGAAAACCTAAAAAAATAACATTCTTTGTTTTTTATTTCTCTGGGGATAATACCACGTCAAATTACTTTTTGACGTTCCTCCTATCCCAAAGAATATTATTATTGTCATAAATAACGAATTATTCTTCATTGTATTCAACATACCAATGAGGATCATTTTTATAGTGAATAAAAATTAAAAAAAGTGGAAATCCTGAACGTTTCTCTCTTAAGAAAGTTTTGCGAAGAACTGAGCAAACACATAGAGCTGCTCCTTTAGAAATGCTTTAACAGTAGGCCTTTTAATCTTCAAATCTGGAGATAAGACTTCAATTAAAAAAAAACTATCATGAGATCACCAGTCTCTCATCATTGCCAAGATCTTTGAATCCATCATCAGATATGAGATATTCCACACATTTAAATAAAAAAGCCTGTAGGTCGATATAATTTACACATACATGACTAAGGCATGTTAGACGTCTTACTCCTTAGTCGGCTAAAATACTTGAGGATATCTTCAGTCACAAGAGATCGACTCACTTAACCACAGTAAACCCCATCTTCAAAAGGAACAACTTGACAGTTAAAAATACATTTTTCTCTTTTGTAATCATAAAGACGTCTTTTCGATACGTAAAGTACAATCGTAATGACCTTTTTTTCAACACTACTTTTCATGGCCACCTCAAATCTGAAAACTTGAGTACATATTTTTTTAAACATAATGCTTTTTTTAAATATAGTTGACAAAATATAAAAAATAGTATAAAATACTATTCATTGTTAGTATTAGGTATTACTATTGCTATCATATTTATATATTGAAAAAACCATGCATCTAATCATCTTTGCTTTCCAGGCTATGAATTATTTTTATCATTTTGTCTTTACCTTTTTCCAAAAATCTGCGGCATATATTCCGCTGCAAACCTGATACTTTGTTCCTTAACACTGGATTGTAAGAAAGGTTTTGGGGCAGCTGCCCTATTTCTTAAGTGAGAACAATGTATATACATAATGCTGAGCTGTCCTATTATTTGAGCTTGGAAACTCTGTCCGATATATACCAGTTCATATGAATTTTGCCTAAGCATGAGCATAATTTTCATCTGTTGCAATTTTCAAACTTAAACATATCCCCACTGATCTTTCCAAGTTATGTTCCTTACCCCATTTCTTTATGATTCCCTGAATAGTGCTCTTAGCTATACTGAAATAATTGAGAGACCAGCCTGTTCTATTAGTGTAATTATTGCAGTTTCTGTAGCAATATTTAAATGTGACATATTTTGTGCCAATATTTTGCACTTAACAAAGCCAGACTGATATCTAAAATCAATAAACGTCATAAACGTCAACAATTAATCATGCAATCATGTGCCATTGTAACTGTCAAATGCGAAAGATGAAGTAAGTACAATTTACAATGAATATAGAAACAATAATAATTTTTGATTATTAAACACAAAGAAAACAAATAAAACAAAAAAACAAACTAATAGATATTTAGTAATCTTATAAACAATATTTATTTATTATTTATTTAAATTTACTTGATTTAACAATTACCACTGTATTTTTTAAGTTTCTCTTGCAATAAAAATTCAAAATTATTTGCAACTCTCTCAAGAAAACAGGCTTGAGAAAAAGTGCAGTCTAGGATACTCATTGACAAGTCGAGATGACCCTAATATAAAAGAAGTTTGGTCATAATTAGTTCTGTAAATTGGTCTGTAAAACGAACTACGTGAACATGTATTTCTTGAGGCGCAAGTAACCCAATTCAACCTAGCAGCAGTTAATTGTATTTGCTCTGCAATACATTATAGGGCATTCTAAAGCCTCTCATGTTTCGGCACGCTCTTAACACAGTAAATATGATAAACTCAGCTTGAACACTATGAATTTTAGGAATATGTGTTGAATGTGAATGTTATTATGTGGATTACAGACAAAGGAGGACAACTCAAAGTGCGGTCTGTATGAAAAGTATGAATGAATAATTGCCCCAAATATGTTAAAGCTACAGGCAACACCCTTGATAAAATCCAAGAGTTGAAGAGATCTTGAAATTGAGTGCTCCATGTGAGAAAAAAATTCAAATCATTTATTGCCATTTTGGTTATAAATAAAATATAAAAGAAATATTTAGAAATACTAACATTAACATTTGCTTACCAGGACAGTCTGATGATGCAAAAAATACCAACATAGACAAAAGACAATAGTTGACATAGACAAATAAGATTTAAAATAAATAGACAAATAAGATCTAAAATAAATAAATAAATATAAGACTGTCATGCTTACTAACAATACATACAATTATAACCTAGATCATTACATCTACTATTTTCGTGTGCAAAGTACTGATGAATAGAATAAAATGAATGAGTATTAAAAAAATGTTTTATTTCTCTCCTAAATTTATTAAAACCTACAATCCTTCTACTTGAGGGATGCAGTGAATTAAACACCTTCACTCCCATGTAGCAAGGCCCTTTTCCATATAACGTTGTGGAGTGACGGGGTACAGACAGACCATCTCTATTCCTGGTGGTTATACCACTTGCTTGCATTGAACTATTTGACTTAAATTGATTCTTATTTTTAAAAACAAAGCAGCACACACTAAACAAATACAATGAATAGATTGTCACAATAAGCAAAACAAAAAAAAGTGGAGCACAAGACTGAAGATAGCCCACATTGCAAAATGATCTTACTATTCTCTTCTGCATGATAAATACTCATGACATAGTTTGAGCATGGGTGCCCCAAAATATAATACCATATGATAGTCATGAATGAACATATGCATAATAAAATGTCAACAATGAAGCATGACCAACAAGGCTTCTTACATTATAAATTGCGTAATTTGCTGATGAGAGCTTGCCACACACCATATCTCCATTGGTTGTTCCAATTTAAATTTTCATTCAGAACAATGCCTAGTATTTTAGTATTTTGCACTTGCTCTATTATATCACCTTTACCTTTGAGTGAGAATTTTTGTGCATAATTTACTCTATTTTGATAATTTATTTTATTTATAAACAAAGTTAATATTATTTTTCTTGCTTTTTATATACACAGCCTGAGTTCAGCCCTGGAGAAGATTCTATCCACTGCAGAGGGATACCTCTTACTCCCAAACATTCAAACTTTTTAAGTAAAATTCCATTAAATTAAATGCCTTGCTTAGGTCAAAATAAATGACACATGCATTCATCAAGAGATTCCAGTATGGAGGATAACTTATTGTTCTAAAAACCATGTTGAGAACTACTAAAAAATGAATTACTTTTTTAAGAATGATAAAAGTCTCACATACATGCCCTATCAAATATTTTTGAAAATGCTGTTGGGACCGCCACTAGTCTATAATTATCAATTTTACTTTCTTGAGTATAAGGACCACCTTACATGTTTTTAAAAGTGTTGGAAATTGCCCCTCATGAAAAGATGTATTAATTATGTGTTAATGGTGTAGTTATAAGAAAAGCAATATTCTTTAAAACGTTGTATGGAATCTCATCAAGTCCTGCTAATGCTTTAGAACAAATATGTGCTTGAAATCAATAATGAACCTCAAAGTCAAACATGCTTTATTACCTAAAAATGTAGACCTCATTGACAAAGCAAAACATCAATAAATTTCCTTTGCCTAGAACCTCCCTCATTATGAATCTTTCCTTTTATAAGAAACAGTAAAGTGTGGCCCAATACATAGTCATTTAGTAACACATATACATATACTCTCTTTTCAAAGATTTTTATTGTGCTCCAGTTTGTTCCACCATATTGGACTCCTGCCAATATTTTACCAGTTTCTACCTATGCCCCACTTTACTTTTGGTCATAATTTAAAATAAACTGAATAAGTAGTTTTTACAATGATTTTTTTAAGACCTCCATTTTGTTGCGTAATGTTGAATCCGTACCAGTTTATCCCTATATTACAAATAATTTTTGTGCAAAACTTGAAGTCAATTAAATAAAAATTTTCTTTCACGTAGATTTTTTAAATATTTTATTTGGCTGCTATTTTGTTAAGCCATCTTGAATTCGTACCACAATTTTACCTATTTATATCTATATCATGCTTTATATTTGCACAAAATTTGAAATTTTCAGGCTGATTTTTTAAATATTTTATTAGGCCGCCATCTTGGATTCGTACCAAAATGTTACCAGTTCATTTCTATGTAAGACTTAATTTTTTGGGCAAAATCTGACATAAAATGGATTAGTTTTTTAATATATTTTTTTAACATTTCAACACCACCATTCTGTTCCGCCATATTGGATATTTACCACAATGTCATCAGGTTATCCATGAATGACCCTTATTGACCAAAATTTGAAGTCAATCGGGTAAGTAGCTTTTAGTTATGCTGTGAACAGACAGAAAGAAAGACCGGCAGATAGATTAACGGAATTGAGAAAAGGGACGCTAAAACGTGAAGATCATAAAACGTGGAAAGGTGATTTTTTTACGATCGAAAAATATTTTTTTGGCCGCTACTTACTTTCGCTATCCTTAATTCCTACCACAATCTTACCATTTTATCTACATTATTAATATTTTGCTAAGCCGCCATTTTGTTTTGCCATTTTGGATTCTACCAAATTTTACCCGTTGATACTTGATTTTTGAACAGTTTCAGGTAAATTGGATAAATATTTTCCTAGTAATAATTTTTTTAACATTTCACTACGCCACCATTTTGTTAATGTCCCTTAATCTTTGATCAAAATTTGAAGTCGGGTAATTACTTTTTTAGCTATGTCGCGAACAGACAGACCGACGGAATTGAGAAAGCCTGTTTCCTTTGCATCTAGGGACCCTAAAACGTGAAGATCTGTAAAAACTTGGGAGGGTGATTTTTACTATTACAATTTTTCTTTTTACCAGGGAAGTAAAAAATGTATAAATAAAATTAAAACAACTTACCAATGGTGTATTGACTACAATGAAAAAATGTAAAAATATGCTAATTAATAAAATCAAAAAAGACAAAATGAATATATACATATACATACACACAGTTGTAGAGAAACATTACACAATCAAGTTAAAATCCCCAAGGATGCCAATTCTTGCATAAGGATGGGACTCAGTAAGTTTGTCAATATTTTCACTAAATGAAACATATAGTCAGTTTGAAGAAATGTGGAGGAAAATAAGCGCGGACAGAAGAAGAGCTGTTTTGCCTTTTTCAATAAGTGCAAAACGATTTTCGATAAGTACAAAAAGATCTTCAATATTATCATTTACCTCAAGTTGTTTACTTCTAATACTTTCATGGACTGCAATCAGAACGCCTCCTCCTCTAGAATAAACACTTGTTTACAAATGGTGATCTCTTTTATAAATCCTATAGTTTTTCATATACAACTCGGTATTCCTAGATAATCCATTTAACCAGGTTTCCACAAAAGCAAGTCAATAATGGATGCCAGAAGATATTTAAGTTTAGTTCTTAGACCCCTGATAGTTCACTGAATTAAGTAACCTTCACAGATTGGAAAATTCTTTGAGTTAAGTAAGCTTCACAGATCTGATCTCTTTTTGTTTTTCTCTCCACTCTTGCATTCAGGATTTCGGGAGGATTATCATTTAATGCTCTAAATAGTCCTAGTATATCTTCAGTACTGTTTCCTTCTTGAAGGTTAAAAATCATTACACTGTTTGCCCTTGATTGGCGCTCTTGACTTTCAGAAAAATAATCCTCATTAATTGGAGGAGATATAGTTGCATTTGATGGTTTTTCATAGATTAATTTATTCCTTCTCAACTCTCTTTCCAACTCATCAATTGTTTTAATAAGTGATGGGGCACTCAACAAACCAAACTAGCAATCCTGACAAAAAAAATTCCTTTTTTCTTTAAGTTTCATAGCACTAACTTCAGAAGAAGCCAGATCAGAACATGCATGTTTTTTGTAATTGCCTTGTCAACCATGTTGAATCGACCTTGTCCTCAGCCTCTTCAAACAATGCATAATTAATGTTGCAATTATATTCACGCAAAAAAAAACACCTTTAATAAATTATTCGGGCCTGATGAGTTATTAAATTAATTTGCAGCACATTAAAATTTTACAAGTCAAGCCTCTACTCCACTGTTTTTTCTTGCAGATATTTATTAGTTTCATGCAAATTCCTGATATATATTATTTGCAAAAGTAAATGCAAATGTTTAATTAATAATTATCCATAAAAAATATTCCTGCTAGGTTGCACCAGCACCTATGAAGCAGCATACTGAATTACTGATTTCGATTGAAGAAAAATGTAACTTTTGCTATGTAGTTATGTGATAAACAGTAAAGCACAAAGCAATGTTTATTGCATGACTATTTAATACAAAATATAGGCTAGTCTCGGAGCTAGTATTAGTTTCAGCATGGGAAAATTATTGTATTGTACAGCCATTTAGGGTTTTCATATGTATGTTTTATTCTTCTCAAAAATGAACAATATATGATCTAAAGTGTTAATGAAAGAAAAACATTTGCTACAAACATAAGTACTACAGCCCATTAAGTCACTTTGCATAAGGCTCTTCTAGATATTTACATCACTGTTAGGGAGTTAGAAGTATTGACACACAAGTATTTCTTCACCATCCAACTGCATAGACCGAGTATCTTTCTCTTTTACTTAAGGCAACTGTTTTTTTTATCTATAATGATATATTAAATACCTATTTATAAACTAGCAAAATGATAAATATATCATTAATAAATAAATGCATGCTGCAGGTACTCCATTAAATTTGTTATTGTTTAATATCACAATAAATTCATAACTTTTATTTTGGTTGTAGAATATGTTATATAAAGCTTCAAAATATTGATGGCATCCAAATATCTAAAACTACCTTAGCTAAAACTTTAAAATATTTGCACTTTAAGAGGCAAACATGTACAATACAAAATAAAAAATATTTAATGGAACAGCCCTATGTTACACAAAAGAAACTACAATTTTTAAGAGAATATAAACACAACGATAACTCTCCTTTCTCTTAAAAACCAATATATATAGATGAAACCTGGATTTACAGGGTGCATTTGGGAAAATCTGGCAAGATGATACTCTAGAATCAGTTCGCAAGAAGTCTGGAGTACATTATTATTTTTTTCGCAGTGTTTTATATTAAAATTTATTTTTCTTTAGTTAGATGATAAACAAATCACCTTTATTTTCAGGGCTATTTGTGAATGGCTAACTCCCTTACAATATTTTTTCTAGTGGGTATAAATCTATAGTTCCCTCCAAATTACATTCTGATAATTCCATGTAATGCCAACCAAAAGCTTCAATTTAAAAATTACCATTCATTTAAGAATAATTTGTCAACCAAGGTAACGAATAATGTTAGAAACTTAAAATTTTGCTAAAATTATATCTTGAGAAGCTTTATCAAAATTAATTAAAATATATTAATTAATTTATTTATATATTAGAACCTTCTACCTTTCATTACTTACTTCAGGAGCCATCCAAGCTGCCGAGCCCTTATTATTTGTCATGTAAGTATTTTTGTCAGCTGCTGTCCCAAAATCACATATCTTCAAATGAACACCACCATTTATTAGTAGAAGATTGGGTGGCTTCAAATCTCTGTGGATAAGTGGTTTGGGTTTCATTCCATGGAGATACATAACACCCTATTTAAAAAAACAAAATTGGTAGTATAAAAAACTAATTACTATATGCCATTAGTTATTGCACACATAGTCATTATTAACAAAAAATATTTGTCTACCGATATGGAAGTTCCTGGAAAATCTGACACTTTATTGTTTACAATAAAATGAAATAAATTTTTTTATTACAAACATAGGTTTTTACTATTATATTACAAACATAGGTCTTTACTACTATGATCTATTCTATTCTATATATAATTTTGATTTAAAAACTATGGTGACGTATCCATATTCTAAATTCATCTTTAATGGGTAGATATATAATCAGCATTCTACCAATAAAAAACATCTGAATTTCAGAAGATAGGTATCGTAGGATTTACCATAAATTAGTAAAAGCTGCAAAAAACTTTTATTATGAAAACTGATTTTCTGGTGTGAAGAACAGACAAAAAGAGAGTTGGTTCATTATTAAGGAATTGCAGGTAGAGTGGTCCAGGAGTTGGCTGTGGGAGTTGATCCTCTCTCTCTCATTTGAGGGATTTTCTGGTTCTTCTTACTTCTTCCCCACGCATAGCCCAGACATTAGGGAGACTCTTCTTGGTATAAAAAACAAAACTGGTGGAGATGAAATTTCAACTTCTAAAGTTCTCTTAGAAATGCCAGAATGTTGTTCGGATGCCCTCGCTTTTGCCATTAATGATTCCTGGTCTAAAGGAGTCTTTCCTTCATGCCTAAAACTAGCTATAGTGATTCCCTTCCAAAAGGGGGATCCTAATGAACCCTGAATTTTCATCCTATTGTTCTATTATCCACTGTTTCTAAGGTTATAGAGAAAATTATTAGGAACAGAGTGTGGCATTTAACATATTTACCCTCAGTCAATTCTGATTTCAAAACACAAAAGGGACACACAATGCAATCTTTAGTTTTCTCGAGAAAGTTTACATTAATATAAAAGCTTTTGACTATATGGATCACAGAATACTGCTGTCTAGGCTCAAATTGTATGGTTTCAGAGGTTCAGCACAATTGTGGTTTTGTTCATATCTTTCAGGTCAAAGTCAGTTAGCAACTGCTTCTGATAGGCAGTCTTAGTTATTAAACATAAGTTCTAAGGTTCTGCAGGGGTCTGTTTTGGGTACCCTCTTATTTTTTATTTATATTGATGACCTTGTGAGGGTTAAAATATCAGGAAGATCAAGAAAATCATAACCCATGACTTGTTGGAGGTTAAGCAATGGTGAAACCCTAACAGACTTTCTTTTAATTTGACAAAAACTAATATTATTGGTTTTAAGTGTGACTTTCTTCAGGCTGCTTTGCAATTAGAATTGCGAGGAGTAAACTTGGACAGACAGTGGCACGCACGGTTTGCTTTGTCCTATTTGAATCCCACTTCAAACTCAAACTCAAAATACTTTATTATCGAGGAAATGTGATTTCCATTGACAAAGCATACTACAAAATAATATAAAGTCTAATCAGATATGGAATTTTGACTATCAAGAAGCACTAAATATTGCCACTTTTTGCTTATATATTCAGTAGTCTGTGTAATTGTGGAAACTACTTCGACTTAATTCCTTGGAAAATATGAAGAGAGTTTAAAAACACATTTAAAAGTCGACTGTTTTGAAAGGTACTTCTAATAGAATTCAAAATTTTTTAATACAATGCATAGACAATATTGTATAAGGCAGTATTAAACAAGAAATTAAAGATGCATCTTTTGTGTCTACGTTAAGTGGTATGGCTTCACTTTTTTCAAAACCTTCAAAAAGATATTGTTCGTTGGATACTCAAGAAAGAGAGTTCTAAGGGTTGCTCCCACTCGGTGGAACTACAGGGGCGGCTTATACAGACAGTATCGAAATACAGAGAAGCAATAATAGAATTAGTTTCAAACATTTTATTTGTTTATTTATTTATACTTGGAAATTATTCTAATATGACTCAACAACTAAGTCAGATTTACTATTTTTTCTGAACTTAACACCTATTTTATTTAAATTGAAATATGGAAATTTGTTTGACTATGCCAATGCATGTTGCAGTTAAGTGTTTTATATGATAGTTCAAAAGTTAAAATCAAAAAACTCTTTTGAATATGATGCATTTCCTTAGAGAAACTGGTACAAAAAAGTCATATTGCGAAGTGTTTAAAATATTATGCCAGCTAGTTTAAACAATTCCGACAACAAATGCTTCCATGGAACGTAGTTTTTCTACTTTCAAGCGTATCCTTAACTTCATTCGGAACTTAACAGTTGAAAAAAGACAATTTAGCTGTGTTGTACATGCAAAATTAGACTTACTGCAAAATACTAAGTTTTTTGACAATGTCATAGACAAGTTTACTGAGGTGGATAGAAGAATAAAAACTTCATTACATAAATGTATTTATCAGTATAAGTATTGTTTTATTTATTGCTCTCCCCTGATAGGAAAAGTCATTTTTCAAGGTTATAGATCATGTGTATATGAAATGGGGAAACCCCTACTCAAAAATATCCCATTCTGCACATTTATTTTTTATACTTATTAACTCCAAACTCAAACTCAAAAAATGCTTTATTGTCATAAGAGTAATCTTGTTGACAAAGCTGTAAAGAAAAAGGTTAAAAAGTTATAAAATTCAAACATCCAAGCAGATAAAAGCAAACAAAAGCAAATCCTCATCTAAGTCAAAATACAAAAGTCATAAAGAAGTCGTATAAAGTCATTCTAAATCTAGCTAAAACTAAAACAAAATAAAGTAATGATTAAAAACATGTAAAAAAAACAAACAAACAGGTAATGTGACAATAATAGAATAGCAGACAACATGCAACAGTAACAAAAAAAGGGTGAAACACCCCTTAACGTTACAACTTGTCAGAAAAGTATTCCTCTAAATTGTAATATGCTTTTTGTTCTAAACATCTAGAAATTGATTTTCGGAATAATTTTAAGTCAGTGATTTTTCTCAGGTTTAGCGGCAAGTAGTTGTAGATCTTTAGACTATTATAAATAAGAGAATGCCAAATCATGGCCGTCCTGGGAATAGGCAAGGAGAGGTTGTTAGCTTGGTGGGTGTTATATCGCGTTGTTTTATTACAATACTGATCGCGTCTTATGTATAATATACACAGTTTCAAGAATAAATAAACAAGGCAGAGTCAGGATTTGTGAGGAAATAAACATGGGTTTGCAATGATCCCTTAATCGCGCCCTATTTAAATATCGAACTGCCCTCTTCTGCAACACAAACACTGAGTTAAACAAATATTGAGAGCACTGATCTCAAAAGGCTATACCATATCTCAATTGGGAGTCAACAAGAGAAAAATATACTATCCTCGCTGAGTGCCCTTTCAATTCTTTAGATGCAATTCTCAATGCAAAGCATGCAGATGCCAGTTTAGAATTGAGATTGATGATATGTTCATTAAATCTAAAGTATCTCCCAAAAATTTTACAAAAGTCTTAGATTCTATTAAATGACTGTTTGTGAATCTACATGACACCCGAAAGCTAAAAGATTTGTTTTTTTTTTTAAATTTAAGCAAAGAGAATTTTATCTACACTACAATTCCACCATCTCAATCTCATGCAACACTGTGTCCTGCCGGATCGAACTGGATCCCTGCCAAAGAATAGTCGCATCATCGGCGAACAAAGTAAATTTGCTCTGAATATCCAAGAATTACTTTAATAATGTTCAATAATCATAATCTTTGACTCACAGTGCCGCTGATAGTATTTTTAAGAGTAGTCTTCTGTTTATTTAGCTTTTTGTCTAACTGCTTCCCCCACTATATATTTCACCGCATACCACTGTCCAAGACTATAAAAACAATGAAGCATAGCAAACTAAATATACCTGACAAAAATTATGTTATTCCAATATTGGGAGTTTTGGTTATCTATTTTTCTACCCTTGGATCCACAAAATTGATACACCATTGTTCTATCCACCCTATCATGAAAATTAATGAATGAGAATAAATCAGCAAAAAAGTTGGCTCACTTCAAATAAGAGAAATGTGTGGTTATGGTTTATTATTGAGGTTTTTAGAATGCCCCACTGCAGGAAAATATTTTTTCTCCATTTCCTATTTTATTTCTTATTAATTATTATGGTTTTAATGATGGCTTTATTGACAAAGCTGGTACTAACCTAATGAGATAGATCCACCTAACATCAATTTAAAAAAAGTCCTTATCAGGACTAACCAAAACACAATCCGATTTTTAAAATAGAACTACATACAAAATTGTTTTGTTAAAAAAAACTAATAAAATATTCCCGAACTGGGATTCGAACACACATCATTTTTAATGCAACTGTGCCTCCAAGCTTCACACAGAAAATAAATAAATAGCTTATATTAGTTAGCATGAATGCTAATGATGCCCCACCTGATTTCATGGGAATCAAAATTTAGAAAGTTTATCCACATTAGCGTGGAAGGAGCATTTGTCTAATACTTAAGGAATAAATAACAGTTTCTCAAGATAACTTACTCTAGCGCACTGGTAAGCCCAAGACATAGCATGGGCCATAGTATATCCTAACGTAGATTTATGCAAAACATTAAATAGAGATCCACCCTCAGCATACTCCATAACAAGAAAAAAATGTGTGCCTGTGGTACATGCTCCATATAATTTCACTATATTTTCATGGTCAACGCGAGATAGCTGCCTCACTTCGACTAAAAATGCCTTTTTTTCTGCATCTCTTGTAATATTTTTGATTGCAACCAATTTCTCCTCCCATTCTCCCTTATATACCACTCCAAAACTGCCTTCTCCAACAACCTACAAAATAAATATGATCACATGAACATTCATGATATTGTATTATTTAAATGCTTGTAGACAACTTAAGTCTTTCAGTTTTTTTATTTCTGCGAAAAATCGAACTAGTTTGAAATGTCTATAGTCTAAAAAAAAACGATAATCCTACCTCGATAAAGGCTACTTCACTTGGATCGATTTCTCTTGTATTGTAATGATTTTCATTTTCGTATATGTCAGCAGACGCCATTGATCTTATTTAATCACATATTTGTAGGAAAAAAATATAGATCAATGATAAACAGAGGGGGGCCAAGTTAAGGGTAAATATTTATAAACTTTGGTAAAAAAAATTTTGGTTAAAGAGCAACAGGCAACTAGTGTCAAGTGTCAATGTCAAATCGCTCAAATCTGTCCAATTGGGGATTTTTTTTCTTCACTTAAAATTGGTTGAAACTTATCACAGCCAGAAGAGACCTCTATACTAAATTTTGTAAAATAGTATTTGTGCTGCAGATTTATAGTTATTTCTGACTACAATTTTTAAGTTTTGGTGTAAGTCATGATATCTACGCTTTTTAAGGCTATTTTATACACACCAAAGAATCTAGATAATGATAATTTTAATTTCTAATTATCCAAGAATTAGCGACGACATCTATGATTGAGACAAGGACTAAATAAAATCATAAAAGGTAGGAAAAGTAGTTCCCTGTTAAAATAATAAGCAAATAGATTAGGTGGAGGTTTGAAAAAGGTAACCTCTCTAGGTATTGTGACGTGAGGAAGGCTTCCAAAATCGAATAATTGTTGGATATTAGGACTTCTAAAGAAAAAAAAACTTACTAATCGTCTGACTTTAGCTTTAAGACTATAAGTTTTAGGTATTCTGTTAGCATTCGCATATGAATAATATACTGAACAATTGAACAGAAGCATCTTTATCAAATGTGTTGTTAACATTATGTACCTGTTATCTACCAGTATATATTAAGGTTAGTTTAATTTAAATGTTCATTAAACAAACTCTGGAAACAGTAACTTTCCGTTAACTATAAAGATAACGTAAAGTGCAATTGCAGGTTTCGAGGTTTGAAAGACGACGATGGAATAAGACATTGCGCAGATTAGGAGGTGAAGGTTGCTCTCAGAGTAAACCTATCGAGATCCTTTTATCCAAGCCCCAAAACAAAAACGCCGGTAATACAAAGAGGTTATGTTTTTTCGGAGAGATTTCATAATTATATTTTTCCAATTCCAATTCCAATATATGTTTTTGGCACTGCACTTCGCAACTTGCCAGATTGCTCCCCGTCCGGAGCTTACTCGCTTTATCCGGCGACCCTCGGAGCGAGATACACTTTATTCCGGTTTGGGGACGTTATCGGTGGGATGTCCGGATTGCGAGCTCTGAGCTCCCGATCACCCCGTGTATTTCAAAATCTTTAAAGTTGACTTTATTTAAAAACTTTCTAATGCATCTTGCCTTCCACTAGATGCCCCTTGAGAGTACTACTGGTCTCACGAGATAACCTTTTCTTTCAAGCTATCCCCTTACCCCTCCCACTCCCGCCACATAGCGGCCATTACGCTAATATTCTATGTAGAACTGCGGCAGACGAACGAGATGCATATACAGTAACAGCACGCGGGCTAGAAACATCGTTTAAGCTCGGAACCCCGAAGTCATAATTAGTAATAGCACGTGTGCTAGAGAGTAGAATGGGAAACAGCACGCAATCTATGTATGGGTATTTGCCATGTGGAGAAATATACAGATTATGTTTTTAGGTTATTTGTGTTTTATTTGTTTTTAACGTTTTGTTTGCATAGTTGAAAATATAGATATGGATAAAGAAAAATTTCCTAATTCGGTTAAACCTAAAATAATTAGTGACAAGATGTTTAGGCTTCAATTAAAAAACAAAGCTGATTTTGAGGTAGGTATTATAATAAATTATTATTTAACAGATTCATTGATATAAACTAAAATACCGCCGTAACAATGGCTTTTTTATTTATTAACGTACAGGTAATAAGCTTATAGAAAAAAAATTGTTGAAAGTAGTTTTAATAAAACTTATTCTTAAAATGATAAATTACGTCAATTAAGGGGTGAGAGGGGATCAACAAAGTGTGACATCGAGTGACAAGGGGGGTTATAAGCTTCATGACGTGTATAAATATATTAAAACTCTAAACTTTAACTACTCTAACGGAAAACTTAAAAACAGTGCCCACTCTTATCATGATTATTATAAGGTTTAAATTGTTTGAAACACATTCACTTTTCAAGGGGGGGTTCAAATATTCACATTATTTTCTGTGTAATGCTAGTAAGTGTAGCCTCGGGAGCGTTTTTCTTTACTGAAATGATTAAAAACTTTGCTGCGGAACACTATGGCACAAAAACGAAAATTAGGCGTTAATGAACTAAAAGCTAAACATAATATTTGGTGCATAAAGTTAAATAAACTGCTAACCTTAGGCAAGTACATTTTTACGTAAAATTCAAAGTTGTATATTTCTAAAACGAAAAAAGATATTAAGATGCGGTTTTTAGCCGTCTCTTGTAAAACGTATGCTTATTACCGATTATAAGCGTATAGCTTACCGAAGCTAAAAATGTATTTATACAGGGTGGTAAACAAGACTACGGAAATTCCTAAATTTAAACTGTTCCGACAATTAACAAAACCATTTTTATTTTCTAATTGGTAGATCAGCTTAATCTATACATACATAAAATCGTTTGTCCTAACTGACTGATCTATCAATGCATATCCCAAACTATTCAGTCTAGAAAGCTGAAAGTTGGAAAATAGGTTTATTTTATAAAGGGGGTGAAATCAGACCCTAAGTATTACAATATTTTTTATTGAGTAGGTTAGTTTTTCGGAAAAGCGCTAAAACACGTATATTTTATTTTATTTTTTTACATATTTTATAATTTTTTTTAATAATTTGTACAGGAATTTTAAAAAAAAGGGTCCTACTCAAACCGCTTGCCGTAAAAAGCTGAATTTTGGCACACAGGTTGATTCTAGAGCGCAGAAGTTCTATAAGACGGGATTTTTCAAAACCTTAAATTCTTAGGAATTCCAATGAACCACTCCTTAAATATTACAATAATTTTTATTTAAACAATGGTTCAGTTTTTGGGAAAATGCTTGAATACATGCATTTTATTTTATTTTTTTACATATTTTAGGAATCCATAATAATTATATTAATTTATACAGGGCATTTCAAAAATCGGATCATTGATTGTTTAAGATGCTGTTCAAACCGCTTACGCAAAGGGTTAAATTTTGGTCCTTACATAGACTGATTGTAGGATGTAAAGATTCTATAAAAAGGAATTTTTTAATGTAATAAAACACTGCTGTACTGTATGGATGTTTGTTTTAATATTGTCGGTTTATAATTATTTACAGCAAGGGTATTCTTTTTGATTATCGCCCGTAGGCCGAGTGCCATTACTAGCCAATACTTTAGGAAATCAGATTTTTTAGCCCGCGTGCCATTACTACATATGCTGCTAGCATAAGTGCCGTTACTAGCCACGACTTCGGAAAGTCCGATTTTCTAGCACACGTGCTGTTACTGTATATGCGAACGGGATAGAATACAGGAACAACTAGGCCTCACACGTTCACAGCGTCTGCTCCCTTTCTAGCGGGGTCGTTAGTTTCCACTCTGAGCGTTTGAGTCTCCCGCTTCCCCTCGAAATAAAGCAGCAAAACCGAACACGTGGAACCACTTATGTTAATAACACAGAGGTCTGCCTTCGACGAGACGAACCGGAAGACTGAATTATATTTTTAATGAGTAGCTTAAACCGGCAACACAATATGTATAAGTTAACAATAAAACTCAACGTTTCAACAAAAATCATAAATTTGTTAAAATAATAGCAAATAAATTACGTGAGTTTTCCATAGAAATGTGCATCCCGACTTTTTTTTGGTGACTCAGCAATGTCTGTAGTAATCTAGCTATTATTATCCAAAGTGGCTTTTGTTATATATATATATATATATATATATATATATATATATATATATATATATATATATATTTATATATATGGCCATAGTGTGCTATCTGTTTACTCTTATCCTAGCCTTAATAATTTCGCTCTGAAAAGTTGAAGACATGACTCTCTTAAGCCTGGGTTATAGATTGAAAACGTTTGCGTCTTGCATCGGCGTTTGCGCTGTACTTGAAGTTTACTTAACGCAAAGCGATGAATACGGTAGCCGTCGTAAAGATGGCAATCTTTAACTTTAACGGAAGCGGCTGCCAAAAATCGACGTTTGCGTTAAGGTGGAGCCATGAAATTGCTGTATTTTAGAGGGCTTTTTAAAACTTTCGTACTTCGTAATAAATTTGACATTAATATAACACACATCCTCGTCCATTTAAAAAAACTGCTTGGGGTCATTAAATTTTCCAATCAATTTACTTAAAAATAAAAATATTAAGCATTTTATAACTTACATTTCGCACTTAGATTTTTTTACGGCAGTTGTTATGGCAACGCAATGGTGAATATCCGTAAGCCCAATGGAGATGGGAGCGGCATAAAACTGCTGCTGCAGGCTACAGGCGCTTGTCCGCTTGTTATAGAATTAATGTAAATTAGGGTGTTCGGATCATTGAAGGGGAAAGAAGTTTTACATCGAGTCGTGTATCGTTGTATGTAACTGTTTTCTAAGACCAAAAAATATATAGTAGTTTTTTAAATGGACGAGGATGTTATATGTATATATTAATGTCAAATTTATTACGAGGGACTAACGTTTGAAAAGGCCCTCTAAAATCCAGCAATTTCATTGGTTGCAACTTAACGCAAACGTCAATTTTCGCCAGCCGTTTACGTCAAAGTTAAAGATCGCCATCTTTTCGACAGCTAGCGTAAACTGAAACGGATGACGGCAGAAATATAACCGTACCCTTTGCTTTGCGTTAAGTAAACTTCAAGGACAGCGCAAACGGCAACGCAAGACGAAAGCGTTTTCAATCTATAACCCAGGCTTCAACGTTTTGACAGTTAGCTGAAACTCAAACGGATGGCGGTAAAAATATAACCGTACCCATTGCTTTACGTTAAATAAACTTCAATAAACGGCGACGCAAACGTTTTCAATCTATAACCCAGGCTTAAACCTTTTTATTCTCGAATTTTTCTGTTTTCTTCCTGTTCTTTTCTATTTATTCTTTATTATTGCAGACGTGTTTCACTACCCACTTATCACAAGACATTTTAGAAATATTGCCCTGTATAGAAAAAAAACAATAATTTACAATTTACCTTAAAAATTAAATTGCTTAATTTCAGCTACAGTATTCTTTTCCGGAAATTAAATCAGGCCAAAATAATCTTCTCACAAAATTCACTACTGTCGTACCGTCAAAGTACCCATATAATAGTATATAACTTGTTTATTGCTATTTCGTGTTAGGTCTTTCCCAGGAAACAGGTTAAACAGTAGCGTTGGGCACTGTCGAATAGAAACTGTCGAATAATTCCATAGTTGTTGCTTATTCGAATTATTCTGTAGTTGAAAACTGTTCATTCATTTAATACATATTACTAATATTAGTAACTAACCACCAAACGAATGAATGATTATTCTTTCATGCGCGTAAATTTTAGTGACACATTCATCATGTTTATTCGAACGGTTCTTTACCGAGAGTGTTGCAGCATCCAATGGCTTGGCGGATCAAAAAGGCTGAACGTATAAATTTGAATCGTTTTTTTGCGAGGTAACCACTTCCACTAGTAACTACGGTTAGCGTCTATGGTGACGTCATAGCATGTTTTGACTAGAAAAATAAATTAAATTCGTTTTAATTTATTTTTCTAGTCTTCTGGAAGTTTCCAGTATTTAAATAAATGATTTAAATATGTATTAATGCATTTCAATATGTTTCCTATAGTTCATTATGTGATAATGATAAACAAAACATAAACAAAGGTAGATTAATTTCCCTATAAACTTTATTTTATGAAATTAATTTAAAAAAGAACGGGAAATCTGCAAATTATCAAAGATGAGGATGCAATGTGATATTACTGACATTCGACATTCTCAGTTATTGTCTTTTTCCATCTTTTACTTAGAATTAAATAGGGATAGTTACCAAATAACCATCTATAGAAGCTAGTTAGTGGTAACCAGAAGTAAATATTTTGATATAGAGCAACACGATGCCGCTTCAAACGCATGAGTCAAGGATGTAGAGGTGTAGAGTTCGCAAACGACCTATTAAAAATAACGAGTCTTTAGTGAGAACTAAATGAACTAGTTCGCAGACTTAAAATAATCTAGTT
The DNA here is from genome assembly GCA_030620095.1 of Kuschelorhynchus macadamiae. Taxonomy (NCBI): domain Eukaryota; kingdom Metazoa; phylum Arthropoda; class Insecta; order Coleoptera; family Curculionidae; genus Kuschelorhynchus; species Kuschelorhynchus macadamiae. The sequence continues at coordinate 337,784 of JAUTXW010005498.1, forward strand.
CGTTCGCGAACTATTAACCGACCTATTAGCTTAAACTGTCCAACGTTGCTGAACGATTATTTGTGTCGCTCGCTTTAACAATAATATCGAACTAAAAGAACTAGTTTGTAATAACGAGAACTAGATATATGATTTGGTAGTCGTTCACCAGATCGTCTTTCGAGTTTTGTTTAAACAGAGCTTGGCGTGAAGCGGCAATAAATCTCGTAAGTCGGGAGGAACGATCGGGGTCCAGTCTAGTTTTATTTGCTATGAACGTATTGACTTTATGAATGTTCTATCAATAAAATAAGTAAATTAGTTTTTTTTTCATTAATATTAATTCTTTATTATTTAAAATTAGAAAGCATTACAAATAAGGTAATACTACCTTAAAAGTTAAAACAAAAATAGAACGTAATGAAATACAGGTATTAAAGTTTAAAAACATAAGAATTAACAATGTTTTGAAAACATTTTAAAAGTTACAAAAAAAACCTAAATATGTTGGGCTAATTTAAGAACTAAAAGTAAAATCTAAAAATATACATACCAACAAAATTAAAGTTATTTACAAATTACGATTTAAAAATAAAATTTCGTGTACTTTTTTTTGCAGATAACCTGCTTCTTCGTTCGGACACGATTGTTTCTGCTTTTGAATATAATATAACTATAAAAAGCTCACAGAACAAGTCGGTACTTTCCCCGCGTTATGACGTTCAGATAGTTGTCAATTTGTCAAATTTTGGCAAATGATTCTTGGTTTGTTTTCTAGCCATGAAAGTTTTTAATGTAGATAAGCTATAGTATAATTACTTGGCCAAAAAATATCTTTTATGGGGTAATTAAACCTTCAACTTTCTTTTTGTAATATTGGATGGCCAAAAAGTAGAAACTTCTGTCAATTTTGTTGCCACAACATAACCAGATATATTCTAGTAAGTATTGAAGTTAAATTATAGTAAGCATAGCTGTTTAAAATGCCAGAATATAGCATTTTTAATCAATAGGAATCGGGGTCAGAATATAATCAATAAGTAGGCATTTTTCCCAAATTCCAACCAAACATTTAAGTTTATTTATAGTAATAATAGCTATAGAAGAATGCCAGATTATGACATTTTAAGAGAATAAAAAGAGAGAGAGAGGAAAAAATATGGCTTTTATTATCATATTTTTGTTTTAAAATTAAACTAAAATTGGGTAGTTTTATTTCGCTATAATATTGCCAAAATATTCCACATTTTCAAATTTACGTTTATAACCTATAAAACTATATAGTTAACCAAACTGAAGATATATTTAGAAAAACGAAATATAAATTATTTACCATACCAAATGTCTAATAAAAAGATTAAATATTCCACCACATATCATAGAAAAACGCCATCTTGGGGTAATCGTCGTTTAATTTTATTACGCTGGCTCCTGGGTCTTAAATTAGCCATTTTTAGCTAAAGGCAAACCAACTAGGCATTTTTATTGGTATTTTATTTAAATATATGTAATTATTATAATTTTTAGTAAATGTTGCTACATTTTGGCTACATTTGAAGAATATTTGCTTAGAAAGTGGCCAATTTCAAGGAATATTTGCTCAAAAAAGAGCCCAAAGCTTTTTATGATCCGCCATGATTGAAATTACAATTAAACTAATTTCCTAGCAGCCATTACTTGACCACTTTAAACAAACATATTCTTTCTACTTGTAAATACGTATTTTCATGCACTTTTTTTTACGTTATGAACCCTTTAATCAATTTTTTTAGTAAAATACATTTCCAAACTAAATATAAAAAAAAATAAAATATTTTAACAAATCAAAATTTTTAGTTTCAAGAAGGGGCGCGTGTTTTACATGCCTATCTCTTTTAACAGTAAAAGTTCCTTCGCAAGTGTTTTTTGTCCCTACGAGCTCTCAAACCATGATTTGTTACATTTCCTCTTGGCTCATAAATTCTTACACTGATTGGCTCTGTCAATACTATTTCTACATAATTTGAAAAAATTGATGGTTTATTATATAAATGAATAAAAGCCAAAAAATGAGAAATTGTTTAGGTTAATTTCGGAAAAAAAATGTTACTCAAATTTCGGCTAAAAAAAGTCACAATTTAGCTAAAATAGCTCTATTTCAAAGTCAAAAAGTAGCTAATAAACCCAACTACAAAAACAAAAGAGGGGGCCGTATAATTGTCAATTTGCCCCATTATGGCCAAATTATTATTCCCCACTTTAGCCATATTTCCGTCTTTTAATTTTCGATCTCGACCAGTCCATTGTTTATCATTATCATACTAATTACTAGTTCGTTCGCAGACTAGTTCTTTGAACTAGTTCGCGGACACTACTTCATTAAAAAGAATGATTAAACACACCTCTAAAGGATGGGGATGGCCAGAATCGATACGAGTTATACGTGAGTCGATCCTTTGAATATGATGCATCGAACCAACCCAATCAATACTAATTTGAATCGAGTCAACTTTTCGATTCTTTTATATGAAAAATCTAGTAACAATTTTTTGCTCCTTGCGCCATCTATGGCTTACCACAGGAACATCCATATTTGCAGACTTATGGTTATAATAAGAAATAGGATAGGATGCTTTCTGTAATTTATACTACGTTTATCAGATGGCCCCTTAAGTCATGAAATCCATTAATAAAAAGAACCGAAACCACAATTCATTTTTGGAAAAATTTTCAATGCACATATCCTAATTTATCACAAATAGCATTAAAACATGTAAAAATTGTTGCTACATCAGTTCCCTCCGAGAGATTATTTGCTCATGCTGGCCACTATTTAACGTAATTCAGAAACAGACCGACTTTCCATGCAGCTATTTCTAGGTTCCCTAAGACTTGAAGAATGGAGGGGTTTGGTAAATTCTTAAATTAATTATCTTTGACTATATTAATATCACCTTACCACTATTATTATTTTTTATGCTTACATTCATAGACATCTAGAAATTTTTTGTAATAGGATACACAATATCTAAAATATAATAAAAATATTTAGGTTATTTTTCTTTCTTTTTAATCAGAATTATATTTATTTGTAATTTTTTTTTCCAAAAGTAGAAAGTTATCTTTTACTGTATCTTCAATCTTAAGTTTTTAGATTCTTTAAAATTAAGTGTTAATTTTGTTATATATTCAATACCTGCCAGTTTTGTAGGATATTATTAATAATATGTTATAAGTTATTATTTATTTCTAATAATAAACCTCGTTAAAAAGTAAGGCCTTGATTTTGATTACATAACAAAATTGTTTGTTTACATGTGTTCCGGTTCAATCGATTTTTTTCTTAATACGATTTAAACTACCCGATTTTTCTATCGAACCGATTCTATTTTATAAAATCGAATCGATTCAAGTGACTGGATTAATTGAATGTCCTTGGCCACCCCTACTTAAGGATAGGTTGTCACGTGCGCGAATTATTTACGCTGTTGTCAAGTTTAATACAATGTGTTTAAAGAAACTAAACAGTAAACTAACCAGTATGTTTTGTATAATTCATTATAACTTGTTTCTACATTCTACATACAGTGCGCCTTGAACAAAATATCAATTGGTAGAATCGAATATAAAAAATACATAATTCATTTATTTATACGCTAAAAATTCTAACACACTTCAAATAGGGTAACTAACTATATGCAACAAAATAAAACTGTTATTTGTTAGTTATATGTAAGTAGAGAGCTATGTAGCTTGAATATGACTGTATACGGACTTGTCCTGTAATCTATAAACTTAAATCAAGTCAACCAGTGAATTTATTCGGATAAAATCATTCGATAGATGATTATGAATGATTACTAATTATTTGATAGTCCATTTAATTCGAGAATTCCTACCGCTATTAAACAGTAGTGTATAAAGATGGGCCATATTAGACTTTGCCTATCGATAGGCAAGGTAGTACATCATCTATCGGTATCGTTATATATATATATATATATATATATATATATATATATATATATATATATATATATATATATATATATATATATATATATATATATATATATATATATATATATATATATATATATATATATATATATATATATATATATATATATATATATATATATATATATATATATATATATATATATATATATATATATATATATATATATATATATATATATCTAAATAAATATATATATATATATATATTTATATATATATATATATATATATATATATATATATATATATATATATATATATATATATATATATATATATATATATATATATATATATATAATTATCGACCAATCGATAGGTATTTATACCTATGGATAGTTTTCATTACTGGCTATCAGTATATTTCCGACAAAATTATTGAAAAAAAAATTCCTCACTACGAAAGGCGCATAATTTGCTTCTTAATATGTAATACATTCATCCATAACTATCGATGTTTTCGGCTACCTATCAAAAATATCAATTACCTATCGATATCATCGGATATCTCTTGACATTATTGTTATCTAAAAGTATGTTTAACCCTTAATTCAGAATTAATGTTTGGTAAGTTTTGATATTGATTTTTAATGTTGTGGTCAGATCAGTACCAAAATTATTAAAAGTTAAAGTAAATGGGAATTGCTGCATTTAGAACCACGTAAGACATTATCAACGGAAAATTTGGACCTATTTTAACAAAAGATTTTGATGTCTCCACATTTATAATTTAGGTGATATAAGTTTTTTCAACTCCTTATACATGAGCTAAATTATATTAGCTAAAGTTTAACCGTTTGTTTATTTTTTTAATTGTAAACGCAATGCTTAAAATTAATACTTATTTTTTAAAACTAGTCACTAATTATGGATAAATTGACTTTTTTAATCGGCTTTTAATCGAACAACAATATACATATTTTCTAACGATGTTGAAAAAATATATCAATACTTGTATACCCATGCAATAGTACAATATTGTAATGAACGTTATTTAACGAACATTAAATAATGTAGTGACTTCCCTGGTGTCACATTTAAGTTATAAACCCTCATAAATAATTTAGATATGCGTCATTAAGTTTATACTGCAAGTATTTGCATATATTAAATCGTATCGATATTTTGTTTCGATTCCGAGTAATTTCATTATCGATACTTTTACTAATATTGATACTTTTATTTTTACTAATTTTGTCAAACTGCTGCCATCTGTTAGATATTAAATGATCCGCAACGTTCTTAATCGTTTTACTTCAAGACTGTAAATCTGAGTTGATGTTTGATTTTTTCTGTTACTAAAATAAAAAGACAGAATATATTGGAAATGTTGAAAAACGGTGGCGGCCTGGTATTTCTTATTTTTGGCATTTCTATATTTCGTTTGACATCATCATATTTTAGTATATTTCTCTTATGCACCCAGGTTACTCTTGACCGTCTTGTACCTACTTCATTTTTAAATTGAGTTGCCCAGCAAAACCGTTCATCTTTCTTTCCCCTCACTCCTCAAGGCCCATGCTGTTGGTGGTGCAAGTGAGTAGAACGTAGATTGACAACTGTGACAGCAAATGACAAAATCCTGTTCCAGCTAAAACCATTCTGGGATGCTCTGGAGACCACTTTAAGAACATAAAAGGAATACACTAATTGCGTTTTCTGATTGTGTTTCTAGTTTTTATTGAGTTTTGGGCACTATTATTCTTGGCAGATTGCAACGAAGATGAAAGGTTTGGATAATATTAACATGTGTTTTATTATTAAAACAAAATAAAGAAAAATTATTTTTAATTGTTAAACAGTGATTGTACCCATTTCTTCTTTTTATGGTGCTTTTTTTTCTAATGTTCTAAACCTATTAAGTTTTTTTGTATAATACATATAAAAAGAATTATTACGTGACTAAGATTCAAAACTTTTCAATAAAAAAAAGCAAAGGGTAGGTATCTCAGATATCTGTTAGACTGTTCTGCTAAAAAGCAAAATTTGTTTACATTTTACTGTTGTTTATTGTTTTTTTTTTAATACGTTAACATGTATAGATATTTTTTCGATTCTTAGTAGGTATCGATAATATTTAAACAATACTTATTCGATACCAGGTATCGACTACACGATATCGTTTCTCTAGCTTTAGCCAAGACGTTACCTTTAACTGGGCTTTTAAATGTTTTACAGGTTAAGTTACATTTAAAAGATTATTACCCCTAAAGTCACTATACTCTATTATACAGTGACTTTATAAAGTCACTATATTCATACCCCCCTCCCCCAAGCAACTCCTCTGGATCAGCCCTTGTTTTCTTATGCATGTACATCGATTACTCCGCGATGGTTTGAATAATTACCGAAGTGATCCTATAGCAAGCATTTTCAAAAAATGTAAAAAATGGGGTAATGGTGTCATTTTCTATTTAGACAAGCGCCGGCCGGAGCTTAGAGGCCGGACCAATATATATTACGTTCACCATATAGCAGGAAAAAGTATACGTTAATATCGTGTTATATGTGGTTTTCGGGGCTTTAAGGGCACGAAGTTCAATTTTCCATATCGATTTAAATTTTGACAATTTTTGTAACATTAATACGGTGATTCGGGCAAAATTTTGTATGCAATGGACCCAGTAGCTAACTATTTATTTTAGGTTTTAAAATTTAAAACTTTGTAGGGTGAAATAAACAATTTTATAAGAAATAGAACCGACTAAAAAAATCTATTAGTGTAGTATATATGTAGGCACTTAATATATAAATGTCGGTTTGTGATCAAGTAATTAAGAATTAGTTTGACACCGACTTCAAAAAGTCAAAAAATGTGGAATGTGTTTTTTTAATTTTTGGTGCTTTTTTTTTAAATCGGTTCTATTTTTTTACATTTTTTTTTTAATAATTTAAAATGAAATAGGTACCCACAGCTTTTGACTAAGACCTATTTTTGTTTTCGGTGGGCCTTTATTGTTTCAAGTGCCCGTGTCTTTTTAAGTTATCTTCGTATATTTTATTAAGCACCGTCAAACTAAAAAAGTCTAAACAAAAGCAACATTCATTTTCGGCATAAACAGGTAAACAAACCAGAAAATATTAAATAAGGTTTCGGATTTTCGATTGCAAATAAAATGTATGTATGTATTGTTTAAAAAAAAAATATAGTCGGGTCATATTTGGTATGTTAAATTAAGATGAAATGTAAAAAATGCAGCACTCGTTTTTAAAACCACCCGGTACATCAAAACAACTGAAGCTAAAAAGTCTGCGAAACCTTTAGCCTGTTCTAGAAGAAAGCGCCCTAATATCTTGAAAAGGGATATTCAAATATCTTTCCTGGTTTCCGAGATATATAGATTTTAATTTGAACCAAGTTTTGCCTTAAGCACGTCATAATTATAAAAATTTTAAACATGAATATAAATCACCTACATTGAAAGCTTGCAAATACAATGTATAAAAGATATAATTATCTTGAAATATGAATATATCAGTCAATAAATGCCTTTAGGTAAATGAACAAGTAGATTTTAGAGGTTCTCATCTATTATTGAACTTGGCTGCTACTATAAAATAATCTAATTAGAGTTTCGTAAAATTATGTGTTATTATATGTATACATTAAATATAATGGATACGTGCAGGTTGACCCAGTGTTTACTCATTTCAGCAAAGCATTTCACAAAATATATTTTAATATTGTAATAAAGAAGCTCTTTATACATTGGTACATGGGAACCTGTCTCGTTGATTGGCATCATTTGTTTTTATGAGAAGCCAGTTTTTTGTCGTCGAGGGGAGGATAACTCGACAAAAAGTGTATACGGACTTACAAATCTGTGAATTAGAAGTCACATTTGAATGAATTGTAAGTCTTTTAAGTGACTATAAATGATTTAAAAGTCTTTTATTCTATAATGGTATTTTCTGGTGATTTTAAAATATTTAATATGATTTAGAGTTATTTGTGTCTAAGTCATATTAAAGGTTTTAAAATCACCAAAAAAATATTGTTATAAATTCGCCTAATATCGACTAAACTACTTTTAATTCATTTATAAGTCACTTAAAAGACCTATAATTCATTCATAAGTCATTTAAAATATTTACAATTCATTCAAAAGTGACTTATGATTCACAGATTTGTAAGTCCGTTTACAGGATGTCCCGTTTTCGTGGTTTTCATGGGGTGTCTCTCATATTAGTAAAAACGAAGGGGGCTATGAAAATTTTGTTTGGGTCATTTTTCGTTTCACAAAAAAGTAGCACTATGTCGCGAAAACCGCAACCCTCTATTTTCACTAATAATAGAGATATCCCATAAAAACAACGAAAACTGGACACCCTGTACACATTTTTTGGGGTTATCCGCTCCTTGACGACAAATAACTGGCTTCTGATAAAAACAAATGATGCCAACCAACGAGGCAGGTTCCCATGTACCCACGTATAAAGAGCTTCCTTATATATTAATATATATTTTGTCAAATGCGTTGCTGAAATGAGTATACACGAAGTCAACCTGAACGTGGGTATCAATTGTATTTAATTTATACATATAACACATAATTCTACGAAACTCTAATTACATTATTTTATAGTGGCAGCCAAGTTCAATAATAGATGAGAGCCTCTAAAATCTACCTGTTCGTTTACCTAAAGGCATTTATTGATTGTTACTCATATTTTCAAGATAATTATATTATATCATTTATACGTTGTGTTTGCGGGCTTTCAGTGTAGGCGATTTAGATTCATGTTTAATATTTTTATAATTAGGATATTTTATAGTAGCACTCAGGTTCAATAATAGAGAAACTCTAAAATCTACCTGTTCTTTACCTTAAGGCATAATGATATTCAAATTTTCAAGAAAATTATATTTTTTATACATTGTGTTTGCAAGCTTCCAGTGTAGGTAATTTATATTCATGTTTAATATTTTTATAATTATGACGTGCATAAGGCAAAATCTTGGTTCAAATTAAAATCTATATATCTGGGAAACCAGGAAAGATATTTGAATACCCTTGTCAAGATATTATGGCGCTTTCTTCTAGAACAGGCTAAAGGTTTCGGAGATTTTTTAGCTTCAGTTGTTTTGCTGTACCGGGTGGTTTTTTACAACATTTCATCTTAGTTTAACATACCAAACAATATGACCCAACTATGATTTTTTAAAAAACAATACATACATACATTTTATTTGCAATCGAAAATCCGAAACCTTATTTGATATTTTCTAGTTTGTTTATATGTTTATTCCGAAAATGAATGTTGCATTTGTGTAGACTTCTTTAGTTTGAGGGTGCTTAATAAAATATATTAAAGTCAATGAACATAACTTAAAAAGACACGGGCACTTGATATGATAAGGACCCACCGAAAACGAAAATAGGTCCTAGTCAAATGCAGTGTGTACCTATTTCATTTTATATTATTTAAAAAAAAAATAGAACCTATTTTAAAAAAAGCACTATATATATATATATATATATATATATATATATATATATATATATATATATATATATATATATATATATATATATATATATATATATATATATATATATATATATATATATATATATATATATATATATATATATATATATATATATATATATATATATATATATATATATATATATGATGAAAAATGCTTAAAGGCTTGTCAGTATAATGGTCCATGATATATACCTGAATAAGCTTATCAAAGACAGACTTATTTGTCCGAATGGCCGTTAAACTTTCTACTAATTTACCTACTATATATCTAAAAACTACACCATAAAAAATGTATCCAATTTAAACGAACTTTTATATTTGATTTTTTTTGTATCTGTAAAAATATGAAAGTTAATAGGGGGGTGCATTTATAGCCAAAAACCCTGTACTTTGATTGTGACTCACTGATACAAAAGTGACATTATGTACCGAGGTCGCGGGTGGTCGCAGACTATTTTTGGATTGATCTTAGCAAGAAGATTCGACACGTTAAAAAATGTATATTTTAAACCTCTAATAGTCCCTTTTTAGGAGTATTTTCTTGGTAAATGCTAAAAAGTAAGAAAAAATTCGGAAGATATTTAAAATTGTTGTAAAACTCAAAGCCTGCAAGGTATATATAATAGCCGTTTATTACCTTAAAGACCTATGTTTAGTTATTGGAGTCCCTACATACTTTCTCAAAAATAAGCTCAAACCGATGTAAAAAGTAAGCTTTATGTGATGTAAGTTTGTTCTGAAAATTATATCAAAATGCGATTGTCTTCATTTTACGATGTAAATACCTGACTAAAATAATTTTTCACAAATATCTAAATATGTTTTAGTGCTAAACAATTCTTATAGTATCATTTTTTCAGAATGAAATCTTAAAAAAAAATGTAGTTGGAAACTTTGTCCACCTAATTTATATTGCTGGGACTACTGTGCGGCGTCTTTAGTTTTACGAAAAAGTAGCACACTGTCGCGAAAACAGCAATTTTCTATACATAACAAATAACGGAAATACCCCGCAAAAGTACCCAAAATGGGACACCCTATACAGGGACTTATAAGTCATTTGATTAGCATGTATACAGATTTACGGGAGTTATCTGCCCCTCGGTTGTCGTAAGTGGTCATAAGACAAAAATCTTAAGTAATTACTTCAGGAATCCCCCAAGAATCACACTTGGGTCCACTTTTATTTTTGATATATCTGAATGTCATTGGTTTTAAAAATCGTAACTTCTCTTTATATGCGGATGACCTGAAAATTTATTCAGCAATCAAAAACGAAGTGACTGTCTTTTACTTTAGTCGACCTTGATCGCTTATATCACTACTGCCAGCACAACCAGCTGGTTCTAAATGTTGACAAGTGTTATTTCATTTCGTCCACTCGTAGTTTTCAACAGTTCTCGTACGATTATAATTTTAATACTTTAAATCTGAAGCAAGTTTTTTCTTTAAAAAATTGAGAGAGTTGTTTTAGATTAGAAAATGGCTTTTTCTCTCCACGTGGATTATGTAGTTACTAAAGCAAACAAAATGTTGGGTCTTATTCTTCGATAGTCTAAACAGCTCCATTCTGTTCTAACAATGAAAACCCTATATTTCTCATTTATTTATAGTAGCTTGAATTAAGCATCTGTGCTGTGGAACCCACAGTACAATATCTATAAAAGTAGCCCGATATATAATAATTTATTGTTAAACGCTAGTCTGTTTTTTAGTTTATATGTTTGTTCGCGCACTTGGACTATAAAACAAAGGATAGACTCAACATTTCATTCATAAATAATTTCGAAAGTTGGATCTATTATTGTTTTTCGCGTGAAATGGGTGAGAGAGAAAACATATCTTCCTCTGCTAAACAAAATAGCGGCCTAACTAAATGTTTAAAATATCAGTATCAAAAAACCATTCCATTTCCTACAAAAAAATCTCTTTTTATGGAGGAAAATAATATATCATAATTGATTTTTTTATAGATAAGTAAATATAAAATAATACCGATAAATAAATCAAAAATTTAAAAATAGTATGTATTTTTGTATGTTCATAAGTATGTTAGAAAAATATATTAAAAAAAATCAAAGCATTGTTCTTTGCCCGGAAGATCCCTCATAACAAATTCCGAAACAAACATTGTATTTGTAATTTTGTATAAAGTAGGACTTGGGTTCAAAAATAAGTCCTTTTAACAGAACCTTCCCCGTAATAAACAAAATTGACACATATTGACATTTATATAACGTGTTAACTAATTACAAAATAACTATATGGATATATAAACTATGTTATATGTGTGTGTGTGTGGTGGAATCCGTTACGAGGAAAGTTCCGGGTAAAAGGAAATTTACCGATCTTTTAAATAATACTGCAAAATGTTAAAAGGTTTTTAATTCTTTCATGAATTTTAGTGACAAATTGATTTAAGTGACAGAATAAGATGAAATTAAAATTTTAAAAACAGTTGGGAATATATTTATTTTCTTATTAGCCCTACAGACATATAGATAGAGATAATTACTCCTTTCTAATAGGATTTTTGTATTGATAATCCTAGATTCATGTATCTTGGTTAAGTCTAAATGCTTCATGGTTTCGTGATGTATTTTAACCTTGAAATTCTTTTTTTAAAATTAATTTTGGATGTTCGCTTAAGACTTCGTCGTCATACATGTGATCCCGAAATAGATCAGACATTCAAATCATTCAAAATTCAATTGAAGATGGCAAGTATTTCATAGTATTAAAAAGGTAACTAAATCCTTGAAGTTTTTATTAAAAATACTATTAGTTTTATGGAACAACCTAAAAAACTTCTCAGCTGTCATACATGTCTCTATAACTATTTTACTAACTTTAATTTGAATATATTAGGCATTTATTGTAGATCTACTAGAAAGCTCAATAAAAATTTAATATATTTGTTTGTGTTCTCGCCTCGGTTATTTCCAAACACCTGATTTACTTATACATATACAAAATTTGTATTGTCTATATATGAGAAATTATAAACCAAAAAATATATCAGAAATACATGAAGCTTTTGAATATTCATAGTATTGATGTTTCACAAAATTTAAAGGACTAAAGATTTTATATACTAAAAAAGTTAGGTAAGAATTGTACTATATTTTAATTATATATTAAATATAACCCGAGGAACTAAGTAGTTTGGAATTTGGTATGTGGAGGAATAATGTAAGCTACTTTCTCGTAGGTATCTGAAGATTAAAATCACAATTTGATTTAAACAAAACGTTTTATAACCAAGAAGCATTTTAAAAATCCGCAAAAAATACATTTGTTTTTAAATAAATGCATTTAGCCATAGAAATATAGAACTTTTTCACATCCAAAATAAGTATATTTGTATTGTAAATAACGCATTTAAGTATTTGGAGAGCTAGTCTGTATTTTAATGTTTAGGTACGTTATGTAAAACCCAGCCCAAAATTGGCAAAATATTTGTTTTTGTTCAACTAGCATCAATTTTTTTCTTGCTTTCCATGAAAATTATTATACTCGTATGGCTTAAATATCAGATTAATGTGTGTAAATGCTAAGGCCTTACGATTCGGACACTATTGATTACGTCAAGACTTACTTGTGATACGATACTTCCGGACTTAAGTAGTCTATATTTCCACAAACAACACACTTATTCAACACAGAACTTACAAAATCATTAAAAAACTAAAAAAAAACATAAACAACAACCATCGAACGGGTTACAAACTGACAACACTGCAGCGTCTGTTTTGTAATTAGACTATAAACAAGAGTGCTATGATGATTACTATGAATGAATAGTTAGTAAAACTACTCGTAAGGGACGTAACTTTGGCGTAGCGTTGTTACCAGTTCTATTTGGTAATGATTTTATTATTACATTTTTGTAATTTTTTAAAGACCTTAGTTATTTACTTAGAAATAAAACAATGTTTTATAGTCTAAGGTTAATTATTGTGTGTAGTTTTTTGATATACATATAACTGTGTTATGGAAATATATAAACATATTGGAGAAATTCCATAAAGCTTGGCTTAGAATATTTGACAATTTTTAAAACGTGACAACAGACACCTATCGATGTAGGGATCCTGTTGCTCCCAAAGGCTAATCACGAAGACTACTTGACAAATGTGGAAAGTAAATGGAATATGATGGACTGCGCATAGATCTTTACTCGTGTTAAGATAAAGTCTGAAATGTACAAAACAACACCCTAGAAGCTCTTTACCTACATATAGCATATAAAACTACGTGTAAACCTAATGTAAATATAATAATGTACAATTTATACAGTAGAAAACAATGAATGTAAAAGAGAGCAGGAGAAAAAATACGATAGCAGATACCAGCAAAGAGCGGGAAAAGCATAATAAAAACCTACAAAGGATTATTTTTGAGACGTTTCTTAAAAACAATTAGCGAAATATTTTTGATATTCGCGGGAATTTCGTTATATACTTTAGCAATGTTATAGCTAAGTGATCCACAGAATTGAGCGGTTCTATGTGTTGGAATAGTCAGTTGGTCTTTATGCCGAATATTTATCGTATTGACTGATTTGCGAAATTTTAATTTGTCGTAAAGAAATGTAGGTTTTTTCTTTGAAATAATTTTATAATAAAAGACTGAACAGTGTAATGTTCTGCGATCCACCTTATTAAGACATCCCAAGCTCCTGAGGGACAATGGTACGTGATCTCTGTCTCTAAGACCACAAATGAGCCGGACACAAGCGTTCTAAATAAGTTATAGTCGCCGGGCGTCTGCCTGAATTATGTTAGGCCGATAAACAACATCGTCATAGTTCAAATGCGAGAGAACCATAGTTTCACAGAGAATTAGGCGACATTTCTTATTTAGTAAGTGTCTGCTAAGGTAGATCATTTTAAGGTTCATAAACGCTCTTCTGATAACAACAGAAACCTGTTCCGAAAATCTCATTCTGCAGTCCAAAACCAAACCCAGGTTTTTTGAACTCTCCTTCAAAGAAAGATGTACCCCATTCATCGAAACGTCGATGCTGGGTAGGCATCTTAAGCGGGGTATAGACCAACGACATGGAAATAACATGGACCCAGTTGTTTACATTTTGGAGGAATCCAACATTAACTCTGGTTTGCCAAACCGTTACTGTGGCCAGATTATAACGGATATCATCCTTTATACTATTACCTAAATAAACAAGGAATTCCCGAAATACCCAGTATAAATTTCCATATAGAATATTTTAAAACTGATAATTAAATAGGAAGGCGCCAAAGACGGTCGTAGTCATTCATGATTTCGACCTATTTGATGAGCGGCGTTGTAATTGTTCTAGTTGGTGAAATAAGTGTTTTTCAGAAATCCAAGTGTTTTGTGTGGCTAATTTCAAGAATCTGTTTAAAAAACTTTAAGAAAATGGCACGAAGTTCAATTTTGTATTCCTATTAATTTTGGGCCATGTTTATTGCTGATTTTCTGTAAATATGAATAGATCCAATACATGTAAAGGTGATGTATTTTTATATAATATTACTTGCCGCGAGCTTGGCAAACTTTTAAAAGTAGTGGACCCAAATTTTTACCTAACTTCGCGTAAATAGAACTAAAATGTGTTGGAAAAAGGGTGAAATCAAAATGTTTTGAAAAACAAACCCGATTTTAAAAAATAGGTTGGCTTAAAAAGTGATAAATTATATTTTATTACATATTTCCTATGAAGTCGGTGATAAGTTGATAAAAAAAGGTATTAAATAACCATTATACTCTTGGTATAGACATCAAAACACAAAGTGGGTCCATGTAACAAAATTTAGTTTTATCTTCAACTTTAGTAACAATAGCAATAAGAACTCACCATGTTATCAGTTGTATTTTGTCATGGAAATGCTTGTTCTTTAATGACAAAGCTTATTGCTAATAATAAATGTTGCCACATGAACCATTTCATAAATATATCTGTTGCAGGCACGTAGCCAGGATTTCAGTTCTAGGGGGATCCAACCTTGTCAAAACCAATTCGATGACAAAAAAATGATTAAGAAGAATGCTTTTTTTTCACTTGTTGCTAGTCACCCTGCAAGTGCAACAAAATATGAAAAAAAGTTGCAAAAAACTAGTTATTTGCCAATATCTATTAAAACATTGCAGGTAGAGCAATTATGAAAATGTAAAAAATTATAGATATATCTTGAGCAAATAGGACGTTGGCGACTTTTGCTTAATATTTTTAGGTTTTATATATTTAATAGCATTTTAATAAATAAGTGCTTAGTCACTTTGTTAATATCGAGGTTAATGTGGTGTTATCTTCTATAGAGGGTCTGGAACCACATTGCTAGATTAAAAATCTGAATTTCTTTAATCATAAATGTATTCATCTTTCTTTTTAGTACTTTCTCAAAATTCTAAAACTACTTTTAATGAGCGTTTGCTTAAAAGTTTTTCTTTTTTTATGAATTCTAAATATTCCTCACTGTCAAAATCGAATATTTTTGGGAGGTAATTTTTTTCAATCCCCAAAGGTAAATTCAATAATTTTCTTAATCCTTAAATCGTGTTTTGTATACGTAAAGATAAGAACTTCAAAATTGTGTGAAAATGGATCACGAAGAGAAATTTTCAGCAGCTACCATATATTCTAAGTTTAATAATAATAATTTTTGTTGGAATTATCATAAATTTGGTCTCGGCACGCATTCGCAATTTTGCTTATGACAGGAGATTTTTGTGAAAAAAAATGAAATTTATTTTCCTATCGATTTATGTTAGAAATTGTCGTACTTACGAAAAACGACTTGATTATCACTAACAATTTCAAAAAAATAAAATTTTTAGTTAAGTAGTTTTAAGGGCTATAAAAATCGTAAATATAAACTGAGTAAAATTTTTTATATTATAGTTATGGAGATATTTAAGGTCAAAGAGCAAAAAAAAATTTTTCTATTTAAATCTTTCCTTAGCTATTACTAATATGACATAACTAATACTAAACCTTTATTTACGATTTTTTACGGCCGCGGCAGTCACAAAAATTTTAATTTTTGAAATACACTTTTTCGTATTTTTTGAATGCCGTGTATATCTGACTTAAAGTTGAATATTGTGGAAACTATTTTTTTCGACAAACACACAAGTTTTATCAAGAAGAAAGTTTTTCGAGTAATTGAAAATAAAAAAAGTTTTCCATTTAGTACAGACTTTTCCACGACATAATATCTAAATTAATTGTTTTCAAGTTATTATTAAAACTCTCACTTTTGCAATGTGAAGTCGTCCTTGTTCATTTTAGAACAAAAAATCTGTCGTATCCACCATGCTAATATTTGGGCTCAAAAAAATATAGCAAATAATACATTATCTCAAAAATAGCTACGCCACTGGTAAGCCTCGCGAAGATATCTGACAGCGTTGCAATTTTCACCGCAAACTATTCTTTATGCGATCAGTCCGTCTTTTTTCCACTCATATACAACAACAAATTGATGTTTGATTCTATTTATTTCATTTTTATGAATGAAATGCGGGGTCTATTTCTTTTCGACGTCATTGGTGCAGACCCTCCAAACAGCATCATACATGACTTAGAGGCATTTAAAGCCAAGCAGTATTTTCGAGAGATGTAACAAAGAGATGACAGATCCTGATTGATTTTGTTGCATGCTTCAGTCAAGGAAAAATAGACGTGCGTGTCATCGGTATACATATGATATCTACAAAATCGTAGAACTTTAGGGAACTCTGAGAAATATACAGAGAGAAGAGCAAAGGGCCGAGTATGGAACCCTGAGGTACCCCACAAGTTATGTAGGAGGGTTCAGATATTTTTCCACTCAGCTTAACCGATTGAGATCTGTTGTGTAAGTATGAACGTAAAAGATCTTTCGAGTAATCAAGCAGGACTAACAATGTCAGTCTGCCACTATCTGATTCAATCTGGATGTCATCTGTGGCCTTAGTTAACGCCGAAACACAGCTGTGATTATTGCGAAATCCTAATTAAAACTCAGGGAGTATGGAGTTTTCCTCCACGAATGTTCCGATTTGACGATCCCAAATTTTTTCTAGTACTTTAGAGAGCACACATAATAAACTAATGGGTCTAAGGTCTTGAAAGTCCTTAGGATCACCTTATTTAGCCAGAGGAAAAACGTGTGTTGTCTTCCAAAGCTCCGGAAACGTGCTATGAGCTGTGCAAAAATTAAATGTGTTCAATCACTGGAAGGATACGAGAGCAACAGTAAAGGAGCATATTCGTGCTTATACCATCTGGTCCAACGGAGTTGGACTTTATTGAGAGGTAATTCTAGTTCACTTGTCGGTTCAGATGAAAATTGATTTCCTATTAACTTGTTATTTGCCAGATAATCTCTGCGGATTCAGGTTGGAAAGGGCACTCAAAAAATAATTATTTCTCTTCTGTGGATCAGACAGATGCTTAGGCAGTTCAATATTGGGTTTTGTAGTAATTATGTTCAGCTTCTTTACCTCCCTCCAGAACACCTTACCATCCATATGAACTTATTTAATCTCATTAATCATTTAAACTGCACAAAACTGCAGAGTCAACTTGTGGAATTGTACACATTAAAAAGTTGCCGTGTAACAACCCTGGTTTATTACAACTTACAGGTGATTTATTTCATGCGATCTATTTTCATGTTACACTGTTACCTTTATAATACACTGTGTGTTTAAAAAATATGCGCCAACGTTTAAACGGAGATTCTGTATAACAAAATAAGACGAAAAGTTCATATGAACATGAGCCCGCTTGGTTTTGGAGATACAGGATGTTAAAGTTTAATACAAAATTATGATTTTTTTAGTAATTCCGAAACAGGAAGAGTCATTTGATTAAGATTTGGAACAACCTTATAGGTATTTAAAGGCTATAGTTTGACAGTATTCATAAATTTGTATTTCAACCATGGGAGACTTTCTTAATACGAAATGGTACGCCACTGATTAATTTAAAAAGTACTAGCTTCATCGTTTAGCAAAAATACATAAAATTTCTCTTAATATTTTATGATACAAGTCGTTTTTTGTACTGGTACATATTTAGATGGAGATAGATTTGCTTAAAACTCTACAAAAGTGATTATTTGGATCTTTTCAAGAAAAAAAATTAATAAATATATATCATCAAATGCCCTATGCTTGAGATACATGGTGTTAAAGGTAAAAAAGAAATTATTCTTTTTATTAACTTTTACATCATGCATCTTAAAAATAGGGCATTTGAGGACATATATTAATTAAACATTTTTTTCTTAAAATGATCCAAATAATCACTTTTGTAGAGTTTTGGGCAATTCTGACTCCAACTAAAACCGAACCCGAGGTGCCAGATGCATGCATACAAATTCTATTTGGATTGGAGCACCCTGTATCTCGAAAACCAAACTTCTGCGGACCCACGTTCATATGAAATTTTCGTTTTATTTTCTTACAGAGAATCTCCCTTTCAGCGTTAGCGCATGTTTTTGTGAAAATTTGCAACCTCAAAATCTAGTATTTTACTTGACATTTTCGAAAAATGAACATTCGGTATGAATAAAACGTTATTAACCGACTACCCTCATTATAATTTTTAACCGACTTCAAAAATGTTTGACCCTATGTATTACTTCCCTCGTAAAAGGGAAGTATCGTAATCGTGAAAAAATTACTCTCCGAGATTTTTTCAGATCTTCACGTTTCAGGGTCCCTAGATGACGAAAAACATGTTTTCTCAATTCCGTCGGTCTGTCTGTCTGTCTGTTTGCGGCGTAGCTAAAAAACTACTTACCTGATTGACTCAAAATTTTGGTCAAAAATGAAGGGTCATATGGGGATGACCTGGTAACATTTTGGTAAAAATCCAATATGGCGAAACAAAATGGCGGCTTAGTAAAATTCAAAAAAACTACTCATCCAATTTATCTCAAATTCTTCAAAAACATCAAGTATTATGTTGGAATCAACTGGTAACATTTTAGTACGAATCCAAGATGGCGGAACAAAATAGCGGCTTAATTAATGGTTTGATTTCAAATTGTGTGCCATAACTAATTGTGGTATAGGGATCACCTAGTAAAATTGTAATACTAATTCAAGATGGCCGAACAAAATGGCGGCCAAATAAAATGTTTGCAATCGTGAAGAAGTCACCCTCTCACTTTTATACATCTTTACGTTTAAGCGTCGCTAGATGTCAAAAAATATGTTTTGTCAACTCCGTTGGTCCGTTTGTCGGTCTTTCTGTCTGTCTGTCTGTCTGTCAGTTCGCGGCATAGCTTAAAGACTACTTACCCAATTGACTTGAAAAATTAAGGGTCATATGGAAATGGCCCGGTAAGATTTTGTTAAAAATCCAATATGGCGAAACAAAATGGTGGCTTAGTGAAATGTTAAAAAAATTATTATTACAAAATTATTCATCCTATTTATCTCAAATTTTGCGAAAACATCAAGTGTTATGTTGGAATCAACTGGTAACATTTTGATACGAATCCAGGATGGCGGAACAATATGGCGGCTTAATAAAATATTTAAAAATTCAGCCTGAAAAAGCTTAGTGGTTTGATTTCAAATTGTGTGCCATGATTAATTAATTGTGGTATAGGGATAGGGTTGCCAACCGTCCTGTATTTGGAAGGACATTCTGGATTTTTGTAGATTTTACCGTATATGTCCTTCGTCCTTTTGTTTCTTTTGTTTTGGAACAAACAGCACAAATTACAATTTTATTATTTTTAATAACTTCCGGCAACATTGTTTTGTGACATTGTTTTTTCATCTGTCGACTGTCGAAATAATGATGAAAATGCGCAATTAAAGAGCGAAATTTTCTGGTTTTTGCTATTTGTTTTTATCTGAATCAGTTGCGAGTTAGCCATATCTAAGAAGTATGAGGTGAAAGTAGATACTTTATTATAAGTTAGTAGTGTGTTAAGTGATTTTCAATTTTTTTTGCGGACTGAAAATACTATTTATTACATTTATTTTGTTTAAAATTAATAATAAAATATGAAATAAGCTGACACATTATTAATAATAATACGTCTACTACACCAAAATATTATTTGTTCCTTTATAATATATGTTTGGTTTAGTTTTTATTATCTAGTTTGTATTTCGTTTTCGAGCTAATATTTAAGACATAAGGTAAGGTAAAGTCAAAAGCAGTGTTATCGTGCGGGTCATACGATTTATCAACGACAAACTTTTTAAGTTTGTTTTTCTTTTATTACGTGTAATCATATCCTCCGCATAAAATCCGGAAGATGAATTAGATAGACCTATGATATTTTCATATGAAAAAAGAGGATAAACATATAAATACCAGCAGTTGCAAAAATCTCGAAGCGATGTCACTTCAAAGTCAGATTGACAAGTCAGTGACAAAATGAGTAATAGAAAACAATTTTCGGGTTTTTTGCATCCACAAATGAAAAAAATGGTATTAAATCTAATAAAATATTACGAAAATGAAAATTCACCGGCCAATCTCCAGGAGACAGTAGCAAAAGCTCTGGGAATCGGTATAACGACTGTGCAGAAAATTGTGCATGAAAAAAAGCATAATTTATTACCGAAGAAGATTAAGAAATGTACACGAAAAAAGCCAAAGACAGAAGACTAATTAATATGGGCTGGAGCAAAATCATATTACCAAAAACACGTGAACACTTACATCAGATGAAGTGCAAATTGTTTGGCAAGATTCATTAAATTATATTACGCCGGAGTACTGGAAGAAATCTGTGGAACATACGGAGAAATTAATATGGGATTGGTGGAATTGCGAACGAGTTCTAGATGTCGAAATAGCACCAATGATCATTGCGCCATTTGAGGACGACTCAGAAGATGAGGACTTTTTAAGTGATGATGATATTTTTTAGTCTATAAAATTAAAAAGTTTCTGAAGGATTACATTAGTCTTTGACGTGTATAAATCATAAATTGCATTATGAATATCCATTTTTGCGTTGTAACTTAAGTCTTTTGCCTTTGGATTTTTTCGTGTACTTTTCTTAATCTTCTTCGGAAGTAAATTATGTTTTTTTTTCATGCACAAGTTTCTGTACATACCGATTCTCAGAGCTTTTGCCACTGGCTCCTGATTATTAGGCAGTGAATTTTAATTTAAACATTTTTTTATTAGATTTGACACCATATTTTTGCTTATTTTTTTAGTGCATTTGTAATTTTGTAGGCAATAAATAAATAATTATAGAATACTTGGTCCAATTTTAAAGCGTGTTTCAAATAAGTAAATTTTTTTATTAATTATAAGACAAAATATGATATATAAAAATCGGTAAAATCGCTTTACCAGAAACTCGGGGTTAACGAAAAAAATATATAATATATATATATATATATATATATATATATATATATATATATATATATATATATATAAATAAATATATATGTATATATGTATATATATATATATATATATAGCCTGTATTTTTCGCATACATGGCCCTTAATTTTAGACTGAAATTTGAAAAAATCGGATAAGTAGTTTTTTAGCTATGCCGCGAGTAGACAGACTAACGGACAGACATACCTACAGACAGACGGAATTGAAAAAAAATCTCACTTTCATTAAGTGGCTGTATAAACAGAACATATCCTGATTGTTCCACGGATTCGAACCGCCTTCCGACTTTTCTAAGGCGCTTGCCATTTTGTGTATTTTTGTTTTTGCCAACCAAAAAATTTTAACCAAATACATATTTATCGAATTTTCTTACTTAGTCCCTCGACATTTAATATATAAAATAATATTAAGTAGCTATCTTAATAATATTGCGTAATATAACAAAAAAAACTATTTTCTTTCTCCCTGTATGTTTGTAAATAGCCCATCGAGATTTAATAGCTCGATAAAAGAATCACACAACATTTTGGTATTCACTGTGTTTTCTGATTTGATTCATAATGTTGGTGATCTTTGGGCCAGCATGACAAGACCGCATTCGACTATAGATATATTTTATAGTAACTTTGTTGCAATGCAGTTATGTGTTAAGTGGTATTCAAATTTTAAATTTTTTTACTCACTGAAAATATTATTTGTAACGTTTATTTTGTTTAAAACTAATAAAATATGAAACAAAAATGAAACATTAATTATTATAATAACTATACCAAACCAAAGTTTTATTTGTTCCCCCATAATAATATGTTTAGTTTTTATTATTTTCTTTGTATTTTCTTTTTACTAGTAAGTACCTGCCACCTACCTACTACAGTGCTAATACCTAGGAGGTAAAAGGTAAGGTATTATATTGAAATCCCTTTATACAACTTGAAATGCGGCTCTATGAGTGATTTTCAAATTTTTTTACTCAATGAAAATATTTTATTACGTTTATTTTGTTTAAAATTCATAAAATATTTACATGATTATGTGTCCTTCTTTGTCACACTGTGTCCTGAATTTTTTACATATTTTAACTGACCTGTCCTGGATTATGGAAATTTATAGTTGGCAACCCATTATAGGGATCAACTAGTCAAATAGTGGTACTAATTCAAGATGGCGGAACAAAATGAAGGCCAGGTAAATGTTTGTAATCATGAAAAAAAATCACCCTCTCAGGTTTTACATATCTTCACGTTTAACGTCCCTAAATGCCAGAAAATATGTTTCGTCGGCCCGTCAGTCGGTCTGTTTGTCAGTTCGCGGCATAGCTACCCGACTGACTTCAAATTTTGATAAAAGTCATATGGGGATGATCTGGTAATATTTTGGTGAAAATCGAGTATGGCAAAATCAAAATGGCCAATTTTTGGATGAAATTTTCAGGGGACGTTCAGAATATTGCCGGATTGGGCCCATAGCAAATAGCATTAAAAAAATGTTAAGAATGGCGGCCATTTTGTTGTCTTTTTTTGTTTGTACATCGACTACGATGTTTGACCATTTTAAATGAAATTTTCGGGGAATATTCAGGTTATTGCCTGAGTTCCCATAGCAAGAATATTAAAAAATAATTAAAATGGCGGAATTACGCCATTATGTTTTTTGTGCCAAGATATATTGCAAGCAGTTTTTTAAATTCAGTTGAGTTAGCTGATACTTGATGGAAATCCATTATACACTGAATAAAACGTCTATAACTTTAATTTCCACTACGAGTATATTACATTAAACCATAACAATTGCTTCGACACATGGTGTTTTCTTCAGATGGAATTGTCATTGTTTAATGTAATACAGTGGAAATTAAAGTTATAGACGTTATATTCAGTGAAGAAGTTTTTTACATTTTATTCTCGCGCCTCGATTCTTGGCGTTCACCATTATATCAGGAAAAAAAAATATGTAGCCGATCATTAAACCTGATTTTTAGGTTAAAGTCGTATAGATAAAAGTAAAAAAATTTTAATTTGTCTAATACTGTGTGATGAACAAAATTGTTTATTACTGTTATTTATGTTTAGAAAATGATGGCGGCATTTTTGAAAATATAAAATAAGTTTTAGGCAAACAAGATTAATCTATTTCTATATATAAGCTATGAGAGCTAGATCCAAATAAATTTCATATTTCCATAGCAACTTCTTTATAAGTAGGCGTAGTCAGATTTTTGATAAGACGTTTCGTTCCATCACCAATTAGCACTGATGTTGTTTTTTTCAGTGCGGAACGTCGGATACGTTCGTAATTGCGTTGGAATACAGTAAAATACATGAAATACATAGGAATACAGAAAATACATTGGAATACAAGGAATATATCAGCATAAATATATTATATTTTCATTCTACTTACCGCAAACCCTCTTAAAGTAATTGTAACTCGCATAGTATTTTTTTTAAGTTGGCTGACACACAAACATCATGTAGATTTTATTCAAAATCCTTTTTTACTTCCCTCATAAAAGGGAAGTATTTTATTGTAATCGTAAAAAAAATCACCCTCCGAGATTTTTTCAGATCTTCATCTTTCAGGGTCCCTAAATGAATTGAAAAACATGTTTTCTCAGTTCCGTTGGTCTGTATGTCTGTAAGTCTGTCTATTCACAGCATAGCTAAAAAACTACTTACCCGATTCAGTTCAAAAATGTTGATCAAAAATTAAGGGTCATATGGGGATGACCTGGTAACATTTTGATAAAAACCCAATATGGCAAAACAAAATAGCGGCCTAGTGAAATGTTTAAAAAATTATTACTAAAAAAACCTCTTAAACAATTTATCTCAAATTTTGCACAGGAACGAAGTATTATGTAGGAATCAACTGATTAAAATTTGGTACGAGTCCAAGGTGGTGGAACAAAATGGCGGCTTAGTAAAATATTTAAAAATTCAGCTGAAAAAGTAGTTTTTCAGACTGATTTCAAATTGTGTGCCGTAGATAATTGTGGTGTACAGATGAACTAGTAAAACTGTGGTGCTAATTCAAGATGGCGGAAACAAAAGGCGGCTCAATATAATATTTGTAATTGTGAAAAATTAATCGGAATAAGATAAGTGAAACGTTAAAAAATTACTACTCAAAAAACTTCCTCAATTAACCTCAAATTTTGCTCAAAAATCAAGCGTTACATTCAGGATATTGCCGGATTGGTTCCGTAGTAAGCATATCAAAAAAATGTTAAAAGTGGCGGAATGGCGGCCATTTCGTTATTTTTTTTTTGTTTGTACATCGACTACGATGTTTGACCAATTTAGATGAAATTTTCAGGGAATATTCAGGATATTGCCTGAGTGTTCCCATAGCAAGAACATTAAAAAGTAATTAAAATGTCGAAATTACGCCATTATGTTTTTTGCGCCTAGATATATTGCAAGCAGTTTTTTAAATTCAGTTGAGTTAGCCGATTCTTGATGGAAAGGCATTATACACTGAATAAAACGTCTATAACTTTCCACTACGAGTATATTACATTAAACCATTACAATTGTTTCGACACACAGAGTCTTCTTCGGATAGAATTGTTATGGTTTAATGTAATACAGTGGAAATTAAAGTTATAGAGGTTTTATTCAGTGAAGAAGTTTTTTTACAATTGTACTATCGCATCTCGGTCCTTGGCGTTCACCATTATATCAAGAAAACAATATGTAACGGACAATTTGTTAAACCTGATTTTTAGGTTAAACTCGTATACATAAAACTAGAAAGGATGAAAAAAATTTTTATAAAAAACCGACATCAAAAAAATTCATCAAAAAGTGAAAAATAATATTTTATTCCACCTTAATAATATAATTATAAATATTACTACGCGAAGTCGGCCCCACACTTCTTCTTAATTATTTAATCACAAATTATAATCATGTATTCAGTTAGTTCGGTGTTTTGATGTCTAATGCTGTTTGATGAACAAAATTGTTTATTATTGTTATTTATGTTTAGAAAATGACGGCGGCATTTTTAAAAATATGAAATAAGTTTTAGGCAAACAAGATTAATCTATTTTTTTTCTGCCTCGGCTATAAGAGCTAGATCAAAATAAATTTCATATTTCCATAGCAACTTCTTTATAAGATGGCGTAGTCAGATTTTTGATACGACGTTTCGTTCCATCACCAATTAGCACTGATGTTGTTTGTTTCAGTGCGGAACGTCGGATAAATATCAAGTGTGATATGTCGTTCGATTTAGAATTAAAATTAGAGTTTTTTAGTGCAAAACAAAAATGTTTGACTACTTAAAAAAAGTGAAGGTACTTAGAGTAGTCTTCAAAGTTAACAGTCCAATGAGGTCAAGGAGACCGGGAATATACAACATTTCAAAAATTTTACTGTATTTATAAGTAATTCAATAGATGGTACCACTACATTTATTAAGAAGAACGTAAATTATTAAAAACTTAGGTATAGCAGACTCTAATACCGTTTGATACGAGGGGAAAACCGCTAGCAAAAATGTGTACATCAAAATACATAATTGCATTGGAATACAGTAAAATACATGAAATAAACGGAATACATGATGGAATACACATAATACATGGAAAACATGATTGAATACATGGAAAACATGATGAAATACATTGGATTACATGAAATACATAGGAATACAGAAAATACATTGGAATGCACTGTTTGTTCTCAGCATAAATATATTATATTTTCATTTTACTTACCGCAAAGCCTCTTAAAGTAATTGTAAGTCGCATAGTGTTTTTTTAAGTTGGATGACACACAAACATCATGTAGATTTTATTCAAAATCCTTTTCCACTTCCCTCATACAAGGGAAAAACTAAAGGTCATATGGGGATGACATAGTAATATTTTGGCAAAAGTCCAATATGGCAACACAAAATGGCAGCCTAGTGAAATGTTTAAAAAATTATAACTAAAAAACCACTTAACCTATTTATCTCAAATTTTGCACAGAAGCGAAGTATTATGTAGGAATCAACTGATTAAAATTTGGTACGAGTCCAAGTCCAATCGCAATAAGATAAGTGAAACGTTAAAAAACTATTACTCAAAAAACAAATTTTGCACAAAAATCAAGCGTTATATTGGATTGAACTGATAACATTTAGGCAAGAATATAAGATAACAAAAAAAGGCGGCATTTTAAAATATTTAAAAAATCAGCCTGGAAACACTATTTATTATATTAATTTGAAACTTTGTGTAAGCATTAAGTATGATATAGAGATAAACTGGTAAATTTGTGATAGGAATTTAATATAGCGGAACAAAACGGCGACCAAATAAAATTAAAAAAAGCAACGTAAATAAAAATCTTATTCAACTGACTTTAAATTTTGCAGAAAAATTAAATGTGTTATAGGAATGGATGATCTGGTACGAATTCAACATGACCTAATTAAACGGCGGTGTGCGTTAATATAAAAATTACTTATATGCCCAAAAATCAAGTTTGGCATAAGTAGAAACTGGCAAAATATTGGTAGAAATCCAATATGATCTGAATCACACTTCACTATTCCTAATAACAGGAAAAATTCATGTCCTGGTTAAAGGAAATTTACAGATTTTTTTTGGTCATAATTCGAAGTCAATCGGGTATTAGTATCTAAACTATGTCGCGAACTGACAGACATACAGACAGACCGACGAAATAGGTAAAATATGTTTTTGGGCATCTAGGGACGCTAAAACGATTACAAACATTTTATTTGGCCGCCATTTTGTTCGGCCATCTTGCATTAGTACCACAATTTTACTAGTTGATCTCTATACCACAATTAGTTATGGCACACAATTTGAAATCAAACCATTAAGCTGTTTTTTTAGGCTGAATTTTTAAATATTTTATCAAGCCGCCACTTTGTTTCGCCATCTTGGATTCGTACCAAAATTTTGCTAGTTGATTCCAATATATTAATTTGATGTTTATGCAAAATTTGAGATAAATTAGATAAGTAGTTTTTTAATAATATTTTTTTAACATTTCACTAGGCCGCCATTTTGTTTCCACATATTGCAATTTTACCATAATATTACCAGGACATCCCCATATGGCCCCCTTAATTTTTGATAAAAATTTGAAGCCAATCGGGTAAGTAGTCTTTAAGTATGCCACGAATTGACAGATAGACAATCGACAGACGGACCGACGGAACTGATAAAACATATTTTTGTCATCTAGGGACGCTTAAATGTAAAGGTGCGTAAAACCTGAAAGGGTGATTTTTCCACGATTACAAACATTTTATATGGTCGCCATTTTGTTCGGCCATCTTAAAAAAGTACCACAATTTTACTATTTGCTCTATACCTACTACAATTACTTATGACACACTATTTGAAATCAAACCATTATGCAGTTTTTTCAGGCTGAATTTTAAAATATTTTATTAATTGATTACCCAGTTGATTCCAACATAATATTTGATGTTTTTTTGCAAAATTTGAGATCCATTGTATAAGTAGTTTTTTAATAATAATTTTTTTAACATTTCACTAGGCCGCTATTTTGTTTTGTCAGATTGGGTTTTTATCAAAATGTTACCAGGTCATCCCCATATGACCCTTAATTATTGACTAAAAGTTGAAGTCAATCGGGTAAGTAGGTTTTTTACCTACGCAGCGAACAGACAAACAGAACGACGAAATTAAAAAAAAATGTTTTTCGTCATCTAGGGACCCTGAAACGTGAAGATCTGAAAAAATCTCGGATGATGATTACAATACTTATCTTTTACGAGGGAAGTAAAAAGTCAAGTTAAAAATTATATAAAACAAAAATTGGAGATTTCCGTAGATTTTTCTCTTCTTACGTTCGGAAGACCCTCAAGAAGTAAAAAAGAAAATATTTTGTAAATATATCACATTTCGGCTAAAGTAAAGTCGAAAAAAGATTACATTTAACCCAAAAAAATCAAATGCCAATGACTTGCACATTTTTTTAAGATAAATCATTTTACCGCATAAATAAAAAAATTAAACAAATTTGGCGTTTTTCGCAGTTTAAAATAGAAATTTTTTTTTTTCATTTTCATTCATAAAACAAAAAATAATAATTTACCGAATTTCGCCGTTTATCGAAATTTTGTATTATTATTTTTTATATCTAAAAAAAAGTATGTACGCCAATGACAATTTTTTCAAACAGAACATTTACCTCAGCTTTAGGGACTCCAAAACCCAAAAAATCCCAATTATATATATAGGAAATTTTTTGCAAATACAATACTTCACCTGTATATTCTATTATTAATGTATTATAATGAGCTATATAGCTCATTATAATACATTAATAATAGAATTTTTGGACTATTACATGGCCAGGTAAAAACAGTCCCGTAAATAACATTGCGTTCATCTCGGGCGGAATACACATAATACATTGGATTACATGGAATACACTGGAATACATCGGAAAACAATGAAATACAGGTGTAATACATTGAATTACATAGAATACATTGGAATACAATGGAATACGCAGGGTTTGTACACCAAAATACATCAGCGGTTTCCCCCTCGGTTTGATAGGAATTAATTATACTTTCTCTTGGGGTAAAATATACGGGGATCCCATTTAATATAATGTTATTCGTGACTGATATTCGGAAAAGGGTACCACTGATATTTGTATAGATCCCTTGTATAATACGGATTGACAGATCTTGCACTTTATTATTTAATTGATTTCTTTAATTATTTCCGGTGCCATTTGCTCTCAGGAAAAAAATTAAAATACTTCAGAAACCCTTCAAGTTAGGTATAGGCAATCTTCAGTCTACATAATATCGCCAAAGAGTGCATGCCAGACATTACTGTTGTTTTTGTTATGTGTAGTTTGTGGACTTAAGTGTTTTGTTCTTAATTTTTTAAATAATTTAAGTACGTTTCGTGGATAAAGACTAAAAAATTCTATTCAAACACACCATGAAAGGCTCCCTCGTATAACTTGGTCTGTTTTAACAACCTTGCATAGAGTTTTAAAAAACTTCATGCATGTAACACTTTTTTATATAATTAGTTTTTTTGGAAAAAAAATAAACGTTTTTATCTTTCCATTTATATAATCTAGTTTTGTTAAGATTCTATTTAATTATTAATAACAGAATAATTAGGTATGTAAAATTAGGAAATACTAATATCAATTAGGTATGAAATGCTCTTTAGAAAAATATTGTTTTAGTAATATAGATTTTTTCGTAAAGCATATATACTTTTTTTTGATTTCGGGCGTATTTTGTCAATATCCAATACAATTTTTAAGGTTATAAAGTAGTTTATTTATATTCATAGAGGTCCGCATTTCCAAATATGATATTTATTGGGGTTTTGGGATATATAAAAAGAATGTAGGATTATTTTATATTTGTTTTATTTAATTAAAAATTTTCTAAATTAGCTATCACAGGTCAACAAATTTGTACCAGTACATATATTTTCTAATATACAATACCTACTTAAAACTAATATCACAGACAATATTTTATACAATATAAAGCTTGAACAAAGCCATCAACGAAAGATGAACTCAGAAATACAAAATGTTTTTTATAAACAATTACAAATTTTTTAAAGCTAATAAAAATTTGTGATTTTAAAGTTTTTTGAGCAAAATGTTATTTATATAATACATATAGATATTTAAAGCATATTAAAAAAATAATCAGATAACATTAAAGCTTTGTTTACAGTATTGAAAAAAATTATAAATTTGCGAATTCATAAAAAATAGAAAATATAAATGTTTAACAGCACATTTAAAGCATTCAAAAAATTAAAAATACTGACAAATTAGCTTTCTTTTTTAAAGAAACTTAATGAAATTTACAGTAACATTTAAAGCTTCGAAAAGTAAATTGCAAAATAACGAATAATTGTTCAAAATATTTTACCAAGGCCTCCAAACTTTATCACTATCAGTAACATTAATGGGAGACGGTGAACCTCTTGAAGATGGTGGAGTCATGGGCATCTGGTAATCCCTTTGGAATGAGTCTTCACTCAAATCACTTGAAGGTCCAACACTGATTTGAAGAGGCGCCTCGTGGTGACTTGTTGGTGAACCAGACCTAGGTGAGAAGTTGTCCAAATCGTTCAATTGATAACCCAGATGGGTCATCAGTTTGGTTCCCAAGTGGATGTTGACACCGGGAGTAGATGCAAGAACACGGGACACTTCTTTGGCACAAGTAGTGTAACCGGCACGGAATCTATCGGCTTCTAAAACGGGACTGGAAGACAGTTGTTTTTGGCGCTTGAGTTTTTGGAGATGCGCAACGGTAATCTCCAATATATCTGCTTTTTCTAGCTTGGTGACGTTCTCTTCGTCCATAGCCAAGGCGGAAATCATAAGGTCCTTGAGTTCGTCCAGGCATCTGTTGATTCTGGCCCGGCGTTTTCTTTCTAGCAGCGGTTTCATGACCTTGCGGTACTGCATTGTCTTCGACATCGGTTTGGCGTCATAAGACAGTGGTTGTTGGTGATGATGAGACACCACCGACGGGTACTCGTAAACACCCACACTAGACATGACTGATAAATAGTTCTGAATATATATTATAAACGCGTAAAAATGCACTCGACACACACAGACACAAGCTGAACGAAGCGGTCGCTCTGACTGTTCGACTCGGAATGATAAGTTTGCCGTCGGCAATGTTGGTTTTATACAGGGTCTGAAAAAGCCAGGTGCACTTTGCCGGAACGTATACCGTGGGAACTCGATGTCGACGAGAGCGTTCTCTCTGTGGGTCTCTCGCTTGGGCCGGGTGACGCGCTAGTTTCGGGGTGACGTCACACAGCCGTTAGGGGATGCGATCTGCTGGCGTGCTAAGAACGTGGGAACGCGTGTGGAGCACGCGAGGGTTGGGTGGCTGATTTGCATCGGCGGCGATACCTGAATGAGAGCTTTTTTTTGCATTCACGGTGGAGGCTTCCCTTCAGTTGGCGGGAAAATCTCGCCGCTCCGAAAATAAATTGCTTCCTCATACTGAAAAAAGTATTTTATGTTCTTCCGTGGTGAGGCTTGTTTTTCACCAAAATTAGCAGATATTGAGACATTAAGTATTAGAAAAGATGCTATACGATTTCTCAGTATTTTTTTGGTGGCTGTTATTTACTGTTTACTCTGATTTTGATAAAAGCTTAAAAACTGGAACGGGATCTGGCTACCCAAGTAACACAAATTAACTGATGAGCTTTTTTGTCTAACAGTTAGCCATAAAAGACACATAAAAACCAGAGATTTGTCAAATTTTGGCAAATGATTTTTGGTTTGTTTCCTAGCCATGAAATCTCTCTTCAAATTAGATTTTTTGGCTCTACAAGTAGCAGTTTTTAAAGTAGATAGGCTGTAGCATAATTATTTGGCTAAAAAATATCTTTTATGGGGTAATTAAACCTGCAACTCTTTTTTTGTAATATTGGAAGGCCTAAAAGTAGAAATATCTGTCAATTTTGTTGCCACAACATAACCAGATGTAGTATTGAAGTTAAATTATAGTAAGCATAGCTGTTTAAAATGCCAGAATATCAAGGTCTTTTTATAAGCGAAATTAACAGCTGTCCACGAATCAAAATGACCGATACGTTTTAAATAAGTTTTTATAAAATAAGTACGCCTACAAGGAATAACGTAAAATATTCCTCAATATTGGTCACGCAACCGATTATTGACAATAATTTCTAGATACATAGTTAATAACAACACTACGAAAAAAAATTTGGCACCGAAATTTGATATTTTGTGGTTATAAATCACATTTTTTTAAATTTCCTTATTAGTAACTAAATTGCTTAACCAATCACAAAATGATAAGGAAAGATAGGTATGATTATAATTTACTGTCGTGACAAATATCTATAAACAGAAACTCACGTTTAAAAGTATCTTATATCAGTAAAAATGGGTTTTACTTTTAGGAAATATATTACCTTTTTCCATCGCTGTACGAATTTCATGTAAAAATAGAAAAGAAACCAACTGGATAACTAATAAGTTCAAATTATGGTTAAGTTTTAACTAAACATTACCAAAGCATTACGGTTTTTGATGTCTCGCGCCAGTGGCGTATATAGCGATTGCTTCTCGGGGGGGATTTCGGACGATGAAAATTTTCAACAACAAAAAAAAAGTCTTCAGTTTCTGAGTTTTAGATAAGTGGACGTTTATTTTTTAATGTAAAAAAAAGGTCCTTACTTTATGCTATTTCTAGTATTTTACCTTAAACAAAAGTGTATTTAAGGGGGTGTTTTAATGGTTTAACCCCCAAACCTCCACCTTAAATACGCCACTCTTTCACGCGCTATTTTGCGATTTATTAGTGGCAATAATAAATCTAGTCTTATGAAAGGACTTATTAAATTAAATTAAACAACAATTTGAGAGTGAAGGATAGTGATTGAATTTTCCCCAGTCGATTCATTCAACGAAGCTGTTTTAATTTTCCTCAAACTGGTTCATGCAATAAAAATCCACCACATATTCTTTACATACGGTGAAACTAATTTCGGGAAACAGCATGAAGGCCCTATACAGTAATAATTAAAAATTGAGAAGATGATATTTCCGCACATTATTTTCCTTAAGTTCAAACACAGATCGTTATTTTATATTTTTAAGCATTGACTTTTGGATTGAAATTCTGTAGACAAAATTCACGATTTTTTTACGTTGCCAAATTACCTAAAATGTGATTTCTTGGCAATGGCCGTATGATTATGCAAACAAGAAATACTTATTGTTATATTCTTGTTTTTTTTAGAAAAGAAACTGAAATACAACTAACACTCCGGTTGAGATAGGCAAGCTGTCAGACATTAAACCATTAACAACAACTCTCTGACTTTTGTTGTAGAGTCAATTAAAAAAAAAAGTACTCTAAATTTACAACATTGAAATGGAAAAGGGCTTATAACCGGATTTAAATTAAGTAAAATACAACTATTAAGCTTCTATAAAGTATCGTGGAATCTACCTAAAGAACACGTCGTATAATCACGGAGCCCGCAGATGCGAATTGAATGTTAAGTAACGCATTTCCTTTTGACCGTGGGAACGTGTGCTTAGCACGCGTTCAAAGCACTCCGAAAGTCCACCGAATAATAATGTACTTGACCCCAGTGTCGTGCAATACGTTACTTTAACATGTGACATATGTCGTTTTACCGTTGCCCCTTGTAGGTCTGCAAGCCGGGGTACGATGAGAAATTGATGGAAATTACGATTGCTTCTCCTGTTTAGCCTACATTATTGCAATGTAGTAAAATCTGACAAAAAAACATCTTTAGGTAGAGTTTTTACAGAGAATAGGATGGTGTGTTTATTTATGATAATTTATCTAATTTTTAAAGCATTACTATATTATGATTATGAGCTTATTAAATTCATATCAGAGTAAAATCAACCATTGTTTTTTGAACATTAGTAGCTTTCAGATTTCACTTAAATTCCGGCACAATGATCAAAAATATCACACACATTATTTAGTTCTTTTAAACTATTTAGTTGCTCTTAGATCGCCTAGAACATTTTTACGTAAAAGTGTTTTAGAAGAAAATATGAGTGTCCAGCGATTTCACAATTTTATTTCATAAATCTAATGAAATTTAAGTCCGGACTTTGAAGATAGGTAAAATAAAATGTTCTAAGTGTTTAAAAGTATGTTTTCATTTTACAGACCCATACTGTTAATCTAAGACACCGATCTTAATTGACCTTCTCACAGGTACGTAGCCAAGGGGAGGGGTCTGGACCCCCCCCCCCCGATACTTTGATAATATGTTGGTATAGACATGCTTCTTACCAATTTTCCTGAGATTTGACCGTTTGGACCGCCCCCGAAATGAATTTCAGGTTTGTACCAATCTGCTACGGTTGTCGGCTTATATTCTGGAATGTTTATTTTTAATTAAAAAACGTTTAATTAAGTTTTTTCGATAGTTTCTTTTGCATTTTCTTGCATTCTTCATTATAAAATTTAGTATCAATCCAGAGTAAAAGATATAAACAAAACGCCAAAATAGGGTTGGCTACCTTTTACCTGGCCGTATACCAGGTTACTAGGTGTAAACAGGTAAGCTGGTAAAAGTAATTTTTCCTTAATACAATTATTATGTATAAATGTATAAAAATGTAGGAAATATTATTGCGAACAAGATGGTATAGCGTCGTCTTGGCAAAAGTTGGCAGATTTTAGGTTTGTTGCAATTTTAAATTTGAATAATTGAGAGAGAGAGAGTGGCGTGCCATAGAGAAAGACGCAGAATAGCACCTGCGGAGTAAAAGAGAGTGCGCATGCTCAAGTCTAACTGTCATAGAAAAAGTTAAATCTAATATTCCACTGAGATACCGTTTTGGAGTATTTTATATGGATGATAACAACAATAACAATTAAAACTTAAAGAAAATTACGATAATCACAATAATATAAATAATAAAGAAATAATAGAACTTAATTAAAGAGTGATAAAAAAATACAACCTTACCGCCGAAAATTTGGTTTGGAGCAAATAATATAAATAATAATAAGAATAACCCTTATTAATAATAATAATACAGTTGATACAGAAAAAGTATTTTATTCTAAAATTTAAAATAATTGTTTACATACACACAATTATCCAGGATCTGATTCATGACACATTGCAATATTAAAATCAGATTCTGGTGGATTATTATGTAGATGTAGAAAAGAGTTCCTGTACCTGCAATTAATTGAGGCCGTAAACTTCGGTTATTTGTCCTATTTAGGATGATCAAAAATTCTTCCAAATTTGGTTAAAAAAAATTTAAGAAAGAATGGTTTACTACTTTATAATTTCCTATAAATGCTTGGTATACTTCATCATATTTTTACCCTAATGGCCAAAAGTATTCAATTGACACTTTGGTTAACAGAACATCGTAATACTCCAAGGTGTTTTTTAGAAAATAGTCTATTTAAATAAAAAAATTTTAATACATCATCGTCAACTTAAAGTATTTGAGAATTTTTCTCACTTTTTCATTTTTTTTTATAATAAACTTTGAACAAAATACAAGGATAAATATTAGAAAAAGCGTAGCATGTTTACATAGATTTTGTTAGGCTGTTCAGAATGCTGTCAAAATGACTTTTTAGTAAAAAACAAAGTAGAGGTGTTATTTAATTCCAAACAATATTAATTTTGTTAGTTACAATTTCGTGAACATTTTCTTATAGATTAGTACATGCAGTACTTCTCCGTCGTGTCCCACTCTCTTACTCAATTATTCAACCATAAAAGCGCGACTTTTAGGGTTAATCTGTCAACTTTTGCTGAGACAACTCGATACAACCGTGTTGGCAAGAAAATAATGGTAGTGAATTATTTATCCCAGCTTACCTATTCCCGCTTAACAACCTGGTATACGCCCAGGTAAAGTAGCCAACCTTATTTTAACGTTATATTTATATATTTTAGTAAAAATTGCCATTCCCCGATATGGGGCTACAACCCTAGCACGTGGCGTTTATTTATACATTCAACTGTATAAAATATTAATTTCATTAGGAAAATCGATGAGGGAAGGTCAATTAAGGTCGGGATCTTGAACTATATGCCCCCAAACTATACCTAGAGACGTTATGAATCACAGGAAATCAAATATCGCCGTTTAGCATTAGCAAAACCAATTGATAACATTATCTATATGCATTTAAGTTTCTCGGTAGACATGCATATGTACCACAATTTATCATTGAGGGGTACAAAGAGTGAAGTGTTTCGTCTTCTGGAGAAGTTTTACAATGACTTAGCCACAGTTCAGTTCCAGATTTTGACTTTATTTCTCGTAAGGATAAGCCAATTTTTTTAAAAGTGTAGTCAAATACGCTATAGCTGTGTTTTGCTCTTTATTTTGTTATTTTATTAAAATACTATTGGAAAAACCCCGTTGAAATATATCTACTAAATCTTCGTCAAATCAGACAGTTATTTTGTTATGTAACTTTCCGGCTTTTTTGGATGTATATTTGCGCTATTACCCTATTTACTTACTTATTATTAAAGTTTAAATCTAAGTTTTGATGCTGTGGATCTCTGTAAAAATATGGTTGAAACATTACTCTTTCAGGAAATAACCTTTTAGGGGTGTAAAAGTACTTAGTAATATCCTAACCTTTTCTTATATCTATAGGTCAGCTAATTCGTAGTATTTTATATTTGTTTCCTTGTATGATTCAATTTTTTTATTTGCACAACACTGATTAACATTAATTATCCCTACTACCACCTGTAAATTTGCGGTTGTTTGTGGTCCTACAGAAGTTTAAAAATTTAGTCAATTATGTTTTGGTTGTGTTTTCTGCTTTATTTTGTAACTTTGAAAATACTATTAACTTTAAATTAAATATGGTTGAAATATCAGTATTCTAAAAAATACGCTTTTATTGGTGAGGACCCTGCTACGACCTTAGCAATACGCTAACCTTTTCTTATATGTACTTATGATTTGCTAATTCGTAGTGTTTTATATTTATAGTGTTGAATGATTTAATTAAATGTATGGCACTTCACGACTATTAAATAATTAAGTATTTTTTTAATATATGCAAATTATATTGACGATTATTTTAATTATTCAGTTTTCTGACGTCATCGTTTGGGCATAGCCGCCTATTTGATAAGATTAAAAAAGAAACTATGGTTGTGTTTATCATTAGTTTGGAGGTAATAATAATTATTCACTGCTAGTAGAGGTAATTGAAGAAATACTGGTATAATAAGTTTATTATGAAACAGTCTTAGATAAAATATTCTATGTCCAAAACTGTATTTCTTCTTTTTAGAAAAATGTTTCTCTATAGGTGTGTCGCCATATTCTT
Source organism: Kuschelorhynchus macadamiae (assembly GCA_030620095.1). Taxonomy (NCBI): domain Eukaryota; kingdom Metazoa; phylum Arthropoda; class Insecta; order Coleoptera; family Curculionidae; genus Kuschelorhynchus; species Kuschelorhynchus macadamiae. Next base: position 375,504 of record JAUTXW010005498.1, read on the forward strand.
GCAATATCTGTAAATTAAAGGTTAGCCAATGAAATGTCAATACAAATGGATATAAAAATATCTAAAATTGAAATCTTGATGGATGCTTATTTATCTATTATATTAAGCACAAATTGTTATGTAAAAAGTTTATTTAAATATTTCTGCAAGCTTTCAGAAAACATAACATAACAAAAAACTATTTCAGTAGAACAATACGTCTTGGGACATTTCAAAAGTATTTTAGCAGTCGTTACAGATTATACCGAATATTAGATATTAAGATTTTATCGAGGATTTTATAGTGAAATAACAAGAAGAAGGAAGCCAAAAAATTACCTATCTCTAATCCGGTATTTCCCATTACATAACTTGTTGCGGCAATGCTTCGATAACTGTTTATGAAAAATGCGATCGAAACAGCAGAAAAACTGCGTAAATAATTAATTTATGTTTAAATAAAATGTTATAGCTACAAATGCAAATTGATTCAATTAATCATTTCAGCTTATTTTCATCGTTTTTCTTGTCCCGTAAATTCATTTGTCATTTTGGTGTTGGAGGTTGGGCAACGGAAATTCGAATTTTTTGACAATTTAGAATCTAGATAAAATTTGAAAGGAGATACTTGAAAAACTTACCATAGGAATTTTATTGGTTTCTTATATTTAGCGTATTAGATTTTGCAGTGTTATTTAAATTAAATTAATCTAGATCTACTTTATCCATTAGGCGATGTAATCGGATGCTTAGGGACCGGATTTCAAAAAGCACCCGGTGCGGACAAAGCATAATATAGAAGGTTCAAAGCTCGAGGAGTTGAGCTGTAAAAAAAGACTTTCTCCACTCAATGAATGCTGAAAATTACACTTTTCCGCACTAGTGTTGAAACTTTTTGTGTAGCAATTGATGTCCAAAACCAGGCTACGTCTTCCAAATCGCAGCAACCAGCAACAATTGACCTTTAGACACCTCACGTTGAACATACACGAGACATAAGTAATTCTAACATGGCAAGAAATCTTTCCATATCAGTTAAAAATCCAATTAACTTCAGCCAGAAATTTAACTAATGCACGTAACTGTTATTTTACCATAATATTGTTAATAACAAATATAAATAATATAAGTTTGAATTTTGAATTATATTTTCACTTTGACGCCTATAGTGAAATGAATTATTTGAAATAACTACGAGTTGATTTTCTTCACGCCCTCGTAGAAAAATTGTTGTACTTAACACTCGAATGTTGACTTCGGTGAAAGGCAGTTGCGTGTGGAGAAATGTTACTTTCCTTACTAGATTTCCACTTTCCAGAGTTGCCTTTGGAGGATGAAACAGCCTCGTAAAACGGAAACAATTAACAAAGTTAATTTTTTTTTGTATTAAAATACATTTTTTTTCTTACTTTAGCGGGTACCCATACGCATATGAAGCAGATCCAAAAACAAAAATACAATTTATAGTTTTAAAACGGTTAGTTATTTTCTTTTATCCATTTGTAAGTAAAACATTTTTTTCGCTATAGAGGATTTTTCCTTAACGCTTAGCTTTTATTAGAAGACCAAGCATAATAGGGAAATTTGTTTGCGTATAAAAGCAATTCTTTTTTCTTCAGGGTACCTTTAGGGGGTGAAACAGCACTAAATACAAAATCAAAATTTAGCTTTTTTTTTAAACGATGGATGACGCCAAATTTATTTTTTATATAATTTTTTCCACAGGGTTTTAAATGTGATGAACTACATAGTGGAAAAGTCAAAATCCATATACAGGGTGTCCGGAAACTCCACAGTATTTCAAGATTTGATTGGGAATATTCGTTTCATATCTGTAAGTTTTCCACTATTAGCCCTGTCGGTTCTTTGATTAAAGACGTCTCTTCTTTTTGCTTTCCTTTTTATGTGTTTTTTTGTGCATCGGCAGTACAAGTTCCACCCACGACTAAGGTTTCTAGTACATGTAGGTGGTGCATTGGCTGCTTTACGTGTTTAGGTAGGTAGAATGTTGGATCTGATAGGCGGTACCACTGGAGACGTCGAAGCCATAGAAGCCATGTATAATTAGTTTTTGAGCTAAATTAATATCAGCTACTAAAAAAAATCAGTATATTTAACAAACACGGAACTAATGCACAGGAAACCTTTTATTATTTTCAAATACTCGTTTAATTTTCGCTTTTTAGTGTGGTTCTAACGGTTAGTTATTTTCTTTTATCCATTTGTAAGTAAAACATTTTTTTCGCTATAGAGGATTTTTCCTTAACGCTTAGCTTTTATTAGAAGACCAAGCATAATAGGGAAATTTGTTTGCGTATAAAAGCAATTCTTTTTTCTTCAGGGTACCTTTAGGGGGTGAAACAGCACTAAATACAAAATCAAAATTTAGCTTTTTTTTTAAACGATGGATGACGCCAAATTTATTTTTTATATAATTTTTTCCACAGGGTTTTAAATGTGATGAACTACATAGTGGAAAAGTCAAAATCCATATACAGGGTGTCCGGAAACTCCACAGTATTTCAAGATTTGATTGGGAATATTCGTTTCATATCTGTAAGTTTTCCACTATTAGCCCTGTCGGTTCTTTGATTAAAGACGTCTCTTCTTTTTGCTTTCCTTTTTATGTGTTTTTTTGTGCATCGGCAGTACAAGTTCCACCCACGACTAAGGTTTCTAGTACATGTAGGTGGTGCATTGGCTGCTTTACGTGTTTAGGTAGGTAGAATGTTGGATCTGATAGGCGGTACCACTGGAGACGTCGAAGCCATAGAAGCCATGTATAATTAGTTTTTGAGCTAAATTAATATCAGCTACTAAAAAAAATCAGTATATTTAACAAACACGGAACTAATGCACAGGAAACCTTTTATTATTTTCAAATACTCGTTTAATTTTCGCTTTTTAGTGTGGTTCTAAACCTAATATATTTTTTAGAAAAGTAGTAATGCTGGAAAATCTGTTTAAGCTACAATACTTACAGTGACAGTCGATACGAAAATCACCTGGGAGCGGAGGCGATTTTTTTTATTTGTAATGGGCTTTAGTTTGGGGTAGATTCTGAAAGTGGCGTATTTAGAATGTCTCCTGGAAGGTGGGAGGGCAAGATTTTGTTAACTAAAAAAGAGTAAAAGAACTCTGCTGTTTGCTGTGAACAAACAATACTTTGGTTATGTCTTATAAAATAATTTTTGATTTTGTTATTAGCTCTAAATACGTCACAGGACTCTGATGCGTATTAAATTGTTTAATTCAGTAGAGTTCTAATTTTAAACGCTGCTTTCCGCAAAGCAAGCAGTCATGACGAGAAACAATAACTAAAATAAAAAATACAAAATTATTGAGTGTTATTTTATTCCTAGACATAAGCAATAACTGAAGGAATAAGGTATAGATTATAGAAAAAAAGAAGAGACGCAAACTCTGTCAATCCCTGTAAAATTACACTTTAAGATAGCCTAAGGGTTGCTCACAAAAATATTCCATAATAAGAGACATTAGAAATACAAGAAAACCCATTTTAAAACTAAACGTTCCCACAAAACACGGGATGAATAGTCACTTTACATATAAGTAATAAGTAATGTTCTTTCAGGAAAAATATAATTACACAATTAGGGTCACACTGTATACAATACTTTCACATTCTGGTATAAATTCGCGGACGAGGTAGTCGAATTAAATTTTGAATTAAGCGTCGTGATACCTTTATCTTTCTTTTAATTATAATTTATTTATATCTTTAATTGTAATAATTGCATAAGCATATATTTCTGGCATCTCTGGGGTCTAGGGGAGGGGTAATTACCACCTCTACCCCTCTCCGTAGCGACCCCCATTTTAGTGTTTTCAATAATTACCAGTTTTGCATGACTGGATATTTGTTGGGAACTGTATTTTATAGCCCCAACCGGAAGTTGACATTTTTAAACTCGCGGTTTAACCGGAAATTGATGCCAGTTTATAGATATTTAAAAACTAAAATGGGAAAATACAAGCAGTCTTAGTATAAATCAAACCGTTTAAACTTTTCAAAATTTTAAAATTTTGAAATCAATTCTTTTCTATTGTTTAGTGTTTTTCTCTTACGATCGGCGCACTGATGAGTCCCGATAGGATGAAAGTATTTGTACAATTACTATGTGTCTATAAAAACTTAAGGTAAATGATATAATTTCTTATGCTTGCTTAAATAATGTTGTTTATATTATGTATCGAAACATTCCGTAGACAGACTAGTCTACATGTTGAGGTATGTAATTACATTAAAAATTTGCTTCAATTAATTAAAAGTTAAATATTTTTATTCCGTTGCGAAAAACCCAAAAAAGATTTTTGTTTGTCAATCTATACGCAACAAATAATCTGAACACATTTAAAAATAACATTATAGATGGCTGCAAACTATCATTTTTTTCATATCTAGGTTACATGTCAAACAAACTGACACATTTTAAAATTTTGAAATCAATTCTTTTCTATTGTTTAGTGTTTTTCTCTTACGATCGGCGCACTGATGAGTCCCGATAGGATGAAAGTATTTGTACAATTACTAAGTGTCTATAAAAACTTAAGGTAAATGATATAATTTCTTATGCTTGCTTAAATAATGTTGTTTATATTATGTATCGAAACATTCCGTAGACAGACTAGTCTACATGTTGAGGTATGTAATTACATTAAAAATTTACTTCAATTAATTAAAAGTTAAATATTTTTATTCAGTTGCGAAAAAGCCAAAAAAGATTTTTGTTTGTCAATCTATACGCAACAAATAATCTGAACACATTTAAAAATAACATTATAGATGGCTGCAAACTATCATTTTTTTCATATCTAGGTTACATGTCAAACAAACTGACACATTTTAAAATTTTGAAATCAATTCTTTTCTATTGTTTAGTGTTTTTCTCTTACGATCGGCGCACTGATGAGTCCCGATAGGATGAAAGTATTTGTACAATTACTATGTGTCTATAAAAACTTAAGGTAAATGATATAATTTCTTATGCTTGCTTAAATAATGTTGTTTATATTATGTATCGAAACATTCCGTAGACAGACTAGTCTACATGTTGAGGTATGTAATTACATTAAAAATTTGCTTCAATTAATTTAAAGTTAAATATTTTTATTCAGTTGCGAAAAAGCCAAAAAAGGTTTTTGTTTGTCAATCTATACGCAACAAATAATCTGAACACATTTAAAAACTACAAATGTATTACATACCATGGAAAAACCAGTAACAAAAAAACTAAATGTAAAAAATAATAAATCAAAAACCAATTTAAATAATAATTCAGGTGTCTATAAATTAAGATGTAAAGATTGTCTAAAAACGTATATAGGGCAGACAGGTAGAAGTTTCGACAAAAGGATAAATGATCATGCTTTGTCAATTACAATCATCATTTCAATAAAAAATTTTAAATTTTACATACAGAAGAGAAAGGTCTAAAATAATATATACTAGAATCTTTAGAAATAAACAAACTTAAACACACAAGTCTATTACTTAACGATCAAACTCACCTGAATAATTCAACTTTTACTAATATTTTTTGTTAATATAGATTTAGGTAAATGTTAAAAACCCATTGTAAACAGGTAAGAAAAAAGTTTGTGTCCGCTAATTTTATTTTCATTCTATTTGTATCATAAGTTTAATATAGCGGAAGTTTAAAGTAAAAATTGTGTTTTTTTAATTAGTGCCATATATCTTTGAAATAGGTTAATCCAGTTAATACACTTGCAATTTTTGTTATTTAAGTATAATTAAAGCCGAGAGCCAAATGAATGAGTGTGTTACTAATAATAGCTGACAAATTTATTGAAACGATAATTATTTTTTTTTAAACATATGAGGCCGCGATCCGCCTGGCCTACTTCATGGGCATGTCTATAGTATTTTAGCATTCGTTGCCCTAGAAAATGTTATAACTACTTTATCAGAGTATTGCTATTTTTGTTTTTGGTTTTATAATAGTATTATAATAGTAAAAATAGATGACTGTTCATTTTGATGTTTTAAGTCCAAAATTCTTTTTTTTTAATTAGAACTGAAAGCATATATACGTAATGTAGCGTCGGTTCTGGAAGATCTAATGCCTCTTGAAATATGGCATGCGATTTCACAAGTTATAATAATAAACTCCATAGAATGCAGGCCCAAAAGGTATCAAGAGGTCATAAAAGTAAGAGAAAGGCCAACCTGGTGCTAAACTTTTAGGTTTGCCAACATTTGTTTAATGTTTACTTTTCTTTTTATCTGATTTAAAGACTGTTTTCCATTTTATTGCTAATGTTTTAAAATATAAAACATTTCTGGCAAATTCCACATGTATTTCCTATTTAATTTGCGTTTGTTTACCTACAAGTTTAAGAACACAAAAACTTAATAACATAATAAAAAGTTATTTCACAGCCGACTCTAAAAAAAAAATTGAAATAAAAATGTCTAGTTATTTGCCTTTTATATAAATACATCAAGTTAAGTGGAGTATTGTTTAGCTTTTCTATCTGAAGTTAAGGTTAGATTAGGGAAAATCACCATCCAATTCAAAAGTGGAGAAGTTTTAAATCGAAATTAAATTCTCATAATCAGGCGGCAACGTATCGTGCCACCGGTGATTGATCACTTTTGCATTCTAGAGCGACTAATCATTTCGCAAAAAATCTATTGTCTATCTTTATTTATTGCCTCGTGGGTTTGTAAAGTACTACCTACATCTTATTATAAAATGGTACTAGGAACGCGTGCTGGGACTTTCGGTTCCCACGGTCGAAAGGAAACGTGCTGCTTTAGATTTCAAACAGCTGCACAGGGTCTTGGTTACACACATGCAAGATATACGACGCTTTTGATGGGCTTTTTATGGTCGTTAAGTTGCTTATTTGATTTGATTTTAAATATTGAATACACGATAAGTTGACGGGCTGTGTTTAAACAGGCCAACTTTTACGGTGTTATGCACCTTCTTATCAGATTTGCTGGTGATGTGCAGGGTCTATTTTTGTTTATGGCGGGCCCTAAGCCGTTATCCAATCTCGAGTAGTATTTTTCAGATAAAATCCATTTTTAACATGTGTTATAAAGTTCACTCTTAATAAACCATTGGTTTATTAAAATAAAACGTGAAATATATAAACAAGAAAATAAATAAAATATTATAAACACATATACCTAATATATACCCATGTTAAACTAAGACAATTTTAACAAAAACAGATTCATTTTTGATACAAACAAGTTGGAAAGTATAAAATAATATTTTACATTTGAATTTGCAAGTAAAATATCATATGTACCGTTGTTTGAAACATCACAGTTGGGCAGAGAACTCATAATACCTGTTTTTATTATATTTACTCTTAGGGGTTGGCTATTCAACAGACCATAATGAAACTGGGGCCCAAGGGTTTTATTATAGACTGTTATAAAATCTCTGGTCCTTTGACACTTCATTTTAGTTTTCTTTAATGAGGGTAGTTTAATTGTTTTATTTTATGTCAGGTTATTGTAAAACTAAACTACTGTACATTATATATTTATTATAAGCGAAATCCTAATAGCATATCTTGTATTAACAGATCTTTGCTCCACATTTTGTGTAATGACTTTCATGATAACACCTCCGTGCAGTCACCATCCGGTGCTCAACCTGCTGCCACAGATTAATCAGTGCTGTTGATAACCTAGTACCAATCCACATTTGTAACAAAATATCCATAATAAGCTGTATCAAAAACGAGATATTATATTATTAAGAAGTAATAAAAATCATCATCGTTTATTATTGTAAAATTGCCCTACTTTGGTCTTACTTAACCATAGCATTTTTTTGTCCAAGGACTTCAGCTAAAGCCAAAGCTGGACCGCTATTCCAGCGTTATTTAAAATTTTTGACATAATGAGTTTTGACCACAGTTCAGTTTACCGCTTTGAAATTGGCTGTTAGTTCAATCAATGAATGCTTATAATTGGGTTGTAGACAGACTTCGGTGTGCATATTTTTGACTTTTATGATCTGCTGGGGTGTATGCGATAGGAGCAGGCTCCGGAAGCTCCCAAAATGTATCCCCGTTTTTAGTTCTTTTTAACCAACTTCAAAAAAGAAGGAGGTTATCAATTCGATCCTATGTATTTTTTTATGAATGTATATCGATTACTCCACCATGGTTAGACCAATTTGGATAAAATTTTCAAGGAAAATTCATGATGTTAACTTAGTATAGCTAAATACTGCTCAGGCATTTTCCATGACAGCCTTGCTGCCCCCTCATTAGGTGGAACGGCCGATATTTTTGGTTTAAGAGTGGCAAGAGACGTATAACAAAGAAGTGATACCGAAAGGAGTTTACAAAAGTGTCCTTTGGTAGTGTTTCTTCCTTGTCACTTTAAATGAGTGCTGAACTGGTAAATACTTCAACAAAATTCTGAATCTGACCAATTTTTGTACAACTTTACAAAATCGGCCATTCTTTTCGGAACGTTGCAGCGAAAGCATTCGGTAAGAGTATCTGTCAGATACTTGATTTTTGCAGCTCCTTTGTCGAGTATGTGCTTTCTTTTGTTCCAAATTTTTATCTTTATTTTGGTATATATAACGTTTTCGCTGGGAGCAATCTTTATCGAGATATATGAGAAAAACCAAAACCAATGCAATATTTTGGAAATCCCTGAGGTCCTCTGCCCTTGAAGACTTGGGGACTTTTAATATAATCATCTTCAAACACCTCTTTTTAAAAACATATCAAGGCTACAATTGCAGACATATTTTATAAAATTGCGGTATGAATCTATCAAGTCACATCTGCTATTGGTTTTTACCTTGATTTTTCAAATTACTTTTACACAAAAAGCAACCGTAATATAGAGATGAACCAAGAGTATTCGGTACAAATTCAAAATGACGACACAAAATGGCGGAATCATAGAAAATCAGCATCAAAAGTTTCAAAAGACTACTTATCGAACTAACTTTAACTGGACAAAAACAAAAACCAAGCGAATTATGAAGTTGAATTCATACAATTTTACTGTAAATGCAGTATGGCGGAACAATATGGCGAACTAATAAACTATTTAAATAAAAATCAATATTAGTAGTAGCCTTACGTATGAGAATGATTTCGAATTTTGCACGGAAATAAGGTGTGGTATAGGGATGAACTGTTAATATTTTATTGCGATGTTGGATTCATATTGCGAAAGAAAATAGCCTAAAAAAATGTTTTAAAAATCAGTTTCAAAATCAATTTATCCCATTGGTTTTGAATTCTGCACAAAAAGTACAATCTCTATCGATCGTTATCAGCATGGAGATCTTTCTTTTTAATTAAAATTAAGTTAAATCGTCGTTGATGGTATTGAGCTTATGGTCTTCTCATTTGAAATAACAAAGTCGTTGCTCAATTTTTTACTTTCCAATTGTAGTTTTTTTAACAAATCCTTCCGGTTCAAAGAAAACCATAAAACTTTTGTATGCAATACTTTTGATATTCCCAAAAGTTAAGCTTGGAGATCCCGTTTAAAATATAACCAGACACCCTTTACGTCTACAAATTGCGTTATCTTTGACTTTCCTAGATAAATAAATGAGGATGTTTCAGAGTTAAATTCCTTTACACATCACTTTTAGGCAATTGCGCGGTATTTCCTCCATACTGAATTCCTCCTTTTATCAAAAAAAGTAAAAGAAGACACCAGTTTGTATATGTACAAATGCCTAAATAACTACCTGCAGAACTAATCAGGGTCATACTTTATTATTTCTTTATATAAAAGAAAGGATTCATAATGAGGGAAGTTCCTGGTAAAGCGAAGTTACCGATTTATACAGTGCGTCCAATTTATCTTGATAACATTTTAAATTTTTTGCTTTTTAACTTCAAACCAAAATTCAAATTATAGGATTACTTTATTTCTAGTGATTAGAAAAACAAAACACTATCAATTTTACAAAATATCACCATAAGTAAAATTTTTTTAATGGGACATCATATATTTTTTTTACTATTTCGATGGCATATTCTGTTCTGGATTTATAGGTATATTACACACGTTATGTTTTCATCAGACGGTTTTCTATTTATTTGCAATAACGTAAAATAATTATATTACTTGATAAAAACTGTCATGGAAATGCAATAAATATATTCTCTACGTTTTTGTATTCACATATACGAGTAGTAAAATAATAACCATAATTATCATAATGTCTTTTTTTATGTTTCTATTGAAAACAATTAGCATTTTGTAATTCTATGGTACTCTTTATCAAGCGATATATGATTTTACATGAAAACCTTAAATGTAATATACCAAGAACAGAATATGCCACCCAAATAGTAAAATATATGTTGGGTGTCCCATTTTAATAAATCCAACTTATGGTGTCAACTTTTAAAATTGATAGTCTTTTTTTTTGGTTTATTAGAAAAAAATTATTTTTGTAAGCACCCCTACAAATTATTTTTTGGTTTATAGGGCTAATTTTAAAAGTAAGGGAGATATGGCAGATTAAAATCTTTTATATATATTTAATTTTTATTTTCTTGCGTTAGGGTCCTTATAAAAAGAACAACACATTTCTTGGTAAGTCATGTTACTAATTGACGTTTCGATCATTTCGTGATCTTTATCAGAATACATAAATTCTATAAAGGAAATTTTCTTACCTTTACAATTTAAAGTTCAATAAAATGTCTTATCATTTACCACAAAAATTTGAAAATTAGATGGAACATGTACACATTTAGAAAATTAAATAACACATTCACGATACAAGACTTATACGGAGACAAACAAGATACTAATATTAAAAATAAGGATTTATTTGTGGATATAAAGGAACAGTTGAAAAATATGTTATTAAGGGGTCCAACTCAGTTTTTATAAATTATTCTTTCTTTTAATTTACATGTTATTTAATAATGATATGGTATATTTTACTAAGTTGTTTTGTATCAGTTTTTGCATTTGAGTTTTTATTCTTTTGTATTTTGTAATTTCAATTTCAATTTCAATTTCAAATATGCTTTATTGTACAAAGAACAGTGTTCTCATTTACAAAGCTAGGGGAAAAATTCTATAGTACAAAATATAATAGCAAACAATAATTACAATTAAAAACAAGATAGTTTAAATAATTGAATTTAAAAACCGTCAATAAATACAGGTACTAAAAAATAAAACAAAACAACGTCAATATTAAAATTAAGAACTAATCAATATAAAATTATCACCATGAAATTCAATATAAAAAATGTATATTATTAATTTTTTAATGACAAATCAATAATATGCATAAAGGTACTAAAAAAACAATCAAACAGAAAAAATAACAGTGTCAATATTAAAATTAAGAGCTACACCTAGTTACTAAAATTATACAACCGGCAGTACAATAAAAACATAAATAAAAATATAAATAAAATAAAAGGGATAAAATAGTAATGCCGAATTAACCCCGGTTAAAGATAAAAAGACAAAAACAAAACATAAAAATTTGCTAAAATTTTAGAGTGTATCGTCAAAAAATTCTTGCACACCATAATAGGCCTTCGCAACTAGAATACTCTTCACTTCGTATTTAAACTTTTTTTCCTCTTCAATCCGCCTTATGGAATTGGGCAGATGGTTAAAGAGCTTTTTGCTGTTATATACTAAAGAGTTTTTCGTAAGTCCTGATGTGGGAATTGGGAGTGCAATAGTATGGGTGCGGCGAGAGGAGTATCCCCCCGGTCTTGCAGACAAGATATCACTCTTTCGCTTCCTGTGCATTAGACACACAGACTCGAGAATAAATAAGCTAGGAAGAGTTAGTATTTTTTTATTTACGAAACCGGGCCGGCAAGAGTCTCTACGGCCAAATTTGCAAACTATTCTAAGAGCTCTTTTTTGCATTACAAACACTGACTGAAATAAAGTGTCACTACATGATCCCCAAAAAGATATCCCATACCGCAAATGCGACTCTATGAGAGCAAAATATGAAGTCCTGGTCATTGTTTCATCCAGCTCCCCAGCAATTACTCTCAATGCATAGCAACTGGCAGATAATTTTTTATTCAATGCTAAAATGTGCTGTTCAAACTTTAACCTTCCGTCTATTTGAAGCCCCAAAAACCTGCTCACCGTGGGGTTGCTGATAATCACATCGTTTAGTGCCACTCCTTCAAGTCTACATTTGAAAGTAATTAAATTTGTCTTAGAGGCATTGAAGGACAAATGATTTGCATCGCACCAATCTTTTATTTTACTTAGGTCACCATTGATAGTATTTTTTAAAATAGAGGGGTCACTACCATGCCAAAAAATTGTTGTGTCGTCTGCAAAAATAGTAAAAGAGCCAGATATATTTAATTTTGGTAAATCGTTCACATAAATCAAGAACAATAAAGGACCCAAAACAGAACCTTGCGGTACTCCCGATGTGATCTCTCTACTGTCTGACTGTTCTCCATTAAACATCACCTTCTGATGACGATTGGACAAATATGACTCAAACCAAAGCAACGCTGTGCCCCTAAAGCCGTAGATCTCAAGTTTGCGAAGCAGTGTTCTGTGATCTACACAGTCAAATGCCTTGGATAGATCACAGAACACCGAATTCATAGAATTCTCTCTTTTTTTTTGTGGTTTTCCGTCTTTAAAATTTTTATAATATTAAAATCGAATGAATGTTGATTTTCACTAATATGATTTGTTAGTGCCGTTTTGTTCTTTTTGTCATACTTGTGTACTTGTAGTCTGGCTGGTATGTCCAATATATATACCGTTGCAATCTTTACAGGGAATTTCATAAACTATATGAGTTCTTTTTTCTTTAGAAATTTTTGATTTTAGTATACTAAAGTTATTTTTTAATAGGTTTATAGACTTTGTGGTTTCCACGTACACCAACATCATAACACGGATATGATCCTCCTCTGCATCGCAGCAGATACAATGATCCATTTTGGACAAACAACGATGGCGATTTCGCTCTTATTACAGCTCATTAGGCCTCCATAGACTAGCAAGTCCCGTGTAGGGCAAATGTACAAAATGGAATCACAAAAACAACTACTTCGCGGGCTAATATCACGACTGGCAATGAATTACACTGTGATTCCTGGTTTCCATTGGGAGTATTAAATTATAGTATATTCTTATTGAATTTGTATCAAAGATTCTTGAGCAAAATTTTAGGTAAATTGGATATGTAGTTTTTTAATAACTTTAAAAAATGACATGCCAAAATTTTCATTGCTCTATTTTGGAGGATTTGTATCTGTGTTTATCAAGCATTTTACACATATTTGAAGTAGTACTACCGAAAGTGAAATGTGGAAGAATAATAGACCTAAATACCAATTTAAAATTCTTCAAAATTTCAATTGTTTAGATATCTTTTTACATAAATAATTTACGTGTTTATCAAATTTGAGGTTGTTATCTAATATTACTCCCAAATATTTATATGAATTAAACCCATCAATTTTACGGTTCTTAATATTAAATTCTAAACCCAAATTATTATAAAACTTTTCAGTATTTTATTTATATTTTATGCAACCTTCTGAAACAGTTTAAAAATATTAATTCAATAAATTTTAAGTTTTTTTCAAAATTCAAGTTTTGACATATATAGAAATTGGTAAAATACTGGTTCAAATTCAATTTGGTGGAACAAATGGCGTATTAAAAAGTATGGAAAAATTTGGTAATTTTCATTTACCTGGAACATCTCTGGTCAGTAAACCTTCCTTTTATTAAATCATGGTAAAACATGATCCTATTTAGTTTCGCATACAGTAATTAACTAGTAACATATATATTGTGTGTACTTTCACAAGGATTCCTTGTGAGGCAACTCCAGGATAATTGAGTAATGCCAATCTGTAAAGGAACTTCACTGGAAATTCCCGTCCAAATATTTCCTCTTTCTACAAAAGTAAAAGAAAATATATTTTATATTGCATTACTAAATTTGTTACTCTGTTTCACTATTCCTAATAAAAGGAAATATTCAAAACGACGGAAGTTCCGGGTAAAGAGAAGTTACCGATTTTTTTCTATTAAAGTAAATCAAAAACTAAAAAAATATCACGTGCAACAACAAAAACCAGATGTATTCAGTTTTCTCTACCAGTTGACTTCCTAAGTGGCCCGAAAAAATTCTGCTGCACCAAGCAAAAAATTTTAATAAAGAGGGGCTGGAACGCGTGCTGAGCACACTTTCCCACGATCCGATACGAGATCTGTCACGACGAAGACCTGACATATGCGGGCTGCATCAACTGTGCATTGCGCTGCATATGCTATGGAATATACATGAAGAATTATTAGGGGTGGCGTTATATAAAAGTTGTTTTATTTACTTGGCTTTATAAGAATTTATCACACTATATAATATATATATATATATATATATATATATATATATATATACACGCAATACCACTTAATTTTATGCCCTATTTAGGACCACTTTATTATTTTATATAACAAATTGTATACGTATTATAATCAGTATACAATTTTTCATATAAAGTAATAGAGCGCCACTAAATAGGCGATATATAAAAAAAATTAAGTTGTATTGTGTGTATTTACAGGGTGTCACTAAATAAGTGAGGCAAACTTCAGGGGGTGTTTCTGCATGAAAAAATAATTACAGTTTGCTATATAAACGTAATGATTCGTTTTCCGAGATACGGGGTGTTAAAGTTTTTGTTAAAATCTGACCATTTATTTATTGCTCTAAAACCGGTCGAGATTGGCCAATGAAACTTGGTGGGTTTTAAAAAGTAGTTATTGGGTATTTTTTGACATGCAATTAAATTTTTTTTATTCTTTTAAAGGTTAAAATGGCACGCCACTGAGACATTTCAAATTAAAAATCATTTTTGAATTCCTCGCTCAATTTGCCTTTTTTTTGTAAGAACTATCTAATAGAATAATATTAAACCAGAACAATAACAGAAAATAACATTAATAAAATTTTAAATAGGCGTAAAGTTACAACAAATGTTGAAAATGACCTCCCTCAGACGTGACACAAGATAATTAAATAATCAACTCTTCACCTCATTGATTGTCGTATTCGCGCAAATATTCCTGATGTATTTCTTATTGTCTCACAGCCGGCTATAATTCGATTCTTCAGGTCATCAAAATTTTCGACGGAAGTGGAATGAATTAATGACTTAAGAAAACCCCAAATGCAAAAATCTAGAGGATTTAAATCAGGCCATCGAGCAGGCCAATTTTCTGTACCTCCCCTTCCTATCCAACGATTTGGATATACTGTTCTAAGTGATTACGTACATTCATGTTAAAATGGACTGGTGAACCATCATGCATAAACCATAAGTGTTCTCTCAGCTGTAGAGGAATTTCTTCAAGAAGAACATTTAACTCTTCCTGTAGGAAATTAAGGTAAGATTCACCTGTTAGTCGTTGTGGGAGGAAATATAGACCGATTAAAGGATCATCAATTACCCCAAGCCATATATTTATTGAAAAGTCATGCTGAAAATGAGCTTCAAAGATTCCATGTGGAGTTTCCTCAGCCTATAAATGATTGTTATGGAAATTTCGTATACACTATCGTCCAAAAGTAGTCCCGTCAGTAAAGAAAACGTCATTTAAAAAATTTGGAATTTAAGCAATTTGATGAATTCATTGGCAAAAAAATAGGCGCAAAAAAAGTCTCTAGGCAGTAGAGCTTGCATACGTTGAATATGAAACGGATACAATTGCTGTTCTTTAGGAATTTGAAATACAGTGAAGTTGCCTACATTCAATATGTTGGCAATTTTTCGAGTATTGGTTTGAGGTGACTCCGGAATTTACTCGAGAACTGCCTCTTCTCTTTGCACAGTTCGTACTTCTCGAGGGCGCCCGCAGTCAGCCGTTTGTTTCTTAAATGTATCATAATGGCCCAAACGTTGGTGAAGACGAGCAAATATTGTGTGATGGAGTACTTTTCGACCTAGATACAACTCAGCATACAGTCGTCGAGCTTGCCGATTATTTCCATTACTTCGACCGGTAAAAAAATGCATATCTGACAATTCTGCATGTGTATAATTTTCCGTTCTTTTCGATAAAAGAAAAATTTATTACTTATTAATAATAATGTTATTGCAAACAAAAAGCTATAGAGTGAAGAAACGCTAATTTGACATTTCGTTAAAATATTCGTATTTAACAAATAAATGTTGACACTATCCTACTAGATAATTATATATATATATATATATATATATATATATATATATATATATATATATATATATATATATATATATATATATATATATATATATATATATATATATATATATATATATATATATATATGGGACACTTGATAAAAGTAAATTGTCGAGTATTTTTCTTAGTAATACTTAATTTTTGAGCTTATTTTTAATCCAATCGCAAAAAATGTTAGAACCGTTAGATTTGCAAAAATTCCTCATTTCAAAACGTGTTTGTCTAAAAAGGGTCGCCATTTGAAAAAAAAATGGTTACGACACAAAAATTTGATTTTATCAACTTCTCTTGTTCCTAATTGTCAGACTAATCACTAAAACTTAGCGATTGTATTATTCTGTCTTCATTTCAGGTCCTTAGATTCATTTGCGTCTGGTCATGGCCACCTCGATGCAATTTTAAAAATGACTAGAAAGAAATTAAGTAGGCCTTAAAAGTTTTTAAAATGTCCCATTCTGATTCAGAATTATCTCAAGAATCCAAAAATGTAAAAATATACAGAGTGTTCTATTAAAAAAATCGAAACTGGAGTCACTTCCGGTGAAACAAGAAGTGACCGGAAAAAATATGAGAAAACTCTCTTTATTTTACCATTTACCTATACCAAATTTCGTTTTGATGCATCAAATACTTTAAACGTTATGGCCTGTCTAATACATTCGTTGACACCCGGTTTATATATATATATATATATATATATATATATATATATAAACTCATGGACAAAATTATCGAATATTTTTTGTAATCATTATTTTTTCAAAATAAATTTTAAAAAATCGCCGTAAACGTACATGAGCTGAATATTAGGATCTAGTAGGCTGATTACTCGCTTGTTTTAACATATTTTGACGTTTAATTAACATTAATCGCGCATGTCATTTTCTTTTGTGCATTTTATCAAAAACAAATAATAACATATTTTGTGAATTAAGCTTGAACTTAAGTTACTGTAGGTTAATTAACTAAGTAATAGCAAAAAGTGTTTCTGTTTGTTGCTAAAAAACATCAGTATGCCACCAGTTAGACACTGCACTGAAGTTGAAGCGGTGCAAATTGTAACTCTATACAACGAAGGATATAAACAGAAGGATATCGCACGACGTCTAAGGAGAGGTCAATCTACAGTATCGAATATTTTATTAAAAAGGTATGAAGAGACTGGAAATTACGTACGTAGACCTGGTCAAGGGCGCAAGAGATGTACAACAGCAATTGATGATCGATTTTTGATACTTAATTCTACACGAAATCGCACATTGACATCGTCGCATCTCAAAAATGAATTACTTAAGTTAACGTAAGTTCAAAAACAGTTAGGCGAAGATTAAAAGAAGCAGGTTTGAAGCCAAGGCGGCCCGCCAAAGTTCCACGTCTTCTCCAAAATCACAAAGTTCAAAGATTAGAATTTGCTAGAAGGCATATTCAGTGGGATAACGAAATATGGAAGAATGTTCTCTTTACGGATGAGACCAGAATACAATTATGGAAGCCCGATGGTCGAAACCACGTCTACAGAAGAGATGGAGAACGGTTTGCTCCCTGCAATCTCGTAGAGACCGTTAGTTTTGGCGGTGGCGGTATAATGTTCTGGGGCGGTATTTCTTGGGAGGGACGCACCGAACTTGTGGAAGTGATTGGACGAATGACAAGTGACTTGTATATTGAAAACATTCTTCAAGAACATGTTTTGCCTTATGTCGGCCATATTGGATATGAAGAATTCATATTAATGCACGATAATGCTCGACCGCATGTAGCTGATATAGTGACTAATTACCTTGATGCGGTCCACATTCAAAGATTAGATTGGCCACCATATAGCCCCGACTTAAATCCAATAGAACATGCATGGGACTATCTTAAACGCCGCATACGACGAAGAAATCCCGTTCCAAATACAATAGACCAGCTTCGGATTGCTGCACAAGAAGAGTGGAATGCAATTCCTCAAGAATATATCCAGAACCTCCTTAGCAGCATGCCGAGAAGAATTGAAGCAGTAATTAGATCTCGAGGCGGGAATACTGGTTACTAACTGTGCTTTAATTTTAATCAAAAAACTTGTAATTGCCTTCCAATTATTATTTAAATAAGATGTAAATATCCTTAATTTTTATAACGTTTAGCATTAATTTTTTTCACGATCTTCTTCTGGTAAAAACTTAACATTGTTCACTAAAATATTTTAAAATAAACAGTTTCTTGCAAATGGTAGCATTTAAATAACTTGATTCATCATTTTTTTTTTAAAGAATGAAAAATTAAAAATATTCGATAATTTTGTCCATGAGTGTATATATATATATATATATATATATATATATATATGTGAGTGGGCCAACGAAAATTTACCTCCCGATTTTCCGACTTTAAAATGGAAACCTGGAAAAACGCTCGGAACCGTCGATTTTTTATTTTAACAACTTGTCTGCTTTTTTCATCCCTTCTCACCTCACCTCATTTTAAAGATCTCATCGAATACTATCTGACCCTAAAATTTCGCGTCAAAATTTTCATCGATAAAAAAATAAAAGCTAAAATAGTGAAAGAGGCAATGTGGAAAAAATATCATCCTAATAACCAACAAAAAGACTACTTACATTTCTAATTAGTTTAGTAAATGCTGAAAATGACCACCATGCACTAACATAAGTTGTGTTCAAAACGTTCCCGTACCTACATTACGCAATATTTCGGGTGTAATTTGACAGCATTCGTTAATTATACGGTTTTGCAAATCATCAAGTGATTCGGGCTTGGCACCATAAGTCTTAGATTTCAGATGACCCTATAGAAATAGGTCTATTGGATTCAGATCAGCTGACCTGGGTGGCCAGTCAATATTTCCCCTTCTTCCAAGCCAGCTTTGAGGAACATTTTTATCTAAAAATTGTCGCACAGGTTGAACGAAATGAGATGGTGTGCCGATTATTAGATTTTGGGGGATGCTGAGTATATACTTCACGAAATAATGGTCATGAATTTTCATCTGACCAATACCAATACCGACAGCTGTGCCTATTTACAATGCCGTTAAGGTAAAATGAACACTTATCCGAAAGAGATTTCGAACATTTACTTTTGATTATTCTTAATAATTTCACTGAACACAGAAGTGGAGTCCTCATTCAATTCCCGAACTAATCGTATCTTAAAAGGATGGAACTTATGTTGTTTGAAGATTTTCTTGATTGTTATGCGTGATACACCAGATACGTCGGACAATTTCCTAGTACAAAGAGTCGAATCCATTGCTACTTGCCTAGTAGACCTAACAGCCAGTTCCCTCGCGTCGTCTTTTTCATGCACCGTCTTTTTATTTCCGACTGAACCAGTTTCGTCAAATTTGGCAACCAGTTGCAAAACGCAAACAGCGGATACTTTTCACCGTCTGCGTCGAGCAGAGCATTTTTACTATTTTGCTTAAATAATAAAGATACTGAAGAATAATGGGTCCAGGTGGCTACCCTGAGGTACCCGGGAGATGGTATTGAATGAATCTTAGTGATAGACACAATAACAACTTGTTTTTGGAAACCCACCTTTGCATTCCGGCATACACTAAGTTCTGCATTCTGCAAGCAATTAATTACATATTATACAATCGATCTGTTTCTGACTGACAATGGCCTCGCCTTGGGCCTCGCATATTTTTCTGCGAGTAGCAAACAGATTAGTGTCAAAGGATTTATGACGACATCAGAAACGTCCTCTTTCTTTACTTTTATGAATCGGGATGATATGGAAGAATTTCCACTTCTCTGGAAACAAAACTATTCATGGAGTAAACTAGATATAATATTTAATGATTTGGAGAGGTTACGCATACAAATGTTAATAAACAATTTCAGAATGTCGACGTTCTTAGCTCCCTGTGTATATTTAGGCCCTTAATTACCTGAATAGTTTTTTGTCCCTAACTAAGCTGTCCTTTAAAATTTCAAGATCTCCAGATCTCCAACAAAGAAATTACGCACCGACCATCAGAGTCGACACGATCCTTAAAATAAATACTCTGAGGAATAGGTAAGGATGATTTTTTAAGCTTGATTAAAAGTATCAGAATTTTCTAGAGTTAGAGATTATCTGTACATCTCATAACTTTATTAAGTTTTTAAAATATATCCACAATAACATCTAAATTGTATTAGCAAACAAATTCTCCCAGTTTACTAATACCATTTCCCTATTATGGAAACCAAATCTGCTTTACCAAAACTGCTGACTCTGCAACTAATCAACGTGGTAGTTTAACTAAAGGCTGCTTATGACTAATCAGTTTCCTTGAAGGGTTTTGACTGATTCAGTGACAATGAATAAATAGTGAACTTGAAAAGAGTTTTTCAAGACTGCTCATTAAATTTTCCTCCCGATTTGCATGGTCTCTAATTTAAATTATTCCCAACGTTTCGATCAGCGAGGTATCTCCGATCGTTATGAAGAGTAAACCAAGTCTAAAACTACGAGCTTATATACTAGTAGTCGAAAGTTAGGCACAAATCGCTATCAAGGATCAACTAGTAAAATAATGACAATTGCAGTTTCGTCAACAGATTTTCTCAGAAGGAAAGATATACTGTATAAGTGGTACCATTCCTAGTATATACAGTTTCTATAAATGGTCGCTTTAACAAATGCATGGTAGTACCTGCAGCAGATTTTTGAATATACTGCATTAAAAATCTACACAAATGTTGTTTGATGAGCGGTTTTAAGTTGTTCAAAGAATGCAATAAATTATCGCCTATAATTGGTAACCCGCATGCATGTTTGTTTATGCGCTAAAAACGAACACCCATAAAGAAAATATTTTACATTACATTGTACATTTCAAATTTATCTTCAGTAGACGTTTTCAGTAGACTGTAATCTTGCTTTGTTTTAAGGATTACATTAGCGGCTGCCTTTATTCAGTTTTGATTTAGAGATATTTTTCAAAAAGTATGAAATTCTAGAAAACGGCAAACTTGGGTGTTGAAGAAGTACCGTCGTTGTCTGTAGTATATTTTTTTCTAGGGAAGAGGATAATCAAATCTTCTTCAGGTTAACTAACAGTCTCTGCACCATTTTCGGTTATTATAAGGACTTCTTACATGCTGTAGCACAGAATTCCCTAGAATTTTCTACAATTTAGCATGACAAGATTCTTTGCGTCAACATTTGAAGAGAATCCTTCAGAATTGAGGTCATATAACCTTTTGGTAACCGTACCATTAGAACTTACTCTCCTGTACTTTTTCGTTACAAAATTAGTAACTAAAAATAAGGAAGTTTTTTAAATTCTGCTTATTACTTCCCTCGTAAAAGTGAAAAAATCACACTCTGAGATTTTTTCAGTTCTTCACGTTTTAGGGTCCCTAGATGACGAAAAAAAATGTTTTCTCAATTCCGTCGGTCTGTCTATCTGTCTGTCTCTTCGCGGCGTAACTAAAAAACTACTTACGCGATTGACTTCAAATTTTGGTCCAAAATTAACGGTTATATGAGGACATCAAGTATTATGTTGAAATCAACTAGTGACATTTTGGTACGAATCTCAGATGGCGTAACAAAATGGCGGCTTAATAAAATATTTAAAAATTCAGCCTGAAAAAAGTGCTTAATGGTTTGATTTGAAATTCTGTGTCACAACTAACTGTGGTATAGGGATCAATTAGTAAAATTGTGATATTAATTCAAGATGGCGGAACAAAATGGCCGTCAAATAAAATATTTGTAATCGTGAAAAAATCACTCTCTCAGGTTCTACACATCTTTACGTTTTAACGTCCCTAGAAGCCAAAAAATATGTTTTATCAAATCCGTCGGTTCACCTGTCGGTCTGTCTATTCGCGGCGTAGCTAAAAAACTATTTACCCGATTGACTTAAAATTTTAGTAAAAAATTAAAGTTCATATGGGGATGACCTGGTAACATTTTGGTAAATATCCAATATGACGAAACAAAATGGCGGCCTAGTGAAATGTTAAAAAAAATATTATTAAAAAACTGCTTATCCAATTTATCTCAAATTTTACACAAACATCTGAAACATCAAAGTATTATGTTGGAATCAAATTTTGGAACAAATCTAAGATGGCACAACAAAATGGCGGCTTAATAAAATATTTAAAAATTCAGCCAGAAAAATTACTTAATGGATTGATTTCAAATTATGTTCCATAGCTAATTATGGTATAGAAGTCCAACTAGTAAAATTGTGGTACTAATTCAAGATGGCCGAATAAAATGGCTGCCAAATAAAATGTTTGAAATTGTCACCCTCTCAGGTTCTACATATCTTCACGTTTTAGCGTCCCTAGATGCCAAAAAACATGTTTTATCAATTCCGTCGGCCCATCTGCCGGTCTGTCTGTCTGCCTGTCAGTTTGCGGCATATCTCAAAAACTAACCCGATTAGCTTCAAATGTTGACAAAAAATTAGGAGTCGTATGGTGATGATCTGGTTATTATAAAAATTATTATGAAAAAACTACTTATCCAATTTATTTCAAATTTTGCATAAGCGTCAAGTATTTTTGGTACGAATCCAAAATGGCGATTTAATCAAATATTTAAAAATAAGCCTGGAAAAACTACTTAATGGGTTGATTTCAAAGTGTGTACCATAACTAATTGTGGTATAGGAAGATGGCGGAATAAAATAGCAGCCAAATAAAATTTTTCTAATCGTGAAAAAATCACCCTTTCAGGTTTTACATATCTTCTGGTTTTAGCGTCCCTAGACGCCAAAAACATGTTTCATCCTGCTAGTATTTTGGTAAAAACTCAATATGGCGGAACAATATTAAAATAATTTTGTTAGTGTTTTCATTAATGATCTTCTTGTTGTTATGTTAGAGTGGTGTATTATTTGGGGTAGGAAATATCTGCCGACCAACTGGGTAGGCAAAGACTTATAACATGGGTTTCATGCAGGATTTAAAATCTATATATGTTCTGAGGATGTAATAATAAAGTTGCAAAATTTCGGCAATAAAAAAAAATGTTTACTGGATCCTAACCCTAAAAATACACCACTCTAAACATAACAACAAGAGGATCGTTACCGAAAACTCAATATCTGAGAAATATTTGCAGACTAGCGGAGTAGGTAAAGACTGATAATATGGGTTTCAATTTAAGATCGCGAAACAAAATGGCGGCCAAATAAGATTTTTGATAAATCAACGAAAGAAAATTTTGTTTAACTGACTTTAAATTTTGCAAATAAATTAAATGTGAAAGTGGGATAAACTAGTACGAATTTCAACATTACGTAACAAAATGACGGTATGTGTCAATGTAAAAAGTTCTTACTGTATTTATTTTAAATTATTCTCAAAAGTTAAGTGTGGCATAGAAAGAAAATGGTAAAATATTGTTAGGAGTCTAATATGATGGATCAAAGTATCGCCCAATTAAAATGTAGAATCTAGCGCATAAACACTGTAGCTATGTACTGAACTAAATTGAGTCCCACTTCACTATTCCTAACAAATGGGAAAAATTCATAACGAGGAAAGTTCCGGGTAAAGGAAATTTACCGATTTTTTTTTATAAAATGTAAATCTTTATGCATATATCTAAGATAAAAATGAGAAATTCTTTCTTCGGTGTACTTTAAAAAATAAAGAGGCTAACTACCAATATCGAAATAGTGCTTTTTTGCACAGGGTAGACTTTCTAATATTTGAATTAACATTTATTAGTTAAGCGTTTATTAGTTAACAAGACTGTTATTACACTAAATTACAACTTACCCTTTGGGACTTGTTATAATTTAGAAATATTTGGCTTACTTTTAAAAATCACGTCATCTAAATGACTTTTTTTCGATATGTGACAAAAAATGATTTGTTACATGATTTAGCTAACCTATTATCTCCTAGTTCTTTACGAATTCTAACTTTGAGGTCCTCGATTGTACGTGGACGGCTTGCAAAAACTATGGCCTTTAAATATCCACACAGAAAAATAATCCGGTGCCGTTAAGTCGGGAGACCTCGAATGCAGAACTCTCATTGAATTTGTGGCCGTATGAGCTGCTGCCCAATCTTGTTGGAATATGAAGACATTATTATTTAGTGTGAAGTTAATTCTGGAATAAGGAATGTCTCTAGCACGTTTACGTAGCGTTCAGATGTTACTGTTACACAGCGGTTATTTTCATCCTCAAAAAATATAGACCAAATGACCCTACTCTACACCACATAACAACTTTTGGATTATGGAGGGTTTCTGTAAATATTTCACAAGGATTTTCATTTGGCCAGTTTCTAAGTTCTGTTTATTAACCATACCCGCTCAAATAAAAATTTGGGTCATCGCTAAATGCTCTTTGATGGAAATTCAAAAATTCTTGTCAAAGGTTAACCTTTCTTCTTTATCTTGATTAATAAAATGCTGTTTGATTTTTATAAGGATCAATTTTTAAATCATTTTGAAGAATTCGATCTAAGCTTTTCTTTGTTATTCCTAGGAAAGGATTGTCAATATCTTTCGTGAATGCAGTTTAACTCGCTCAATATTTGTCGGTTTACCAACTATGATTCGATGTTTCTTCAAATTTTATACAGAACAATTTTCATTCCAGAGACGAACCCATAACATAACAGGTTTACGATTTGGCGCGTGACCCGTATTGTTGTTATTAAACTGACGCCAGAATGTACGTCATCTTTTATCGAAGTACTTCTTATGTAAATTTCTACACAAAATACACGTTGTTGAATTGAGTTATCCATGAAAGTTCAAAAGGCGATGAAAAATAAATTTCTCTTAGAAAAATGATGTTCCATGAAATAATTTAAAACTTATTTGTGATAGGAGCCTACTTGATTAATATAACTTAAAATCCCATAAATTACAGAAGATAATCGCAAAGAGAAAAAAATAGCTTTTTGTAGGGAATTCATTATTCAATTTAATTTTTTCAATTTTATTTGTTTAAAAAGTGGGATATGCTGTACAATAATAGACATTAGACTAATAAACTATATACAATAAAATATCAAAAATACGTAAAACTATAAAATTTTAAATTAGCTATTTAAAGCCTGATGACCGTTGCTATGGTTTTCTGGAGGAACTCTCCCTAACTGTAGTGAGCAGATTTCATCAGATATTGCTTAACTTTTCGCTTAATTTACCTCTTCCCTCTAATTGATGTAACTGCTCTGGTAGTTTATTGTAAAACAATTTTCTTTGTGCCGGAGGGTATTTTTCACACTGACACAAAAGAAAATAAAATAGGTAGTAATTAAAATATCTAACTAGTTAATTACGGGAAACCCTGTATATTTAAATAATTTTAAAATTTTATAAAGTTCTGTAAATTTCTTGGCTAGCTTTAATCGAGGCTGGCAAACAACCTGACGGATTTTATTAATAATGATTCAAAAAATATTTCTTTTTACTATTATTATGCTTTAGTTTCGTGCTTTCCTAATATTTTTCGTGGTTTTTGCTCAGTATCAAGATTGATCGAGCGGATATGCACCCGCTCATACAATGCTTTTGGTCAGTGTTAAACAACGAACACAAACAAAGCGTCAGAACTACAGTTTCAATATCTATGAACAGTTTGGTTTACCTGACCTTAAAGACGGGTTCTGACTAGTCAATTTCGCTGAAGCCTTTTGACTGATTGCTGATTCAGTGGTAACGAATATACAATGAAAGTGAGAACCCATTTTCAGTAATATAATCAATAAATTTAGTCTTTCAGTTAAAGTCAAAGCTAGTTCAGTTTTAAAGACTGAATACAAACTAAAGTGTGTGAAGTCTTGGCTTATTATTTTTGTTAGGATTTGTGAAGTTTTTGCGGTGTGGAGGGCCAGGCGGCGGCGCTCCCCTAAACATTTTAAACAGTTGTTTAAGTTAGCTCAAGTCAATATTAACTTTAAAAAACGACCGTTGGATGTTTCCAATTTGTGTTGTAACTTTAAAGCCCGCTACTTGCTATTGGTTTCGATTAGTCGGCTGAATTCGTTCATTCGATTCGTCCATTCATATGAATGGAGTATATGAATTGAGATTGACGAATATTTCATCCACATATTCATCAATTTTTGTTTCACGCCTTTCAATGTGTGAAAATATAGAAAAACAAAACATTAGTTTCGGACGAATGGTTCGCCGAGGTCAAAGCCTACTTGATTCAGTCAAATTGTTTCAGCGTCAGTGACTAGTCAGAACATGCCTTAAAGAACGCGAGACTACGTTTTTATTAAAAATTATTAGATCTGATCTTCAGTCAAAGTGAAAACTAGGTCCACTTTTTGTTCAGTGAGGTGTTTCAGTTTTAAAGAGTGAATATATGAATATAAACTGAAGCGTGAGAGCTATCGGTTCTTTATTTTGGTCAGAATGTGTAATATTTTCACACTCTCAGAACTCATCATTCATTTTTAACTACTACCATCTTCCGTCAATTAGTACTGCACATAATTTAACTACTACCACCTTCCATTAATTGCTATTACACATAATTCAGTAACTATGACTATCACCGTTCAGTGATTACTACTACATGTAAATTAACTACTACCCCGATTGCTGATTACTACCACACATATTTTAACTACTATCAGCTTTTATTGATTACTACCTTAAATATTTTGTTTAATACCACTATACAATAATTACTACTACACATAATTCAACTACTACCACCCTCCATTAAAAACTTGATCTTGACATCAAAAACGCTTTCAACTCAGCTCCTCGACAAAGAATCGTAGACATACTCGCTAGCCTTGCGATTAGCCCGGATATTCTCCAGCTTATCGTAAACTACCTGCAAAACCGTAAATTAAGACTTCAGTGTAGTAATCAGGACCTTGTTGTCAATTCGGTATACAGCGGCGTTCCCTAAGGTTCTATGCTAGGACCAATACTGTGGAATGTGCTATACGATGGCATGCTTGAGATAGACTTGACACAGAACGTCACCATAGTCGCGTACGTAGACGATCTCGCAGTAACCGTTGTAGCCAGAGACGAAGAAGAACTGGTTAATAGAGGGAACAGGGCTATTGAAGAAATTGCTTTCTGGATACCCGTGAATGGACTGCTGCCAGCATGCGAAAAAACCGAAGCGCTCCTCTTAACTACCAAAAGAAGGATACGTGCAATAAGCTTCAACGTAGAGTCTGATTACTCCAAAGGCCGCCATTAAATACCTTGGAGTCTGGCTGGACAGTAAACTGACGTTTTCTGAACATTTCCGTAAATCCGCGGAAAAGACGGGAAGGATGGTCACTGCCTGATCCAGGCTCATGCCAAACGTTGGCGGTCCTAGATATTGCAAAAGGCGTATGTTAAGTGCAGTAGCACACAGTACGCTCCTGTATGCCGCTCCGGTTTGGATAGAGGCTCTGGATATTAAGAAAAACCTTCGGAAGCTTGAAGCCGCCAGTCGTAAGATGACAATAAGGTTATGCATATCATACTATATCAGCGGAGGCGGCCTCGGTACTTGCAGGAATTCTGCCCATCAAACTTAGTGCCAAGGAAAGGACCGAGAGATATGCTGGCGTGACAGGAACTGTGGCTAGAGAAAATCTATACTCCATCTGGCAGGAAGGATGGGACTCAACTAACAAGGGACTGTGGACTAAACGTCTTATCAGAGATGTCAAGATATGAACCGAAAGAGGTCACGGAGAAACGGACTTCTACACTACACAAGCCCTATCTGGTCACGGGTGTTTGAGGGAATACCTACATAAATTTGGCCTGGTAGATAACGCAAACTGCACCTATTGTGGACAAATAGAAGACGCCCATCACACCATCTTTGTTTGCCCTAGATGGACTGAAGCCCGGGGGATATGCCAAATCGAAATTGAAGACCAACTAACGCCTGAAAACTTGATTTCTTCAATGCTGGCGTAAGATCTAACTGGACAGCAGTCTGTCTTATGTTCAGAAATATTTTGGAGACTAAAAGACGGGAAGCAAACTAAAACTTACCTGTATAAACGACAACCCACTCCTTTTGAAGTAATGGGAAAGCGGTTCCAAAAGGCCTTGGGGCACATACTTGGCTCCCGGAGGGGAATTTTTTTTGTCGGTAGCGGTCCTTGCACTCGAGACGAATCCGACATACCTCTGGTCATATAAGATCTTTTCCGACCAGACAAACTTTTGAAGTTTTTTTACCCCTCGTAGAAAAAAAAAGAAAAAAAACTACCTTCCATTGAATATTACCATGTATAGTAGTAGTAAATGGAAGCTGGTAATACTTGAAATACGATTGGTAGTAATGAATTGAAGGTGTTAGTATTTGAAATACATGAATTAAAAAACACTTAGACCACATATATTTGAACTATCACCACCTTCCATTAATTACTACTACACGTATTATTACTTTCACACAATCCATCAATGGAACCCAACAATAGAAGTTGGTAGTAGTGAAAATATGTGTGGTAGTAATTAATCGAATGTGGTATTAATGAATAAAACATGTTAGTAGTTGAATTATGTGTGATAGTAATCGATGCAAGCTGATAGTAATTGAAATATGTGCGGTAGTAATTAATAAAATGTGGTAGTAGTTGAATTATGTGCGGCAGTAATTAATGAAAGCTTGTGGTAGTTAAAATATGTGGGGTAGCAAATAATCGTTGCTGGTAGTAAATGAAATGTCTGTGGTAGTAATTAAAGGAAGTTGGCAGTAGTTGAAATATCAATAGTAGTAGTCCCAAAATGGTGAAAATGTAAGTCTGATGTGTTCTTCAAAGTTGTGATGACTTACTGAAAGTTGCAAAACAAAATTTATAAAATGAAAATTGGTCAGTAAATTAGATTATCTCTTACCTGATTTTTCGATGGTGCGATGAGAACACCGATTTAATTTTGGACTGCTACAGAAAGTATGATTATCTTTGGAATATCAGTTCTGAAAATATGAACAAATTTACACGCGGAAAGAATGATGGAATATGGAAATACTATAAAAACAAGCTATCAAAAAAAAAAATAGGACGATATTTAATTAAATAAAAAAAAATGGAAGCAGATCTTTACAGACGTATGTGTCGCGCTTATTTTAGTTGAAAACAAATCGATATTATTTTTAAGAGGTTTATGCGAAGCAAAAAAGATTTTTTTGCAAAAGTTCTTTAAATTTTATATAGTTATTTTACGCTTAATTAGTTACTAGTACACTGTATGACCAATCATCTGCGATGTTTTCTTTTTTTTATTATTATGATATTTTGTAATTCATCTGCTAAGTGTAGACATAGTTGGCGAGCAACAGGTCGCAACTTTTGCTATTTAAAAAAAAAACAATAAAATTGTCTACTTTTACAAACATTATTCATAAAACAAGAAAAATATAAATAAACGCCATTAAGTTTTGCTTTTATTATCACTGAATCAGTCAAATTGAATTCTTTCAGCGGCACTGACTAGTCAAAACCCGCCCTCATCGTTCGATTCTATTTTTAGTCACAAAATGCTTCAGATACACTGAAAGATCAGATTAGATATTTAGATAGGGTCTGCTTATAATAATTCCTTGGTTGGTATGATTTGTTTTTGTACAAGATACTTTAATTTTAACTTAATATGATTGCACTATATTAGGAAAAGTTCCTTTATTTTCATGTTTTCCTACATATCGCAATACGTTTATTACCAAGCACGAACTGATTTACCAGTTTTTTTTTTAATAGGCAACACGTGCTTCACGACGTATAGAACAGCACGTTCCCACGGTCAAGAGGAAATACTTTACTCTAGCTGGAAACAACACCGACAAACGCCCGGTTTGTTTTTGCATAATTATCGTCGATTTGAATAATTTATTTATCAGACAGGTCTCGAAACACTCATATTTTTTTATCCTACACTTTTTTCTCAGTATCCTGACTCCTGACAAATTCACATTTGAATTTGTAATCAGCTCGCGGAATACTGTGGGAGTGCGACGGACTCGTAAATTGCGAACCTGATTTGTCAAATATGTTAATTTCTACGGCTCATATCACGGTTGCCTATTATTATCTTCAACTAATTAGTAGCTATAATTTAATTGTTCTAATTAGTCCAGATTTATACTCGTAATTGCTATGTACAGTATATAGACCGCCTCTTGGAAATTGTAATATTTTCTTGACGATGTTTAATGATTTATTATCAAAATTGAGTAGGCCTAATTACACTGGCCGACAAAAAAATTTTTTTTGTTGTAACGCAAATCAGAATAGCATAATCTAATAGAATGGACCTATCCAAATACAAAAATGACAAATAGAAAGTTGTAGCACATAGGGTTTTCTTGTTAGAGTTGTAGAACCATATCGAATATTACGATACTTAATATATATAGAAAAAATTATTTCAAAAAATTCTTAACCCTGTTTATTGACTATGTTTACAGTTTTCGCCTATTAAACATACCATACATCTAAGAGAAAAGAAAACGAGAAAAATATTAACTTAAAACACTAATTAAACTTTATTTTTTCCGTTTATGAGTTGTCCTATCTTCTCTTTTCAAAAACCAACAGTAGTCACCCATCATGGCAGGATCTCATTGTCCTTGGTACCGAATTTCCATTGTTCTGATATCTTGGTGAAACCTTTCACCCTGCTCGTCACTAAGTCAAATTTTTAGAAAAAAATGACAGAAGGGAATGGAGGAAGTGAATTTTTAATGACATTCTGGCACCAAGCGCATTATAGGCATCTAAAAGTTCGTTAACTAATTGTTCATAATTTTCACCCATATTGTTGCCTAAAAATCCTCTTACTACATTAACAAATGAATTCCATGCTCTGAGTTCCTGCCTGGTAATGCCTTTTTTGGCATCATTTAGCTGGGGAAAGACTTGTCTTAGGTATTTAAATCCATCAACATCTTTATTCAAAGCCTTCACAGTTTTTCATCAGCCCAAGTTTAATGTGAATAGGAGGCAAAAGGACATTTTTGGGATCAACAAGAGGTATAAATATTTTGAGATCCCGGTTGAAATTTGCTTCTTTCTGGCCAAATTTTTGTTACATAATGCTGATTTATTGCACGACTGTCCCATAAACAAAGAAAACAGCAATATTTTGTAAATCCCCCCTGAAGTCCCACTAAAATCACTATAACTTTCAAGTCCCCACATATCTGCCTTTTATACCTATTGTAGTTTATTCTATCCAAAATCGTGCGCATATTGTCATAATTTTCTTTCAGTGCAACTGAATGAGCAACTGGTATAGGGGGTTTTAAATTTCCATTATGCAAAACATAGCATTGCTTTTTCTGAAATTCGTAATTCTTGTTTCTTTTGCCAATAGGTTCTATTCCTTAAGACGGGAACCCAGAAGTTCTGACTGTTGCTTGGATAACCCTAAATCACGTATTAAATCATTTAATTTACTTGGAACAATCAAATGTGGCTCGCCGGAACTGGGACTTGTGGTAAAAGTGGGATCAGAGCACTGTTCTTCTGAGCTACCTGATGATGCGTTATCTCCATTATCTCCAAAATCAATAGCTTGCCAATTTAAAGGCGTAATCGGCACTGGCAAATTTGCATTATGAGGAACAGGTCGTATGGCAAATTGCAAATTTGGATATTCTATATTGTGCTTTCCCTTTTTGGAATAACCTTCAGTCTTTGTCAGGCAAAAATAACAATCGTCAGAATGATTGGTGGATTCTCGCCATACCAGGAAAACGGCATACTTTTTCTCTTTCCCTTCATCCACTGCACCAATGATACACTACAACTAACACAGCACACATGGGGAACCCACCGCTTATCTTGATCCCGAATTAACACACCAAAATATTTAAAGTAGGCTTTTTTTACATTTTCGGAAAATGGCCTGGCTGGTGATTTCACCAGAAATTCTCCACAAATATAACAAAATTTGTCAGGAAAAATTTTGCAACTTCGGCGCGTTTGACTCGACATTCTCGTCTTCACATACTTATCGATACACAGAGAACCACTCAATTCGAAACTAAACAGAAGAGTGATGTTTAACGTTTATTTTATGTCTAATGTTGTAAACAACCCAGTCTAGGTAATTTTTCCGTCGTAAAATGGACCTATTTTAGCCGCCCCGCAATAAAATTGTTTACCTGCCAATATAAAAGGTTCTAATTAGGCTATTAAAAAATGGTACGTATTACAGCTTTCCGAATATTTTTTTATTATTGGGAGGGTATTTCCATTGTGAAAATAATGAGCTGGCCTGTGTTAGAGAAATCTTGTCGGCCAGTGTTATTGTTTTATTTAAGCGGCGATTTTAATGTAAACATGTATTTTCCTTTTTATGATTTTGCTCTGTTGTTTGATCTGTTTACAAAAATTAAATCCCCTACTACACAGTAAATATTGCGTAAAATGTGACCATTTTCTGATAAACACTTAGTACGATTTTAAATCTATATATCTTGGATCATTATTCCCATTCTGAAGACAGCTTTTCCAAATGAAACACTTAATAATTTTGCAAAAATCAAGATGGCGACACTTCTGGTTTTACCGAAACTATACCCTTTATATTATTTTATTTTTGGATTCTACGTAAAATTCATTCAATTCATGTCTTTTCCCTAGGTCTCACGGCATTGACTTTTTTTATATTTTATGTCAACAATGATGTTTGCAGGCCTAAAAATATCTGCCAAGTTTTTATTGATTCACTTGCGTAAGTTTCTTTGTAGGCAAAGGCCTCTTTAGCAGTTTTTATATGAAATTTTGACAATTATTATTACAAGGTGTTCACAAAATTAGAATACAAATTAAATTGAAAAAACTATTAAAAATAACTTTTTTCAAATGGAAACTAACTATTTTTATATTCTGGTCTTATTGAGTATTCAAAATTAAGGTGATTTTGTTACCTTAATTTTTATGTTGATCAAAGCCGTGAAAGCTTCCGTTCTAAAATAGGAAAATGATTAATTTACAATAATTTTGGAAACTGAAAGTATTGGGGATAGACTACCTTAGGCAAAGTTACCTTAATTTTTAATTAAGAAATAAAAAAAAAGATTTTTGATAGTTTTTTAATTTAATGTTTCTTCTTATTTTTTGAACACACTTTAATAGTGAATGTGAAAATTGCACACAAAATCTGCAAAGCATGACAAAATAGGAAAAAATGGTAGATATTTTTCGGCCTACAAACCTAATTTTTGACAAAAAATATCTAACCATGAGATTTAGGTATAGGACATTATACATAAAATATATCTAGAATTTTCGTACAGTCCGAAAATAAAACAATATGTGGGGGTTACATTTAAAATAAGCAAGTTGACATCTACTTCCGTTATAACCGGAAGTGCCGCCTACTTGAAAATATTTTAGTTGAATGACCCCCATAGACAATAGTATAGAACCAAATTTTCAGATTTTTTCTGATTATGACCCTTAGTTTTTAATATTTTCGACTCTTCATCATAGGTGTGCCCAGACCTTTTTATTAAAGTGGGACAAGTGTGGGTGTGTGTGTGATTCTGAAAGTATGTTTGTATAGGTGCGTATGTATGTGTAAGGAAAATTATTATTGAAAAGAATTGCGGTAAAATATAAACATAACAATTTATTTTCATACACAAAAAAACTTAACAAAAATTATATGGGGAAACTCGTTTATAGCCTTAGTCTTCGGCTGCTAGATATAAGGTTTTTAAATTCAATAATTACATCGTAATTGGGATTATTTGTTTTTTCTGCTCTACATATAAAAAAAGAAGAGAATCCAATTGCTTCTGTGACATGGTATTTCGCAATTTAGATTTAATTTGAGTCATTTTCGAAATCGATCGTTCACAGGAACTAGTTAGAGGAATTACAGAAAATATTTTAAGGAGTTCAAATAAATTAAAATAAATTTTGTACATGTCACAGGCCATTAACTAATTAATTAATTTATTGATGTTGCCTCCTTTAGGGAGAGATTCATTAAATTTATTAATATTGCATTCTGCCATCAGGTTAAATTTTTTTTCCAAGATTGTAAAGTCGACATCAACGATTTCACCGATAATTAAAATTAAATTAGTCGTTTCCTGGTTAGATAGAAAAAGATAGAAAGTATTAACTTTAATGTCTTCCTTTTTGTTTTCAAATTCATGTTGATGTTTCAAAACAAATTATGAAACAGTAGTAGCTTAGTATTTTTTATTCATTTCTGTGAACCTTATTACATTAGGGCAGAATTACAACATCACAAGATTTAATCACAGCTTAAATACACAAAAACATAATAAGCTCTGGTTTAATTACCCCGCTTCGGCCGCCTACAATGGCATGAGTTCTATTCAAACTCGAATCAACTTTACACATGTAGTATCACACAAGGTGTGTACTATGGACCTTTTTTTTGTCCATGCAAAGCTGAAAATATCATATTTCTACTATGATTTTTCATAAAAGTATTTATTTATTTATTTAGTATTATTTTAATTTCAAGCCTCAACCTCATACATCTCTTTATTCTGCGTTCTTGGCGGGTGCAAGCAGTAGTCGAGTCAACGATGTATGAGAAAGAAAGCCAACGCTTTCTGGCAAACTGGAACTAAATAACAAAAGTTATTCTTGTTATTTATATTTCTTTATTTATTTATAAACGGGTTGTATCCAATTGATATTATTACAGCTGCAAGCCAAATGAATGTACTACTAATAATAGCAAATTTATTTTTGGAAAGGAAAAAATTAATTTTTGTTTGGGACATTAGGACCAGCTGGCCCACCCCGTGTGCACGCCTAGGCTGTTCATTCATATAATCATACAAATTTTAACATGTTTTGGCCGTGTTCTCCACACCTTAATCCAGAATGTAGACGTACTAGCCGTAGACTCAGTAAGAAAAGACAGGTGGATTCCAAAGAATACAGTACTGTTCTATTACTGTTAATGCACAGCAAACGACGCTGGCGTTGTCGGCTTTTATTCTGATTGAAATAACCAGCTGTTTCGATTAAATAAGAAACATATTTTGTAGTTCTAAATATTTTATCTAGCTGTATCTGTTGTAAATTCTATTCAATTTAAGATAAAGTACATGTAAACAGATGAGTTGTACGGGCAATAAATCTTTAAATAAATGTGGCCGATTATGATATAAGTTTTCAGCAAACTTTAAAAGGCGTGTTGCAGTCACAATCACTT
Organism: Kuschelorhynchus macadamiae; assembly: GCA_030620095.1. Lineage (NCBI taxonomy): Eukaryota > Metazoa > Arthropoda > Insecta > Coleoptera > Curculionidae > Kuschelorhynchus > Kuschelorhynchus macadamiae. The sequence goes on from JAUTXW010005498.1 coordinate 410,881, forward strand.
TTGTTTACATGCACTGCATCTTGGAGTTGAATAGACTTCAATTCTTGTTTATACATTAAGTAGTCTACAATGTCGCTGTCAAAACGAAAATGCCATTTTAATCTGTAGTTACAAAAACACAATTCGTTTCTCCAGTGGCGGCTATTCAGGTGAAGTAGGTGAAGTGCTACTTCACTAGGAAAAATAAACAAGCAAACATCTAACTATATTTATTATATATCTCTTAAACTTTTAGTTTTTACATTCATTTGTTCACCTAATTGGTAAAAAATAAACTGTACATCTCGAATAAATATTTTACTTGACCGTTGGCGGCATGTTTTTTTAAAACTTTCGATCGAACTTCATTATAACACCTATAACAGTGAAGCAAACCGCTTTGACTTTGCTGGAGGTGCTATGTTTAGTTTACGATTTTTCTACTATGTTGCCATGACAACGCGTACTCGATGACGTCGAGCCCAGTGCCATACAAAGCTCTTGGTGAATTGCAGGCGCAGTACACTACACCCACGTGTCGTTCAGTTTTCGGTGGTTGTTTACTTTTATTTTCGCGGATTTCGCTGCAACCGGTGAGTTCCTTTGCAGTTAACTTGACTGTTTTGTGCTATATTTATTTATGGTGTCGTTACAACTTCAAATTCGAAGTTGGTAAATGTGATTGTTCAAGACTGGAATAAATTAAAAGACGTCTTTGCATTTATTACAAACTGTGGAAGGATTTTTAGGTGAGATGAACAATTTTGAATGCACGTTTCTGGCAATAGTGTTTAATGACATTTTCTCAATCACGGACATACTATTTGACGTTCTTCATTTTTGCATATCCAATATAAAACGCTGTCGTGAGACGCTCTGTAAAAAAAAGAAATGAACATTTTTAATACCATGTTTGATAAAGAAAATTCTATTACAGAAATAAATCATTACAAACGTGAGCTTGCTAAGCTTTCACCTGAAGAAATTAGGGCTAAGTATACAAGCCTTTTTTATGAAATATTGGACTATATTTTAATGGAAATGACACTAAGATTTCAAGACTGTGAAAAAACTTACATTTTCATGTTTGGCAGCTTCTGCTAAATTTTCCGAATATAGTTTAAATTTTCCGACTGGCCCGTTAGAAAATTTGTTACAGTTATATGGGGAAATATTTTCAAAAAGTCAACGACTTAAAAATGAGCTTGGTCTTATTTTTGCCAATGAGAGTAATTGGAATATATCGCTGCAAGAGCAAGTGAAAAAAACTGATAAAAATAAATATATTTTTACCGAAGTATATAAATTGTTTTCCCTTATTTTGACAATACTGTCGACAAATGCTTCAGTGGCAAAAAATTTTTCTTGCTTCAAATGTGTAAAAACTTATTTAAGAAATACAATATTTCAAGAAAGACTTACTTCTCTTGGCAATATTTTAATTCAAAAGGAATTTCTGGAGGAGATAGAGCAATTCATCCATTGTATGAATATGTTATAAATAAATTTGCTGCTATGAAGGATAGGAGAATTGATTTAGTATACAAAATTTATGTAAGTCGTAAAAAAATATTCTACCCCCTCCACATATAAAACAATTCTGGAAAAAAAATTATGGCCATATTTTCTTGCTTCATTTGCACTGCACTTACTTATTCACCCGCGAGCCGCCACTGCGTTTTTCCACCTAAAATCAAGAGGAGACCCTATATTGTTTACTGCAAAGTTTGCAAAGGTGAAAAAGATATCAGGTCGAAATAATATCAAAGCCTATTTAATATCAAAGCATAAGCTAGCAACAAACCCACAGGTTAATAAGTAACAAGTTTAAGAATTTTTTATGTCCTCATAAGTAATCTCTGAAAATTTAATAATTGTTGCTAAAGAGGGAGCCTTTGTTTACCACATTATTATACATATGCAAATAAATATATCGTTGGACTACACATCTAGGTTGAACTCCAATTTATTGGAAAAAACTTAACCAAAACCGAGGCAACTCTAAAAGATATATTTGTAAAAAAATCGTAGTCGTGATTGGAAGTAGCTATACACTATGCAGAGGGCAAACTTTATTAGTATACTTATTAACTCCTCAAATCGTTGTGACATAAAACGTATACACCTTCTAATAAGATATTTTGATGTGAATGAAATAAGGTATACAAATTACCTAATATCTGACTACATAATTATGTTTTTGAGGTATGAGAAAAATATAAAAATCCCCAAAAGATTATTGAATTAGCAAATTAATGGTGGGATGAAAATATAAGGGATAAAATAATTTATTTATTAAACCAAAAAATTCGTGTGGCAAGTATGTTAGCAATCGATGTTGGTTATGCAGCCCGTTTTAAAGAATTGAAGTTATTGTAGTAAATCTATTTAAACATTTTTATTTTATATCTATACTGTCGACAGGACAGACTGAAGTAATTTTGAGAGTGAAATGCGAATATAAAAGTTCCTTTCAAAAAACAAAACTTTTAAATATCCGTTTCCGGTAACTGAGAAAATAATGTAAATGTGAATCCCTGAAATTTAATTTTTTTAAAGTCCCATCTCAGAAACGTGGATGTACACAATGTGGCTTCCCACTTTCATCAAACAATCATCATAATTAAAGGCAACGAAATAAATATTTTAGCCTCAAAAATAAATTGGAACATCGTCTAAATGAGTTATTTTTGCCACTAAAAGTGAGAGAATACCTTTCTCAACTGAATAATCACAAACAGAGTAATACGGAAAATTTCATTAGTAAGTGCAATTGTTTTATTTACATTCTGGTACCTCTGCCGGTTCTGAAGGATTATTTTCCATCATTATAATAACTACCGGAGTTCAGAAAAGTTTCAAATGAGTATTTTCAAAGTGGAGGGAGGCAGGCATATACAAATTTCGATGAAAATTGTAACGAAATATTTCATTATCTTTAGACTAAACTATGGTTTGTAAATCAATATTGAGTTCTTAGAATTATAACTGGAACTCAAAATCAAAAGCTGCAGAAGATATTTCATATCCAAATATATCAATATAACAATTCTTAATGGAATTTAAATAAATTCATTTGATATTATTTTTTCAAGAAATTTGAATGCTTTTTTTATGTTTCAACTCTTTGTAAGGTTCAAATAGCGCTTTCATTTAATTTAGATATTTTTTTACAAAATGGCAAATTCGCAAAAAAAACTTAGTGTACTTTTTTCTCCCAATAAATTTTGTTCATCATATCTTTCCTTAAAAGTAATATTAAATAATATTCTATCAATTAAACGAAAGGCTTTATACGTCGCCGAGGTCGCCAAATAGACGCGCACACAAACAGGCACGCACAAACTAAACAATGATTACATTAATTATACGGTATTAGACCCGCATATGCCCGCTTTCCAACACCGAAGGCATAAGCTGTGGCATTTCCTCCTGACCGTGGGAACGTGCCTCGGTCTGCGTCTAAGCACGCGTTAGTAATAATAATTAATTTTTTTACGCTCAGAATGGTTCTCTCACATTACCATTCATGTGGGAATGTTTTTCTGGTTTTTCTAAATGGATCAAAGACTTGCCTATTAACTTACGTACTTCGTTGACTGTTGACCTCTCTACTACTAAGTATTAGAATTTATTAACGTATTTTTTGCACACCTACAGGGTCTATCGTCATTTTTACAGAATTCGCTGTAGTGGCGTATTTCCCCCCCTACCTCTAAATACGTCACTGATTCGCTGGAACAGATACATTTTCATTTCAAGTGGGAAATTTGTACTTTAAATTTTCACTTTACCTCAGGCCGTGAGGTTGGCCATTCGATGAATGAACGAATGGGCGAATCAACGAATGGACGAATATTGCATCCACACTATTCATCAATTTTTATTTAATACGTCACATGGATTTCATCTGCCTTCAGTGTTTGAAAATACATAAAAAACAAAAGATTTGATTCGGAGGAATGGTTCGTCGAGGTCAAAGCCTACTTGATTACCCGCCTAAAAGACAAAAACGCCACTCAACGACGGCTGAACGAATGGTCGAATAGTGAGTAGTGGACTTAAGGGTTGATCCCTATAATCTAGAAAGAACAGGGTGGGGGTCAATTAAAATAGACTAAATTCTCTAGGCAAAGCAATTGGGTTAAATCTGGTTTATTAATTATCCAGAAGTCCTTCTTTAAACTTAAAAGATACAGTCGTTGTTGAAATTTTCATTAAAATACCTTATACTTTTGAATTGTTTTTGATTTGGTTAATATAACATCGAAAAAGGTTTTGTTGTAGAAGACACAGATATACACACTTTTGATGCTTTAACCAACATTTAATATTCTTCTGCTGCTATCGAAATAGCTATTTTCCTCTTAGACTATGAAAGAACTAAGATTTTCCTACAACCACTTATACAAAACTGACAAAAAACACACTGTTAACTCGGCTAGAAAAAAAACTGCCATATATCACACGTGTATTAAGAAAACATTTTCTACACCACAATCTTGTGTCAATGTCACAAATGACGTAACGGGTCACAATTTTTTCAACACTATTGTTGAAATACACAATAGTAGTTTACCTAACAAGTGCGGAAAGTTCAACTTCAATTGCGTGCGGAAAAGCCACTTTACGCACGTGTAAGGTACCCTATTTTTTGCACAAGCGTGCGGAAAAACCCAAAATTTAAAAAGAATCGTTTATTTATATCAAATACATAATCACAAATTAATTATTATTAACAACATGAATAGTAAACGTGCAGTTTGTAGCATTCTCTTTTACGAGTACATATTGTTGTAACCGTCGCCGAGGGGGTAACTTTTTCGTTGGAAGAGGTCGATTTGGTAGACTGCACTGAGGAAAGTTGGTGACTAGTGGAAGGAATGGAGTTAAAGTTCAGTACTTTATCGGATAGATTATTTTAATGACTTGCTGAGCTTTCCAAATAACCTTCTGACACGGTTGAAGGTTTCCAACTTCAGAGGCGTTTGATATTTATTATTCCTTCTCCGGAATCTGCAAGCATTGTGGCGGCTGAACGTCGGAAATGTGGCCTGTATATAGTTCAGGATTTGGAAGCTTCAGATAACCTGCAATATTTGATAGCATTTTTCCAAAGGTGTTTATTCCGATGCATTGTACTGTGCAATCTCCTTTCTTGTAGTTACAAAAAAACGCCTATGTGTGGTTTCTGGCTTTCTTAAAATCGCATATTTTCAGACCAATTTTAAATATTCTCCGCTTTCAGCTTCATCAGATAGTACCAAGCTTATAGAACGGTAGTTTTTTGTGTCTGGAATATTTGTTAATAAAATGTTTCCTTTGTCTTCAATATGATCCAATGACGTTTTTGTTAGATCTTCTCGGTGACATGCGCCCGCCAAACCAAATATAGTAGCTACTTTAATATGGAGATAAATTTCGCCAGGCGCTTTATTTATAAATTTAGAAATTTCCTCTTTTGAAAAAATTTTCGCCTTTGGTCTAAATCCAACATTTTGTTTTGGGAAGTTCGGCGAAATATGCCAAAAAAACGGGTTTTTTCAAAGTTTTGATTTGTTTAGGCCGTTTTACACGCTGCAATTCTTCTTTGCAATATGCAATAGTCTTGAACAAAGGCATGCGCAGTTTGACAAAAGGTACAAATGTCTTGCCACTGCGCATGCTTTTGTTCAAGACTATTGCAACTTGCAAGAAAGAATTGCAGCATGTAAAACGGCCTTTTAGTTTGACGCCAGGTTTTAAACAGAATATATTCTTTCCCATACCTATGACGGGATTTTGATGATAGCAGATTGGTGTTTGCAGTTCTAGCTGCTTTCAACACTGACTCTGGCAAATCTTCGTCAGAAGAATCCATTAAAAACACTTTTACTACTACAAAAATTAGCGTCAGCAAAATTGGTTTTGATTGACAAGTAGATTTTTTCCGCACTAATGCGGAAAAGTAGCTCTTTCCCAACTGAAATGAGTGCGGAAAAGTAAAATTTTCCGCACACTTGTAGAAAAAATATAAAATATAATAATTTTTCTCAAAATTTTGAATGTATATTACTCGTGTCAAAGTTACCGTTTTCTGACTCGAAGGAATTCTGCACTCGGCTAACGCATCCTGCTTTATATACTTCCTCGTTTGAAAGCTACAACTTTGAACACTTGTCATGTAATATACTATTACGTAACAGTCGTAAAGTAATAATTTCCTGGACGAGTAGACATATTCTACAACGAGCCATAGGCGAGACCTGGAGGCTTGTGAGCCCACCGAGATTACGTCGTAGTACGATTAGAGTAAGAAATGGTAAATTCTCTTATTTAAAATGTGATTCGAAAATCTTGTTTTGTGCACGGTTGACGTAAAAATATTTTTTTATAGACATCAACCAGCCTTTTTTGCCTACTTACTCTGTTCGTGGTATATTAGCAAAAATAAAGTAAAGCAAAAGCTGTTTTTTTATTTCTTTTTTCTTTTGGTCTAATAAAAAAATAGTTTAGTGTTATTATCGAAATACCGAATGATTTTTTTATAAAAATGTTCTAATATTTAACTCTAAATGAACAAACGTTTTATGTTTCAAAGCGTGGAGGTTTTAAATGGATCGGGACCAAGTTAAGCTCCGAAACACGACAGTGCGAAGGCATCATCGCTAAAACAATAACACAAAAGCTGATTTTGTAATAGAATTTTAAAACTGTGACTAAAATCAATTTCAAATAAATTTCAACAATTTCACTGTCAGAAGGCAAACGTCTAGCCATAAAGAGATTTGCGGTCCCTGAAACTGGAAAATTATTAGAAAACGGTGAGACATGAGTTTTACCTTTCTGGGGGATCCCTGAAAATGAAAAAAACACATTAAATTTCATTTATCATTTTGCACATAAAAATATTTTTTACCATTCTACAGGGCAGCTCCAGCGGTAGCTATAGGAGGATGAAAAAGCTCCCTAAAAAAATATTTCAAAAGCGCTCAGTCAGCTATTGTAACAAACGCTGCAACATATTAAATTTCTTTTTTGTAAATGAAAATACTTTTTGTCACTATACAGGGTAGCCCTAGGGATACAAAGAAGTTTTTTTTGGTTTGTTACAAAAATTGATGAAAGACGCTCTTTTTTTCTTTTGTATAAAGAATATTTTTTTATATTATGTAAAATGTAAAAATAAAATTTTGTTAATGATCATAATCCCTAATCTTGTAGATTTTGTTGACTTTAATGGGTTGGTAGGATCTCATTTTAATAAAACACTTTTTTTACTAAGCCGACGTTTCGAATAATATATATTCTTTCTCAGAGTTCTGAAACCAAGATAATTTCTTTTCAATTTTGATTTTTGTTTAATTATATTTATGAACATAAAATGTTTACTCAATAAACGAAGTAGATACTATTATAATAAGTTTTCGTCTTTCAATCTTGATTTAGATAATTATTAAATTAGAACGTTTATAATAAAAAATACAAACACCAAGATAATTTTCTTTCAATTTTGATTTTTTAAGTATTTTTATGAAAATAACATGTATAATAAACAAATAGAGACTATTAAAATAAGGTTTCGTCTTTCAATGTCGATCTAGATAATATTTAAGTTAAACAGTTTATAATGAAAGATACCAATATACGAATTTTAATGTTAAAAACTAAGCTATTGTGAGGCGACAGCCATTATATTTATTAAATAAATCATCGTATTTTATATGTAAAGGAAAACAATACTTACAATTAGGGTGGGCTTTGTACATCACAAATTATTTTTATTTTTTCTATAATAAAGATGTATGTATGTATTATGGATTGTATTAAAATTATTATGTATTTGTATGTTTTGTATTAAAAAAATTAACGAACATATAAAACTCACCTTAATTGTAAGTATTTTTTTCCTTTACAGATAAAATAGAATAATGTATTTAATAAAAAATGGCTGTCTCTCACAAATACTATTTTTTAAAAAATGTATATAATTGTATCTTTTATTATAAAGTTATTTTGTTCCCTTATAAAGTTGGTTACTCTCTACAAAGAAAATTAACACGTCGTAATAGTTTTGCATATGAACCTGCATCTGAGACAACCATTGACATACATTATCATGGGAATATTATATTTGCCAAAACATATTCTCTTGCATTTATTTCAGCTGCAATAAAAATGTCCTTAAATAAATTCTATTTAGCATTATTTTTAAATTCACTTGAACAAAAGTATATTTTTAGATCATAATTAATGAATTGCAGAAAGTGTTGATATATCTACGCGTTGTATTTTCTAAAACATAATTTAGTCTACAATGTATTGTATATTGATTACCTTACAGTGAAGATAATAATAGAATATTGTCATATGGCAAGTTGCCCTCATAATTTACTTTGATCCGTTTACTAATTGTTTGATAATTTGTAAAAGTTTACTTCAGATAAACAAGAGATAACCTATTTAATTATCTTATAAAGAAACGAACAAATATCGCCCAAGTCAGTGTCATTAAGCTAAGAAAGCCTTCGATCTTGGATGCTCTTCGCAGATTGAGATATAATATTTAGCCACAGATGGCGCTACAAGTATGAAATTTCAACTTAAATCATTTATTTAGTCACCATCAAGTTATATGAGATAATAATTGTATGATGTCATGTAATAAATAGATACTAAAATCAGATGTTTTTTTATTTTGTAACAAATTCCATAAATATGATTTAGTGGCTATAAATTTAAAATTATACATTTATTTATATCCGAAGATAATGCATCATTATTTCCCAATTTTTAGAAATGTTTGGTTAAAAAGCAATTATCATATACTTTTTTTAAAAAATTTTTTATGAATATAAATTTGACCATTATGATGTTTATTTTTTTGGCTACTAATAAACATTTTGCAGTTCTATTAAATATTTTAAGTCTTTTTTGCAGTATTTTTTTGCCTTAAATCTACAAGAATAAAACAACTATATATATTTCAATCAACAGTAATATTTTTATTATCAAAAGTAATTCAAACATCAAAAATTACACATCTGTATCACAGTCAAGCTTGCAATACATTGTTATGTTATTACAAAACGGGCGCATGCCCTATCAATATTTTCCACATATAAAATCACAGGTACCTACCAACTCTATATATATCACAAAGTTTATATAAAAAGAAAAACGATTTATGCCATAACAAATAAAACTTTAAATTCACCTAAAATCTAAATTAAAGCTTTGCAACTCTAAGAGAGATCATGTCCCTTTAGAAACTTACATACTAAAAATTGAGCAATTAACTACACTAATCTAAGGAAAAACAATTTTGAAAGACAACACGAGTACGTGAGATAGAATAAAAAATATTTACAAAAACGAAGTTATTAACATAGAAATAAAGTCTGGCAAATTATAAACAATTTAAAACACATTAAACATTAGATTCAGTCAAAAAGTATAGTAAACAGTTTTTTGGATTGAAATTTACCATGGTCGCCACACTTTTTCTTCATGAGTGGCTACTTTTAAAAGTCCAGTGGTGGTACTGCAGTCAATGGGTTGACTCGGTGATGGCGTGTGTCTTGAAGACGACGTCGTAGATGAAGCAGGCGTCAAAGGTAAGGCGTAAGGTGTTGTGGTGGTACAGCCCTCTAGGTTCGGCGAGCCTGGAGGTGTATAAGGCACATTGATAACTAAGGGGGACACTTTATCCATCTCGTTCAAGCGGTGTCCTAGATGGGTCATTAGCTTGGTACCCAAGTGGACGTCCACACCAGGAGTCGCTGCTAAGCATCTAGAAACCTCGTTCGCACAGTGAGTGTATCCCGCCCGGAATCGGTCGGCGTCTACTACAGGGTTGTAGCTTAAACGTTGCTGGCGACGGAGCTTGTGAAGATGACGCACTGTAAGTTCCAAAATATCGGCTTTTTCCAATTTTGATACGTTTTCGCCTTCACTTTGTAGAGCCGTTACCATTAATTCTTTAAGTTCGTCCAGGCACCTGTTGATTCGGGCCCTTCTTTTTCTTTCCAGCATCGGTTTCATCACCTTCCTGTACTGGTAGGTTCTGGAGATGGGCTGGGGTTCTTCCACGGCAGTCGACATCATTATATAGCGACACTTATAAACTATTTTTTCTTCAATAACAACTAGTCAAATTGCGAAATTTTAACGATAAACAGCGAACGCAGTAGTATCGTACGCGTCTATGACAACAACAAACGTATAAGAGAGAACGTGGCTCGGTTTCGAGAGCGAGGCGTATCGCGCAAAATTCGAAAACAGAATGAACGTGGCTGTGGTAGGGCAGGGGTTTTTATAGCTCGTTCAGGTGTGTAGTCATGACGATGTGTCGTAGTTTTTGATCGTGGGAAACACGGGAGCTTGATCTTTCCCACACTTCGGCCACCTGTGGCAGAGTTAGCGCGTGCAGCTGCCCTCGCTCTGTCTCTGTCACGGCGCCGCCGTCTTCGTCTAGCACACTTCGAGGATTAGACAGAAACGTATTTTTGGGACGGGATTTTTTTTCCGACACGAGTTTGGCGGACATCACAACGGCTAATGAATTGTGTCGTGCACTTGTTCGGGTTTGTTGGTGTTATTTGGGGTATTATCGATTCGGGGGGTTGATGGTAGTAATACGGTTTGCGTTGATGAGGAAGGTTTAATAAATTATTTTGTGGGTTTGAATGAAGTCATGGGATAAGGGGAGTCTTAAGTACGACAGTCAAAAGATTTTTCATGGGCTTTTAATATGTCATAAAAAAATACTTAATTATTTATCAGTAACTTCTAAATAGAAGGTGGGTCTTAGTTCGACCCTTTGTATTTTTTATGAATGTACAAGGTGCCTGGATTTTGTTGTATTTACGGAGTATTTCATTTTTATTAGAGTTAGAATCTTGCGGTTTTAGCAAACGCAAATTTTTCATGGCTCTTTTCTTTTTTGATATACAGGGCGAAACTAATTTTTGTTTTCAGACCCCCCTTATAATTCAGTTATGTTGTAATTTATGAACAAAACTAAAAATCGACCTTTATAGAATCTTTTACATTGAAGACAGTGGCAAAGTTATATTTCCTTCAGATCTTGTGTTTTTTTAAAAGAATCACTCTGTACATTTATACATTATTATATTCTGCTCATTAAGCGTTTTATCTATTACACTTAATAGTGTTTTTTTTTCAGTCCTTAAATCGAACATTTTAATTTTACGTAGTCGGCCTAGACAGAAAGAGTTTAAACAGAATATGACAATTATGGCCTACCTCGTTGCCAATCCTGCATTACAATTTTGACCTGATTTAGTCATTTACAAATGTTACTTATAGTAATTACATAGCTTTTATTGGTTTTTAAATTTTATTTTAAATACCTTTTTGTTGGTTCCTTACTTATACGTTTAATATATAAATAATATGGCAGTAAATCAAGCTTTTGCGAATGGCGAAAATTATGATATGTTGAGGTATTTTATACTATGTGACGAAAATAATGATTTTGCGTCAGATGTGGATTTGGAAAGGTAAATATTTTCTTATTATACTTGATTTTCTATCCGTTATACTACTTTTAATATTATATATAGTCGTCCTTAAAGAAGGCAACCGAATAAAACTATATTCCATAGGTCTAAATAAACATTGTCACTTTTGGATCTGTTTGAAAACCTCGCTGAAATAATTATAACATAGATACTTCATTAAGATGTCCAAGAAATTAATGTTTTGGTAAACATAGAACATACTTCTACACCTTCTTGCAGAAACACTGAAGAACAAAAAGGGGTGCCAAAATCCAGGGTCCAAGAAATCCTACATAAACATAAATTTAAGCCATATAAATTTAAACTAGCACATAATTTGCAACCTAGAGACCCAAGAGATGTTTAAAGTTTTCTCATTGATACCTTCAAAATTTAAATAAAAATATACATTAATACAGAAAAAAATTATATGGTCAGATGGTCTAAAGAAAATCAACATATGATTTACTCTAGGGAGCGAAAAGACTAACATCAAATTTTACATTATAAAGGAAGTTTAACAGGATATAAATACCCACATATACTGGAAAATACTTTGCAACAATTATACGATAATGTGCTTTTGGTCCAATTAAATCAGATATATTTCGAGCAAGATGATGCCCCGAAATATAATTCACTTATAGTAAATACAATTTAGATCAAAAGTTTCCAGATCATTGGATTGGCACCTATGGCACCATAAGGTGGGCTCCGAGATGCCCAGATTAATCAGTCGTCGATTTTTTTCTTTGGGAGTACTTAGAAAATAAAATATAACCCACATCGAACAATGTAAGATCTAGGCAACGTAACAGAATTTAGAAATTTTCAAGCCTGCTCAGTAAAATTACTAGATTAAAAAAGTGTGCCAGGCATGTATTTATAATGGCGGTTTGCAGTTTGTGCAATTTCTTTAGAAACTGTTTTCTTATTTTTACTGGCAAGAGAATAGACCAGAATTTTAATCTATTGTCAGAAAAATCTCGTTATTTTTAGTAATACCTAGGATGTTCTACGTTAAACATGGCTTAATGGGTAAATTTAAAATATAGAAGAATACTTATTAAGTATGATATATCATTGAAAAGCTCTTAATGTGTAGAATATAATAACGTATGAATATATAGGGTGTTACATTTCAGACACAAAAGTTTGATTAATATCTCGAAAAGTATAAGATCTGAGAACATTGTAACTACGTCAAGATCCATGTTTAGTTTCTTCATAAATTACAACAGAACTGAATGGTAAGGGTCTGTCTGAAAAAAAAAACATTTGCGCCCTGTATATCCAAAACGAAGAGAATCATGCAAAATCTCGTTTTTTCATCAGAAAGTAGAAAAACGCGAAAATCGTTTTTAAGTTTTGTAAAACTTGTTTCCCTTGTTAATAAAACATAAATAAGTAGACATAGACATATCTAGTATTGAGCTCTTTTAAGATATGAGATGCCTGTTTGGTATGTAGAGAAAACCTCTGTGTTTACCTCGAGCTGTGTTTGTAAGTTGAGAGGTCTTAAAATGGCTGTTCGAGTTGATACAAAATATAACTTGGTGACGAATATTTTCAGCCTGATATTTCGTTGGATTGCTCTGTTTAGCGGTAAAAGTAACTTTTACACTTCAATAATAAACGAAATAGCCCACAAATACAACGAAGTCCTATAATGTAAACCGATTACTAAAAAAAGATTAGTCTAAACTGGTCGTCAAAATATCCCGTTCCCGAATGCGGATACCTAATTTTTAGCGTCATATTCAGAGTGCTGTGTTTTGAAAACAAGTCAAACGATTACGGTCGTCTTTTCAGATTTCAAAAGATCATTTCATGGAAATTCTGCTGTCAGATTATTTTTGAACTCATGCGAGTCTTATCATTGTTTATACAGATTATAGAGTGTTGAATGCGATGGTGCAACATTCTTAAAAGTTCTGGTATCATGCTATATTGTTTTTTTCCATTTGATTATAAAACATTAGGGTAATATCTCGGGCATGTTTCCTCAAAATATCCAATTGTTGTCAATTTGGTTAGATATTCAACTTAAAACAAAACATTTTATCGATACGACAAAAAAATTCGGTAAATTGCTTAACTTCTCTCGTTATGAATTATTACTTTTATTGGGAAGAGTGAAGTGTGATCCAAGTTAGTTCAGTACGTAGTCACAGTATATATGTGTTGCATATACTATCTCTTCCTTTTTATTTGGTGTCATTTTCCATCATAGTGTATTCCTACCAATAGGTTTTCTACTATGCCACAGTTGATTTTTGGGCATAATTTAAAATAAATTCAATAAGTATCCCATATTCACATTTCATATCGACCGCGCGACCTCTGAACAATTGGACTTCCGCATGCCGACGTGATGCCGCGACCGATCGATCGAATTATGAGAAGGGACCGTCTGATGACCCAAATCACGATTTCATATTCAATTTGCTATCACGTTCGGTTGCCGCTCGGTAGCTGTGAAATCTTCGAGTATTTTCGTCAAGCTTTAAGGTAATCAGGGCAATTCGGACTGCCCAGCCTAGCTTAGTATAGCGTATTTTATTATGTCTAAGAAACGCAGCGAATTCGAACCGCCGCGTGCGGCTAATAGTGTAGCGTATTTAAATAAGTTTTCCCAAGGTTCGCGTTTTATTACAACTATTAGGAGGGACGGTCAAACGAATAATTTATTTTCTGAAATATTTTTGAGAAGACATTGACCAAATGACCCTATAGAAGAGCCGCCACTGCTTTTAATACGATGTACTAATTTTTTATTATCGAAAGAAATAGATTAACTCTAAAATACAACACAAGATCTGGCCTGTCTTATGTTTTATAAGATCTCATCGATCCACAGTCAATTTGGTAGCATTACTGAGAGTCTTCTTTTAACCTATGTAATACCTGTAATAAAAGTGTTTACATTCTTTATTATTAAATTTATCTTTAAAGTAATAACTATTTAATGTAACTTTAGGTGAACCAGATATTACCGTCTTGATTACACGTTCAGTAAATCGTAGCTCTTCATCATTCATATAATAAGATCTAAATTTGTAAAAAGCTTTGGGTAAAAAGCCTTGGCGTCTGATTAATATCAGTATTTAAGGTATTTTTACAATATTCTTTTTAGATTTAGAGAGTTAAAATTATTTTCGATCAGACACATCAAATGAGTTGAGTTTCCCTAGGGCATGCTTGAGTTTTGCAGTCCGTTGCAAAAGTTGCGACGTCAAAATATGTTCATTTCCTCAAAATCTACTAGGTAAATATTTCAAAACTTCTTGAAATAGACATTGTTGCGCCATATATCTAGAAATGATTTTAATTTATTTTTTGGGAATGATAAAAGCTTATGATTAATAGCTCGTTGATAAAAGATTGATAACGTCGCTAGAACGAAAGTGATGAGGTCATCACACAATGTGCGTATCAAAACAAGTACTTTGTATCTTTTGTTATTGTTTTTGTGGCTCGCGTGGAATTTTGACGAAAATTTGCAACGATTCTGGCAACTGAGTGATGAGCTTAGTTCTCAAAAAGCAAATACACAAATATATATAATTTTTGTGGTTTAGAGTTCAAAACTATAATGATATAATGTGAAATTTGGATCATTTCAACATCAATATCATTTATGGACATTGCAGACCATCATAGCAAAGCACAAAAAAAAAGGAAGTCATCAATAAATGTTTTTTTAATATTGAAATAACAAGGAAAATTATTTATTTTACTTGTTTTTCTGTTAACAGTGCAAAAACATTTATTTACTAAAATTATTTTTTATTTTTATTTCGCTCATAAAAGGGAAGTATTGTAATTGTGAAAAAAATCAGACTTTTCAGATTTTACGTTTCAGGGTCCCTAGATGACGAAAAACATGTTTTCTCGATTTCGCCGGTCTGTCTGTCGGTCGGTCTATTCGCGGCATAGCTAAAAAACTACTTACCCCATTAACTTTAAATTTTGGTCAAGCATTAAGGGTCATATGGGAAAGAGCTGGTAACATTTTGGTAAAAATCCATTAGGGCAAAACAAAATTACGGCCTAGTGAAATGTTAAAAAAATTATTACTAAGAATGTTCTTATCCAATTTATCTCAAATGCATAAAAATCAAGTATTATGTAGGAATCAACTGGTAAAATTTTGGTACCAATCCAATATGGCGGAACAAAATAGCGGCTTAATAAAATATTTAAAAATTCAGCCTGACAAAAACTACTTAATGACCTTATTTTAAATTGTGTGCCATAACTAAATGTAGTATAGAGATGAACTAGTAAAAGTGTGGTACTAATTCAAGATGGCGGCCAAATAAAACTTTTGTAATCTGAAAAAATCCGTCCGTCGGTTTGTCTGTCATTTCGCAGCATAGCTTAATTACTATTTATCAGATTGACTTAAAAATTTTAGTCAAAAATTAAGGCTAATGTGGGGATGGCTTGGTAATATTTTAGTTAAAATTCAGTATACCGGAACAAAATGACGGCCTGATGCCGCGACCGATGGAAACCTTGTGAAACGCTAAAGAAATTATTACTAAAAAAACTAATTATCCAGTTTATCTAAAATTTTGTTAAAAAATGAAGTAGTGTGTAGGAATTAACTAGTAAAATTTTGGTACGAATCGAGGATGGCGGTTTAACAAAATATTCAAACATTCAGCCTGAAAAAACTACTTAATGAGCTGATTTC
This sequence comes from Kuschelorhynchus macadamiae, assembly GCA_030620095.1. Lineage (NCBI taxonomy): Eukaryota > Metazoa > Arthropoda > Insecta > Coleoptera > Curculionidae > Kuschelorhynchus > Kuschelorhynchus macadamiae. Next base: position 427,066 of record JAUTXW010005498.1, read on the forward strand.
AAATTGTGTGCAATAACTAAATGTAATATAGAGATGAACTAGCAGAACTGTGTTATTAATTAAAAATGGCGGCCAAATTAAAATTTTATATTCTGAAAAAATTACCCTAGCAGGTTACATATACTCGCGTTTCAGCGTCCCTAGATGCCAAAAAAATATGTTCTATAAACTCTTTAGGTGCGTCTGTCGGTTTGTCTGTCTGTCTGGCAGTTGGCGGCATAGCTTAAAAACTACTTATCAGATTGACTTCAAATTATAGCCAAAAATTAAGGCTTATATGGGGATGACCTGGTAATATTTTGATAGAAATCCAATATGCCGGAATAAGATGGTGGGCTAATGAAACGTTAAAAAAATTATTACTTAAAAAAATAATTATCCAATTTGCACAAAAATTAAGTATTATGTAGGAATCAACTGGTAAAATTTTGGTACGAATACAAAATGGCGGAACAACATGGCGGCTTAATAAAATATTTAGAAACTCAGCCTGAAAAAACTAGTTAATGAACTGATTTCAAATTCTATGCCATAACTAATTGTAGTACAGATATGAACTAGTAAATCGGTGGTACTAGGTCAAGATGGTGGAACAAAATGGCGGTCAAATAAAATTTTTGTAATCTAAAAAAATCACCCCACAAGCATTAAATTACTTTTTATTAATTTCTCATTACAAATTCGTAAAACATTTGTTTATTTTTCTTCGGCATTTTCCTTAAACCCGTGATTAGTGGATCAGAAGATACCAAAAATCTATTTAAAATATCCTGGTTTGTGGCTGTTCTTGATGTTTTTCGAGTAAAATGTTCCCGGTAGTTTATAGGTCTTTTAGTCATCAATTGGAAATCCCGATGACATAGCTTGCAAAATGCACGCTCAACGCTTTATTACCCGCTCTTTTTGTCGATATTTAAGATATTAGCTGTTACTGATGGTTCGTCAAAAATCTTCTTGTCGTATTTCCGTCATTGTTAATTCCACTCCCCCTGCCTTTACTTTATCTATATTCAATCCCATTTCGCTTCTAAAGCGGATTTGAATTTCTTTCTCTCTATAAAACTTGCCTTTTCTCCTTCTGACCTAGCCTGCCATTTTTTCCAATCGGTATGATAAGTGTATGAAATATTCTATAAATCTAATCCATGCGTGAAGAGTGGATAAACCGTAGTCTAGAGATGATTCCTTTATTGGCCTCTTTTTAACTTTTTCGATGTCGTTCATTATTTTTGGAGTAGCTCCGCAAATATTACATGCTTGATTTGAGCTCGTTTCGGTCAAAAATTTTTCCATCTATCATTGTCATCTTTAAATCATGTTTCACTAAAAATGTTTTATTCTCACATCTACATTCGGTCAAATGTAATTCCTCAATTTCTTTCTTCACTGAATTGGATTCTTGCAAAGTCAAAGCTGCAGTTTCTTTTTTAAAAGAAATATGAATTGGCCTACAATATCTAGTGGAGGACGGCCGAGGGTTTTGCCAAAATATTTTTTTATTATATTTGGATCAACTTCACTGACTGAAAATAATTGTAGGGGTACGAGTGATATGAGAAATATATCTGAAGCATTTTCTGTAATAGTCTGTTTATATTCGCTGTGACCGGTACTTCCGTTGCAACTCCACTTGTGTATCAAAGTTATTGTAAGGCCGGTATCGACATCAACAGTATGGTCCAAAAGCGCCTGTAGTTGAACCTTTACATCCTATTCGGTGACCTATATATGTTCAGAAGATGGATATCAATTGACCTTTTTTTTATAAGAGGGATAAACATCGAAGTTTTTTCCTTAGCGTCTCTTCTAATTGTTTCATAATTATGCTTGGACATCCTAGTATCGATTAGGCTAAGAGCTTCATCATCTGTATATGGTTTGATAGGTTTTTTGTTATTCCATATGATTATTCCAAGTGTTCATATTTTAGCTGATCGGGTTGGTGTAGTTTCAAGACCTGTTTTAATTAAATTTAGGTCATCCTTTTTTTGCTCTTCTTTTAAAATTGACTTCAACGTACCTTTCAATTGATTTTTGCCGTATGTATCTGCCAGTTCTCGAATTTTTCTTCATTTTGTACCTATTACTGCTTTTTGTAAATGATTTTTCTGGTCTTCCAAAAGAAGTACTCGGGATTTGTAGTATATTCATTTGTGGACAAAAAATTACCTCGTTTTGTTAATTGGTCGCAAATTTTAATTGTTTTTTTTAGCGGATTGTTGATAGATTTCGCCTTGAATATTTATTCTATTGGAAATTTCATTGTAAACTTCTTTCAATTGAATTTCCTTTATTTTCAAACCATAAATTAAAAATCTCTAACTTCTGAATGGTTGTGACTCTTTAGGGTTCTGTAAAAAAAATTTTTAGGTTATGTTACCTCCAATGTCGTTGACAGGTCACGTGCGTCACGGGGCTAATGTCGTTTTGTGCAGCACATGACCTGTCTACGACACTGGAAGGTAAAATAATTTCCAAATTGAAAACCAAGACAAGAAAAACCTTTTCCCGATGACATTTGGAGTTTAGAAATGACAGACATCGATGACTAAGGAATAGAGACTTTAAGTATGTTAAACTGTAGGTTTTTAATTTATTGAAGCAAAAAAATCTTGATTAATAATGTTTTTTCTATTTTTACTGTACGATGTATCTTATTGTAGCAAAAATTATTAATGATGAATACCAACATAAAAGTGTTGGTATCTCATAAAGCGTCAGCTATTTTATTTCTCAAAAATATCTTTAGATAATGTTCTACTAAAAACACCAACGTTGCAAAAACGGTTGATGACGGAAACATACATTTTCTCTACCAAAGAAAAACGTTTTAAATATATCAGACATTTTTAACCACGAATAAAACAACCCTTCAAATCAGCTTCCATGAAATAAAAAATCAAACATTGAATTAACGTTTTAATTTCACTTACGTTGTTCTGCAGCTTCCATATCAAATTTTGTTAATATATTTCCAAATAACCTTAAATAATTACCAATAACTTAAACAATATAATAGAAAAATAATGTGTTTTAAGAGCCCGTTTGTCAAACATTGAAAAGACGCTTCGTTTTGATAGCTGTAGGTATTCTTTTATTTCAGTGTTTTTTATTGTTTAAGCCTACTGGACCTTCTAGTATATTTTAATATTATATTTACTTAGGTTAAAGGTACTTCTAATATAACCCTTATTGGCCATAAATGGTCTCCGAGAAACCACTGTGTAGCGGAACGAAATGGCGGCCAAATAACATTTTAAAAAAATTAACGTAAACAAATCTTCTTATTCAATTGACTGTAAATTTTGGAGAAAAATTAAATATAAGGATAAACTAGTACGAATTCAACATGACGTAACAAAATCGCGGTGTGTGAATGTAAAAACTTCTTATTGAATTAATTTTACATTATTTGGTAAAATACTGAATTAAGTGGTAAAATATTGGTAGGGTTCCAATATATTGGAACAAAATAACGCCCAGTAAAAAGGTGAAAATGACAGTATATGTGTTCCTAAATAACTATGTATTGAACTAAATTGGTTCACACTTCACTGTTCCTAATAAAAGCGAATATTCATAATGAGGGAAGTTTCGGGTATGATTATGCATACGAGAACCCAAAGCGAAATCAGTCAGTCAACGAACGAATGAGGAACGAAATGAGCGGATTTAAGCAGGAAAGACATACACGACGTTGTTAATTGTTACGCCAATACCCGGAGTTTCAGGCGGGATTCAGATTCAAAATCTTAAATACTACGCAAAGTTGACTATTCACTATTATGATTTACAAGGTGTCCGGATTTGGTTGCAAAAGCAGGGTATCTCGCTTATTTTTAAAGATAGAACCTTGCGGTTTTCACGAAGCTGAGCTAATTTTTTGTGAAACTCATGAAGCCGTAAACAACATTTTCATAGCCTTCTTCGTTTATGAGATACAGGGCGAAATAGAAAATTTTGCATTTTGGGACCCCCCTCGTATCTCGGTTATCCTTTAACTTAACGCAAAGGGAAAAATTGCTGCTTATGCAGTTTTGTACGCTGGATCCAGTGGCGTAGTCATATTTTTCATTTGAGTTGTTATTTTTTAGATATTACCTAAAGTTGTGTTTTTTTAAATGGGACACCTTGTATATTTGTCCAGAAATTGATTTTTCCTTTTAAAAGCTTCTCAAAAATATATAATAGTATGGGTCTATTTTAATAAACAACAAAAATTCTAATTTTTATAATTATCATCCCAAATTTTGCAGTAGGCCATGCAAAACAATATCTACATCCTAACAAGAGATCAAAATAAATATGTAATTAAATCTATTTATCAAAATATGTATTGATAATTTCGCACCAAAAAAGTACCACCTACCTAGATTTATGTAACACAAGAACAAAACAGTAATAAATTATTATGTAACAAGGCTTTCAGCAAAAATCAACTGTCGTATAAGAACTACAGTAACCAAGGAAATCAAAAGAACTGTTCAAACTGATTTCCATTTTGTTCTATGCATGCTTCGCACAATTTGCGTATTCGTTTTAGGGAATTAAGCAAAATAACGGGATGATTTTGTAAATAGCAAAAATTTTCTCTTATTGCATTTCCTAAATCTTGGAAATTATCATAGTGGTCTTTGTAAATTCTATTTTCCAGATGTCCCCATAGAAAGAAATCTAAAATCGACAAATCTGGGGACCTAGGGGGCCATCTTATAGGTCCATTTGTTCCGATCCATTGATTGGTAAAATTATTGTCCAGAAATAATCTCGTCATTCCAGAATTGTGTGCAGGAGCACCGTCCTGTTGAAAATAAATTTCGTTAATTTGCGCTAGAGGAACATCGTCAAGTAATTCAGGTATAGCTGTCTCTAAAATTTCTATATAGCGATTGGCTGTTAGATTTCCCTCAAATATATAAAATTTTATATGTGTTCCTAATATGAAGCAGGACACATTTAGACTAAACCTGCCCTGCTGTCTTCTGGGAAATATTTGGTGTTGATTTTCCTGGAATCAGAATCTACTATTGTGCCTATTGAGTATACCAGAATTACTGAAATGTGCTTCGTTTGACCATATAACCATCCTTTCAAAATCTCTAACCATATCGCATCTTTCTCGAAACCAATTGCAGAAGACTACCCGACGCTCTGCATCCCCTGGCTGTAAGTGCTGCACGAGCCTAAATTTGTATGGGTGGTATTTGTGCTTTTTTAGAATTTCTTGAACTCTAGTTTTTGGAATCCCTATGCTCTTCTCACTGGCCCTACAAGAGTTTGTAGGGTAAGCTTCTGCATTAGCCAAAACCGTAATTTCCTCAGCCTCCCGATTTTCTTTATTGTATGTTTTCGTACGAGGTTTGATAAATGATCCGTGATTAAGTAAATTCCGATAAAAAGTGGATATATTAGGTTACCTCCTTTCTGGATATCTAAATAAAAATTAAGCAATAGTATTTCAAAATACCTAAAAATTAACTATTCACCTGTTAAAATACATCTCAGAAGCCGCTTCAACATTTTCATTACTTAATATAAAACAAGCTAACATATCGTACTTTTCATAATGTTCAAAAGTTGTTCAAAGTGGTTTTCTTCTATAATAATACAAATATATTTTTACACAATAAATAAATACAAAAAACTAGCGCTATATTTTATATACGCGTACAAAATTGGGAAATGTCATTTACTTCCAAGAAAATAAAAGAAAACGGCATCGTTTTGCATGGCCTACTGCAAAATTTGGGATGATAATTTTAAAAATTAGGATTTTTGTTGTTGTTTATTAAAATAGACCCATACTATTATATATTTTTGAGAAGCTTTTAAAGGGACAAATCAATTTTTGGACAAATATACAGGGTGTCTCATTTAAAAAAACACAACTTTGGGTCATATCTAAAAAATAACAACTCAAATGAAAAATATAACTACGCCACTGTATCCAGCGTACAAAACTGCATAAGCAGCAATTTTTTCCTTTGCGTTAAGTTAAAGGATAACCGAGATACCAGGGAGGTCCCAAAATGCAAAATTTTCTATTTCGCCCTGTATCTCATAAACGAAGAAGGCTATGAAAATTTTATTTACGGTTTCATGAGTTTCACAAAAAATTAGCTCAGCTTCGTGAAAACCGCAAGGTTCTATCTTTAAAAATAAGCGAGATACCCTGCTTTTGCAACCAAATCCGGACACCCTGTACGCTATTTTATGTTATTGTTTATCGCGCTTCGGCCCTAACCTGGCACACATCTATTCTTGTAAAAAGCAGCTAAGAGGCACAATCCTTTTTTTTTTAATTCGACGAAATGTAATTATTATTTATACTGGGTGTTCTAATAGGCTTAGTAAGGACTAATATGTCGAGTATTGATAAAGCTGAACAATTCAAAATCTGGCAGTGGTATATATACCAACAAACCAACTCTTTTGGATGTTTAAGCTTTTTTCATTTTTTATGGGGATCGAGTAAGAAGGTTGATCACTTTAGTTTTAAATGAAACCCTATATCGAGTTTTACCTTGTTTTGGAGACCTTTAAAAGATAAAAATGTCTGCTCATACCAGGGGTCTCCACGTCGACCTGTGTTCGTATATCGGAGGAATGAAAAAGAAAAGAGATGAGAAAAAAATAAGTGTCTATTTCCTTGTTATTGATAATTTTTTTTTAACATTAGTTACTGGGTTTTGGAAGTAACAACAATACATCATGTTAGTTTATTTCGTCCGGTGTCTACTAGCGCCTAAGCCTTTTGACTTTGTGCTATTTCTACTTAATTATTTTCATTTGCTTTCATCTCATTATGGTTCATACTAATGAAAATAAAGTTGAGATAATTTTTTTATGGAAAATGCAATCGAAATTATAATGAGAAGCCAGACTGGTCAATAAAGCTCTTTTGTTCAGAAGTGTTATTTACAAGTTCGTTACAAATTTTATCATCAAAGATGTTTCCCGATTTAGTGGTTCTTCTATTAAACCTGAAGATCTTGAAATTCAAGATCTAAGAACATTTGCTGATCAACCGAAACAATCACTTCGAGTAGTAGAGATATTGCATGTAATTGAAAAGCAACAAAATTACAGGTATCGAACATATTTTAGTGATAAAGTAATTTTTTTTTGAAAGGCACTGTTAAAAGACATAATTCTTGTTACTGGAGTGATAAAAATCATCACTTGTTTAAAGAGGATCATACACATATAGGCGGAAATTACGGCAAATAAGGTAAATGGTCCATTTTTTATTCATGAAAGCCTTGCCGAACTCTAATACTTACAACTAGAAAAAACTGTAATAAATGGAATTATAGCATTGAAGATGACGATATTGACTATGACCCAGTTTTTCAGCAGGATCGAGCACCCCCGCACTTTTATATGACTCTCAGAGTTTATTGTCATGACTAATTCCCTGGCCGTTGGATTGTTCGTTTAGCTGTTGAATGGCCAGCGCGGTCGTCGGATCTTGATCCACTTGATTTCTTTCTCTTGAGTCATTTAAAAAAGTAGGTGTTTCTTACAAAATCCAATAATTTACAAAAACTACAACCAAAAATTACCGATGTTTGCCTTAGTGGGACGCTCCATAACGTTAGTAGGGAATTTGAAAATTCTTTATTATTAACCAAGAAGTTAACGGTGATCTTTTTCATTTTATAAAATAAAATTAAAAAAATAACAGTTTTTAACTCAATGACTGGAATTTGTATTTCAATACCTTACCATTTAAAAAAAGGTAAAGTATAGAGAATTCCGGTTGGTGCAGAAATTTTGGTCATTTAGAAATCTTCAATATAAAGTAAAATTCGATATAAGGTTGTATTTAAAATTCAAAAGGCCAACCTTTTCTTGTCACGTTTTCTGGGGGTGGCTAGAGGGTTCGTAGATCTTGTAAATTATTGGGTTTTGTAAGAAACACTTGCTCCTTTTAATAACCCTCAAATAAAAGTTCATTATGTAGATACTCTCTGACAGATAAATGAAAGTGCGGGAATGCTTAATCCTGCTGAAAAACTGGGTCATAGTGAATAACATTGTATTCAATATTTGCTACAATTGCATGTATTGCAAGTATAAGGAGCCGGTAAGAGTTTCATTAATAAAATAAAGTAGACCAAATATCTTATTTGCCATAATTACAGCCCTTCCGTTAAGTTTCTGAAGATGCTGTGTGTAAACTTCTTCAAACCAGTGAAGATTTTCATGACTATAGTAATGATAATTATGTCTATTGACTGTGCCGTTTAGAAAAAAAGTTGCTTCATTATTAAGTCATATCCCATACAAGTAATTTGGTCGCGTTTTAATGTTTAAAGTGAACTTTTTAGGGGTAAAATGTATGTTTTTTTTTATAATTTCGTGAACTTTTAATTTACTCACACCCACATCAGTAGCTACTACTCGAAATGATTGCTTTTGTTGAAAAACAAATGTCCCTAGAGCTTGAATTTCAAGAATTTCAGATTTGACAGGGGGACGACCAGATTGTAATGCATCTGTTACAAACTTGGAAACAATACTTCACACATACCTTACAGAAACTGATATATCTGGAAACGCTTCATTAATAAATTTAATTTCGATTACATTATCCATAAAAAATGATCTCTACTTTATCTTCATCAGAACGAATTGTAATTACATGAAAATACTTATGTAGAAACAGTATAAGAGTAAAAGGCTTAGGGGTTAGTACACATCCAACTACATAAACTAACATTTTAATAGCCTCCAACATAAAGTGATATAGGGTTGTATTTAATATTTAAAATTTCAATCCCCTCACTCCAGCCCCAAAAGAGATCGAAAGAGCTTAAACACCCCAAAGAGTTGATTTGTTGATACACATGCAACTGTCAAATTTTAAACTGTTAAGCTATTAGCCCATACTAAGATTTTTCGGACACCTGGTATAAATAAATCTGAACCGCAAATAATAATTGATTCGCTTCAGAAAATAGGAAACAACTTACAGGTTCACTAAAATTTCCCAGAGTTGGCTACTTGATAACCGGCTTATCTAATCAATATAACGAAAACATAGTACAAGAAATAAAAATACATTTTTTTTCCATATACAAAAATCTAAACATGAGAGAATATTTTGGGACATGAAGTGTAAATCTAAAGCTGATTCATCGGAATATGACGCGGAGAATATTTTTTAATTCTGGCGTTATCCTGCCTTGAATACCGCTCCAAATTATCAATTCACCTATTGTTGTTTATTCTAAAGAGCACTGTAAACTGCGAAGATTAATTTTTTACATAATCTATAAAAGTCTTCTGAATTCAGTTTATATTTAAGGGACGATTTTAACATTTTATGAAAGTATTTCAAACAATTTCGTGACCTATGCCTTTTAATAAGTTTAGCAATAATTGGAACACCTAAATGTCTGTGTTAACCAGTTATGCTACACTTATTTGTTAGTATTCATAGGCATAAAGATTTGAAGGTTGATTTAATTTGTGGTTCCATATAAAAATATTAAAGAAAGTATACAATTATGTATCCTCAGCATATAAGTCGATTCATAGTCACCATTTATTAAGAAGACGGACCTGCATGACATGAGTACTTCGTAGGTATGAAGTGCCGCAATGGCCTACCTTAGAAAATCGCTGATGACTTTCATCTAATCTTGATGTTTTGAAACAGAACCTGGACCCGACTCACTGTAGGTAGACACACTCAATACGGCTTTGTTTGCTAGAGCAGGAAGTAGGGCCCTCCTATGTTTATAGCATGCGACCCTGAGGACGGACAGTCCTGGTAACAAAGGCTTTTCTATCTAGAGAGGAAGCCGGAGCCCATTCATCAAGCTAAGCCAAGAGTTTCCAGAGGTCTTGCCCTCGGCACGTAACCCTGGACATGACATCCAGAATGGTTATCTATATCCACGATACCCAGGATATACCGCCCAACGTGGTAGGCCTGACCTTGGTCCAAAATATAATATTATTCTTTCTCTGGTGGCACCGTCTTACTAAAACCAAATATCCTTAATATCAGCATCTTTTAAGTGGTTCGTAAAAATGCTATAATCATTCTTAAATTGTAAACTGAATTGACTGTAAACGTTTTTCCCCAATGTGTTCATAAAAGTACGGGTTAATTCTACGATCAAGCCAGAAAGTAGGCCATACAGTCACATTTTCGAGAAGATTTTTCGTCTTGAAAGTCTATCTAGGATTTTTCAAACCCCAAATGCGACACTTTTGCTTATTTACGTAGCCGTTTGATGAAAATGAGCCTCATCCCTAAAATATTATTTTGCGACAATCTGTTGAAGCATTCATGCGAAAAACACAAGACACTGTAAATTATCTATGTCTCTGCTAACGGTGACGAATCTATGTTCGAGTTACACTTTAACCAAGGTTGGCCGACCTCTACGAGTAGGCTAAAGTGCTTTAGTTTTAGCTACGATCCGATAGCCCCATTTTTAAATCAAATTTTAAAATTTCAATAGAGTTTTCAATCATTTTAATACGTCCTGTCTATTCTGGTATTACTATTATTATTGTTTGAGTTTCTAGACTCACTTCAACTTGTTGATCTATTTAACTGTTCAACTTGATTAATCCATTGTGCCTAATGTTATGATGTGTGTTTATGTTATGAGATTCTAGGTACACACACTTAATATGTTTACAAGCTTATACTATATTTTACGTTTACGATATATTCAATGTACGCATCAAAATAATATGTTTACAGTTTAGAATGTTTACCTGTGCATATGTAGGTAACTCAATGTAATCTTTATTGTTTAAACCTTTCGAAGATAAAAACACTCTACTAAAAATGTTTATTAATCTATTTAAGACCATCTTATTTGAAATACAGAAAAATTGCTAAACACTTTTTCCCAAGGCAATCAGCCAACCAGCCTATTCCCACGAAATGGGTAATTATGTCTCCTATTGCGGCCTGTTGACGGAATCCCACCTATAAACTAATAATGGTACACTAGTACTATATTTACTCGATTTAATTTTCGATTAATGCAAGCGCAAGACGGCCTACAACAAGAATTACTCTGGATTATGTCACAGTACCCTACTGCGTTCATGATTTCTGGGCTTCTAATCCTCATCAGGCAAGCTTGTGCCCAGGGAAATCTAAAAGTCACAGATCATCGATATGACACAATGGAAAGCGAATCTACCTATTTGCAGTTCTTGAGGGTTCCGGTTGAAACCCAGAAATCATGATCGCAGAAGTTTATCAAGAACACATAATCGAAAGTAGTTATTGTTGTAGACCATTATGCACTTGCAAAAATTATTAAATTTAGCAGTTCAATTTTGATCAAATAATAATAATAGTCCACCCTGGGCATATCTCTTATTTGAGGGTATATTCATTTGGAAGTTTTATCTCCAATATTATCCAATTATCAAAAGTAAACTCAAATATTCTAAAATGTGTTCTAAATTCAAATGTAATGATGTCATTACATATTTACTGCTGAAGCATTAAGTACACTAGAAGCACTAGAATGTTTCTAGGGATATTCCTTTGACCAACCAAAAAATGATAATTGTGAGTATCCCATCCTCGCAAATATATTAAGCATTGTGTCCAACTTGTATGCTAAAAAATTCGTTTGAGTTAAGGGGGGTACAGGACTCTTAGGTATTTAGTTAGTCAATAAAGATCTAAGGGATGCAGTTACATCGGGTATATCAATAAAATATATTCCTCATAAAGATACATACTCAATTATTAAAAAAAGTCGTTAGATCTTTGAATTGATTCGCATCAGAATTATTTAGATTTTTGGTTGATCATATAAAACTTAACAAACCCTTTATTAAAATTAAACTGCTGACGATCTGAATTACAGATTATTTGTCTACGACCATAACAGATCAGAGGTGTCTTACTCTTTGGATTAACTAAATCTTCTCCCCCATAAATCAGCCAAATTGTATGTATAAATCTGCATTAGATATTAATGTCGAGAAAATATTTTTACATTATTTAAAAAAGTGTAGGACAAGTATATAATTTAACTGTATGTCTAGATATTTATTTTAGTAAAATTGAGAGTACTACATATTTATTTGGTTGCATCTTTAACGCTTGTTTCTGAAATTATAGCTTATTTTTACAATTTTATTCTACTTAAGTGTAATAAATATACTTTAAAATATCAATAACCATAATTGAATAATATTTGTATCTACGGTCGACCTAGCCAGATCGATTTAACATAGGTAAGTGTTTTTATACGTTTGGTAAATAAGATTAAATTTCAGGTAAAAACATATTTTTCTAGCAATACTTATTATTTCACTTAAAAAAATATAGTTCTAATATTATTGTTTTTATAAATATACATACATAAATATTTATTTTGTAGGGAAAACATAAATAATAATAATAAGTGGTAAATGTGTCTACCAGTATTGTTTCTTTTCAGAAACAAAAACTCTAAACCCATGAGCCAAGAGTGAAAGTCTTCAATTCTCTGAGCGACAAGTCGTTACTTAATATATGAGTGATATCATTAACTTTAGTCCTATAAACCAAAACAACTCGATTAAAATTGAGGTAACTCATTATTTAAAAAATGATTTATTAAATTGAGTTTTTTTTACGGAAGTATTAACTATGTAGAGTGTGCCGTTTAGATAACGTCAGATTGGTTCTGTCTTTTTATGAATTTTTTTATTACATATATCTAGTTAAAATTTCAAACATCTTTCATGTAGCATATAAGTTCAATTATTTCCGAGATATTAAAAACTATTCCAACTTTGAGAGTGGCAGTTTCGAAGTCAACATGACATTAAACTTTTTCCGATTTTGTTCGACAAACTAAAAAACATATTTTTGCCTAAACTAAAATTTAATACCATAAGAAAGACCACAAAAAAATTAAGCTAGGCACGTGCTATTCGTTCAGCCCCAAGCCGAATCATTTAGATCTATATTCAGTTTTCAATATTTGCCAGATTTTCAATCTCTTGTTTCTTTTAATTCAGATAATTGAAAACAAATAGTCACAGGAGAAGATCTGTTACTTGTGAGAATAAGTCCACCATGCATTTTCATCTAAATCATTTCTTTTTCAATTGATAGCGAAATTAAATCAGCTTTACACAATTTACAAATTAAACTTGACTTTAACTTAATTTGGGCAAATATTTCAAATTTCCAGTTTCTAGTATCGTGTAATTAGTTACTTACTCAATTAAAGGGAAAGCGACTGCATTTTCAGGAAAAATGGTAGAAAAATAGGTATGTCTTTTCCATAGCAATTTATTTCTAATATTCTGTGAATGCTACTTCCGGTTATCCATGCTATTGCTGTATACTTCCTAATATTGAGTGTTGGATCAACGCAGAACTGCAATTTCATTCAGCAAATGTGGCCACTAACTTTGGTAAATACGCATGTTTGTCAGGGTTTTTTTTGATTAAACTCTTCAGTAGTTTCATAAAATAACTTGATCTTTAAAAATCCTTTCAGTAGTTAAATAAACCATATTTTTAAATTAAATCAAGTACACTTAAAATAACAAGTACATTACTGTTAAATTTACATAAATTTGTAGCTCTCTATATTGAGCAGAAAATATACTTGAGATTTTTTTGGAAATTCAGTTTCTTTTTGGTAAAAAATTTTAAGAATACAATTTTACTATTATGTTAGCCAAATCAGAACAGATTCAAAATAATTTTTTTTGTTAAGGTTTTCCATGTAGCAAAGACTAACAACTGTATCTTTTTAAGTTTCTAGTACGATTGTTGGGTACCTAATAAACTTAATTTAACAACAATTAAGAGAGTATAAAAGATAGGAACCAACCTTACACACGCTGGATGTTAATCAAAATATGTCTTGTTGGTGTTGATGCGCAGCACCGGGGTTTAAAATATGTACTAACGGTAATTCTCTCGAAAATAAGGTATGTTAATTTTTTTTATTTTTGGAATAACGAATTTTTCAAGAATGTAAATTGGTAAAAATGGGTAAAATCAAAAAAAGAATCAGCCTTGATTTGATTGTAAGTGTAAGATTTTGAATGTACGTTTTTCGATAATTTTGTTAATAAGTATTCTGACTGAAGCTCATTGTGTCTAGAATAAGGCAAGTAGGTATGTAATATAACACTGAAGCTCTAGAATAAATATTTAATTTACACTTGAAATCGATTGGAGATTACTTACGATTTGAGGCTTTGCGTTATGAAATTAAGTAAATAAAGACAATGCCGAGAGAACCAGTTTGGGAAACAATATTTATTGTAGATCCCCTTCAAATAAATAATAAAATCTGTCAATTTTTTTTCAACAGTTCTCAGTTTTTAATTTTATATTATATATCAAATACAGATGTTATCTACATTCTACAGTTATATAGTATAGAAAGTACTAACTAAAAATAGCGTATTTCTATTTTTTGAGTGATGATGCCCTAGTATGGAGAAATATATAACCACTTTTTACTTCCCTCAATCAATCAAATCTGCACGTTTCAGGGAATCTAGATGCCGAAAAACACATTTTCTAAATTCCGTCGGTCTCTCTGTCTGTCCGCAGCATAGCTAAAAAAAAACTACTCAATTGACCTCAAATTTTGGTAAAAAATTAATGGTCATATGGGGATGATCTGGTAATATTTTGGTAAAAATCTAATAAGACGAAACAAAATGGCGGCCTAGTGAAATGTTAAAAAAATTATTATTAAAAAACTACTTATCCATTATAATTCAAATTTCCATACACATCAACTATTATGTTAAATGGCGGCTTAATAAAATATGTACTAATTCAGCCTGAAAAAACTGCTTAATGGATTGATTGACTTCAAATGGTGTGCTATAACTAATTGTGGCATAGGGATCAACTAGTAAAATTGAGGTACTAATTCAAGATGGCCGAACAAAATGGTGGCCAAATAAACTGCTTGTAATCGTAAAAAAGCACCCTTTTTTACGTATCTTTTTTACATATCTTCACGTTTTAGCATCCCTAGATGCCAAAGAATATGTTTTACTAGTAAAATTTTGGTACGAATCCAAGATGGCGGAACAAAATGACGGTTTAATAAAATATTTAAAAATTCAGCCTGAAAAACTACTTAATGGATTGATTTCAGATTGCTTGCTACTAGTAAAACTGTTACTAATTCGATATTGCGGAACAAAATGGCGGCCAAATGAAATGTTAGTAATCGTGAAAAAAATCACCCTCTCAAGTTTTACATATCTTCATCCCTAGATGCCAAAAACATGTTTTCTTAATTCCGTCGGTCCTTCTGTCGGTTTATTAGTTCGCGGCATACTAGATTTACTTCAAATTTTAGTCAAAAATTAAGGGACATAGGTAATATTTTGGTAAAAATTAAATATGGCGGAACAATGTTAAAAAATTATTACTAGCAAAACTAATTACCTAATTTATCTCAAATATTGCAAAAGAATCAAGTGTTACATAGGAATGAACCTGTAACATTTTGATATGAATCCAAGATATCAAAACAAAATAGCGGCCTAATAAAATATTTAAAAAATCAGCCTGAAAAGACTACTTGTTCGACTGACAATTTTGCAGAAAAATTAAATATGAAAATAGGCTAAACTAGTACGAAATCAACACTTATTGAAAAGGGCGGTATGTGTCAATGTAAAAACTATCTAATGAATTTAAATTATGCCTAAAAGTTAAATGTGGCATAGGTAGAAAAAAACTGATAAAATATTGGTACGAATCCAATATGATGGAACAAAATGGTGCCCAATAAAAATATTCGAACGACTGCGACTATGTACTAAATAAATTGGGTCACACTTGACTATTCCTAACAAATGGAAACAAATCATAATGAGGAAAGTTCCGGGTGAAGGAAATTTATCGATTTTTTATTTAAAAAAATTTAATACGATGTTATAGATAAATGTTCGAATTGCCTTAGTCCAAATTTGAAGTTGATCTAGGAGATCTGCACTTTCTGTGGTGCTTCTACAAACATGGATTTTCTAAGTGTAAAAGGTAGTGTGCAAATTTTAAAGAAAAACATGTATTTTTAATAATTACTTTAATGTGATCTAACGTCGCATTTAAACATAATTTCGATTTTTTTTTAGATATTGCAAGACTTAAACATTATATATATATATATATATATATATATATATATATATATATATATATATATACCGTTAGATGGAATATGATCTATTTATAGCAAGAACAGGTACCACAATATTTTCCATGTAATATTTGTTTGTTTAAGCTATTATTAAAAAAAGCTGCAAAAATTCCTAAACGCGTTTACAACATTTTGTTTTATGAATTTTCAAGGACAGTTTTAAAATAGTGTCAATATTTAACATATCGAATGACTATTATATATACAAGGTGTATATAAAAGAACATAAAGCATACGATTTTACTTTTTCCCCGCACATGACATCGGTTTACAGGAGTTTTGGATAATTACTCTTTGATCATACCTAAAAACTCAGAAGAATGATGTATTTGATTCTAAACACTTTCTGTGCGTAATATGCAGGAGCATCATCGAAGTTTTTGGAAAATCCGCTTGCCATGGCTAAGATCCATTTCCAGCATCAATTTTCATTAAATGGTTATTATTAATTGTTAAACATTTTACAATTTATGGATAAAACATAGTCTAAATATCAATTATATTAGTAATACTAATTACCTCACTTAGGATGTTTGAAGATCTATAGATAGGGCGTGGTGCTTCCGTACCAAATTTCCTGCTTTATGAATAAAAATATGTTAAAGCATAAATTATTGCTATCAGTTGCGTAATAAGCATTTTGATTTAATAGATATTTAGGATACAAGTGGGATACAATCATCAAAACTAAATCTATTATCAAAAACTTTTTGAGTTGTATTTGCAGGCTCCTTAATCTAGCAGTCTCAAAAATTTGAATTTCAATTTTTTACAAAGTAACTATGAATATACGTACTTACCGAAAATCAAAGTATAAGAAATTTTCCCAATTTTTAGATCAAGATTTGATTTATCAAATCAAAAAATTCATCCAAAGTTTGTCAAAAATACAATCATCGTCTTATTAGGACGTGATGTAGGTCAAAGAGTTGTTATATTAGTGACAATGTTAATGCAGTATAGAAAGCAAATTATAAAGAATATCTAGGGTATATTTTATGGAAAGAAAATTCAGTATGGGTTAATTTCTTTGAGACATAGAAAACCATATTTCATTACCAGTGAAAATCACCAAGACCAAAATACAGTACATTATATGAGACAAGGAGATTTTAATAAAAAATATTTTCAATCCGTCATATCAAATATGGTTCCATAACGTAATTTATACACGATACACGTCAGCCTGTGGAGTTATAAAATAGGCAAATAATTAAGAAAAATGTAGTTGATCTATTAATATTATAGATACGACGTTTTAGACTTATGCTTAAGAGTTTACTTATTCAGAAGCATAATCCGGAATCCCTTTTACTTATCCATAAACATATATATATATATATATATATATATATATATATATGATATGGCAATTAATCCATATTGACTTGATTGAAGAAACAGACAAATTGTTTGATCTAGCAAATTAGTAAATTAGCTTTCTGTTTTCTCTCTTTACTACTTTTTAAACTAAACTCATTTCAATAAACTTGATGAATGCATTTTTTATTTTGCACATTTACATGCATTTTTACAAAATATTGCTTTTTTGTCTAATTTTCAGAGCTAACAAATGTTTGCACATTTTTTAAAAATGTACTGCGGCCCTATAACCACCTGGTATACTGTTACCATTTCTAAGTAAAAACTTCCAATAAAGCTATGTTAGACTATTAGGTATAATTAATTTAAGTACTTTATAGTGTTTTTTTTATTTAAAACCAAATCCAAAACTAATAAATTTAGAGATATAGTGCGTTACATAAAGATCTAGAATTCACTTTAGAACCCAAAAATATAGAAAAATTCGGGTGTTCCATTTAAAAAAAAAACTTTGGGGTGGCCGCGGAGTGAATAGAAATAAATTAAATATTAAAAAAATTCAAGCTCCTGTTCTATAACTTTCCTATGAAAAATTTTTGTTAAATTTATTGTACTTCTGCAAGAATCCAAATGTATAATATGAGTGAAACATAAAATGTAAATTGCTAAATCTCATGTAGTAATAGAGGAAGTTTTTCATTGTTAATTAATTAATTAAAACAAACACGTGTGTACCGAGCACGGGGTTCGAAAGTAATGTAATTTTTTTTTCCGACACATTTAAGTCAACCCAGCCAAAATTGAATTTGTACACAAGTATTCAATTAGATGTATGAAATGTAACCTCAAAATAATGATATACAATAAATGATCGCTTGTCTAGTCTGTGATAGAAAGTCTCATAAAATCGAGGAATTAGAATTTTCTTTACTAATGGCCCGGTAGTTTCGTACTAAAGTCGCAAACACAAGTTTTCATATTAGTATCTTATTTTTAAATAAATAATATTTTTAATGGCTCACGTTTATTTAAACTGACTCTACATTCAACTTCACCGTAAAGTACTTTAACCTTTTGATATATTTCTCGACTATTTTTACCCAATATTAATTACATTTTCTTTTTTGTAAAACAAAAAATGAAATTTTTTACTATAAACGGTTTAGATTTGGCGTGTGTTTATTATTGTTATTAAAAAACTACTCATCCAATTTGTCTCATATTTTGCAAAAACATTAAGCGTTATGTTAGAATCAACTAATAAAATTTTGGTATGAATCCAAGATGGCGAAACACAAAATGGCGGCTTAATAAAATATTTAAAAACTCAGCCTAAAAAACTGCTTAATGCTTTGTTTTCAAAATGTGGGCAATAACGAAATGTAGTAAAGGAATCAACTTGTACAATAGTGGTACTAATATAAGATGACCGAACAAAATGGCGGCCAAATAAAATGTTTCATGCTGAATTTTTAAATATTTTGAAAAAATCATCCTCTCAGGTTTTACACATCTTTACGTTTTAGCGTCGCTAGAAGCCAAAATATACGTTTTATCAATTCCGTCAGTCCGTCTATCTGTCTGCTTGTCTGTCTGAAAAAATGAAATTTTTTACTATAAACGGTTTAGATTTGGCGCATGTGCGTTAGAGCCGTATTTAGTTTCTCAAAGTCTCGATGAGAATTGGATATTTTTTTTCGCTTCCTCTAGTACTGATGATTCAAGTTACCTTCCATGTGAGTTCTACTTAAGTTTTAAATTATTTTTATTGAAATAGTGGATTTTCATCACTTTCCTCAATCAAGTATATTAACTCCAAAACTTCTTAGAATAAAGTTCTAAAACTAATGTTATTCCAGCTTTCTCAATATCTAAAATATTTTGGTTTTGTTAAAAAATAGATTTATATCCGTTTACTTAAAAGTGATTGAAATATTTAAACTCAATTTCTACCTATACCATTTTCCCCCTCGTGACCCTCCTTTTTAAAAAGTTTTAATGCGATAGAGATTTTGAAAGTATATTAACATTGGTAAAGTGCGGGACACGAAAGAAAACCGGGCGGAGTCCAGAACCGGAAACCAGTGGTGTTCCGTCGTTCTTTAAATAATATGGCACTCCTTTTTGACTATACGCACTTCAGATAATTAAAAAATGTAACCTTTATCTATATTTGTCTGTTTTCTTTCGTGTACGGCACTACTATATCTCTTTTGTGTTGCAAAAACGGCGAACTTTCGAATTTTAAAATGATTTAATTTTGGTGTGGCCGTCTGTCTCCGTTTGTCATATTACTTTATACAGAGGCCGTCATTGTGAAGTACTATACAGGGCGTTTCCTAATTGCGTGCTGATGTTAAAGAGTTTTTTTTATGTCCTAAAAGTCTTAACTTTTGAGATACAGTATGGTAAAGTTTAAAAAGAAAACATATTTCATCCAATTTCTGATGCTGTTGTAGATAACTGCATGAAATTTGATTCACGTCTTCTATGCATAAAGGAACATACGGATTTACTCAGGTTAATTACATATGCACGCCACTGTTAGAAATTTCAAAAATTGATTGTTAATAAAAAATGCCCTTTTATGCATAAAAGACGTGTATCAAATTTCACACAGTTATTTATCTACAATAACATCAAAATTATGATTGAAAAAAAATGTTTTTTAAAACCCTGTATCTCGAAAGTTAAGACTTTTAGGTTCATATTAAACTTTTTTCTTAAAAAGGTCCAAGAATTACTGCCCTTTAACATTAGCACGCAATTAGGAAACGCCCTGTATAGTACTTCAAAATGACGCCCCCTGTACAAAGACAGACGGAGACAAACGGTCACTTTTAGCATACCCGAATAGTCCAAAGTCGAACTGCATAAGTTAAAATTTTGATAAATCTTGTTCACTGGAATCAGTGCTGGCTCCCATACTATAACTACATTAAATAATTACGAAATTGTAGTGGAGGATTCATGGTTTAAAACTATTTTGTGGGGTTTTCGCGTTATAAAATTGGAAAAAAATAAAAATAAAATATATTTACCTTATAAATTCAATAGATAATCTTTAGTTCTGGGTACCTTCATAGTGGACCCAGAACTTAAGACTATCTATTGAATTTATAAGGTAAATATATTTTATTTTTGTTTTTTTCCAATTTTATAAGGCAAAAACCCCAAAAAATAGTTTTAAACTATAACTACATTAATGTGTTAATTTTGGATAAATACGAGTTCTGTAGTTTTCCAAATATTAATTGCAATATTAAATAATTTTTGACATCCAGTATAGAACAGAAAATTAATGATTTTGAAGCAGTTTATTGACAGCTACTTTATGAACAATTTTACAAAATAAATAGAATATTCTTAGCCAAGTATTGTAGTGTCGCTTTTATGTACAATGTAATTAGCTGTATGCGGAAAAGTACTCGGAATTAAAATCTGTAAAGTGGTGTCGGGGGTCTCTCGGTATGCTCTTTTTTCTAAAGTATTGGCAACTTGCTGTTATATCGGATTCTGCGTGAGATTCTAACATCTTTATGTAGCACACCATATACCCAAAAATGAACAGTTTTCGAAATAAAATTAGTTTTTCAAAAAAAAAATGTTAATCTCAAAATGTCTAAATTCGAAAACCCAAACAACATACCCAAAATATGATGATGGCTGTCTATGGTCAAGTCAAAACAGTTACCTTTATTATTTTAAGTTACTTTTCCAAAATAATCTACAACGGGTTTAAAAAATAATTCAATTATGCTACTTTATGAACAATTTTACAAAATATATGAAAAAAAACTAAGCCATTTTTGAGGTGTCGGCTATGATTCTAATGGTTCGATTCCTTCTAAATCGTTGTCTTCCTCTGAAAATGATGAGGTTTCGTAGTCACTACTTGAAGATCCCAGTGTGATAACTAAATCATCAATAACCGTTTCAATTTTGTCATCTGCTTTCCAGTATTTATCTTCAATAGAACGAACATGTTTAACATACGATTTCCAATTTTCAGCCGATATTGAGTCAATCGCTTCTAATGTTATTTTATTTAGATCTTTAATTGAAAGTTCACCGGTGTTGCGCTCTCGAATATATTTTTTTAATCCTGCCCATGCAAGTTCAATAGGGTTGAGGTCGCACATGTATGGAGGCAGTCTTAAAGGTGTATGACCAAGGATACATACGTAAAAGACCGTCAATTTTATACTTTTTTTCTCTAGGCTGGTTGGCTGATATTACTTCATATAATTAATATTTTCTCCATGTTGGATCACATACAAGATTGTTCGATTTAAGCCACGATATCATATGAGCTTTTATAGAGTATTTAGTTGGCACTTTATCTTCTACGTGAGAATGATAAGACGCATTATCCATTACCACGACTGAGGTTTCTCGAGCAACCACTTTTCAAAATTATCTCTATACATCTGTCCATGATAGTCTCCAGTTGTTAGTCCCGAGCGAAAAACTAAAGCAGCACCTGGAACAAATCCGGCTTCTGAACCAGCATGAACTATAATAAAGCGACTACTAGAGCGGATTCCCTGAACAACACCTCTAAAACTTTCACTTTGCCAGCATTTGTTCACTGTCATATCACTATCTATCCAGGTTTCGTCTAGATACACAATATTGCGTCCTTCTTGCCTATATTGCCTTACAGTTGATAGATGTGTCTCCCGCCAGTGAAAAATATTTGGTCTCTCAATGAGCAATTTTCGTTTATTTTGGCACTTGCGCCAAACAAAACCATTTGATCGTAAAAGCCGATTTATGGTTTTATACCCGTACGGAAAATTTATTTTGTTCTTTACAGCACAAAGTAGGGGTTTGCAGGTCGGAACCTTCTTCAAGTTTATATAAAAATCCTCTTTTGTTCATCAAATTACTTGAAAATCACCATCGTCAATTTTATCTTTGTTTGATTGAATTTAAAGGTGAAGTAGAACATGAGCGATCATTATGTTCTCTTTGAATTTTTCTTACTACTTACTACTTTCCGAAACACCAGTGTAAAAAGCAGCGCGTTCTGTACGATTTTGAATTGGAATAGTCAAACTATTATTTTCAGCTTCTCTAGTACAGGCCTCTATAACGCTCGCAATAACTTCACGTGCACCGCTTCGAATTGTTTTTCCTCTTTTGCTCGCCATCGTTACTTCGAAATAATAATTCAAATTCAGCGCAACGCATTTATATAGAAATGAAAATAAATGCTCGAAATGTATAGACGCCACTGGAAATAGCTAGAACCTTCTAGCGGCAAGAGCATGGAGACTGTAGACACATCCCAATTAGAAGTGGGCCAGTGCGAAATTTATTAAATCCTCGATTAATTTTCCATACCGCTTAGCTGGCGCATTTTATAGGTGAAGCGGCAAACTGTTACAACACATAAAATAACACAAAATTTATTTGCGTACAAAAATTTTACTTTTCCGCCTTCTTAAGACTATGAACCTTTATTTTAAGGACCGCCCGGTTTTCTTTCGTGTCCCGCACTTTATTAAGTCTATATTTACCCCAATTTTCTCGTCAAATTCTAATTGAAACCTATTGGAAAAAAGACATTAACTCACGTTATTCCGTTTTTCCAACTAGTTTGGAAAAGTAAAATGGAAAAATTGTCTAGAATTCACTTTTGAATCCAAAAATGTAGAATTATACGAGGTGTTCTATTTAAAAATATATAACTTTGGGTGGCCACGTACTTACTTAATAGGAATAAATTAAATATTTAAAAAATTCAGTCTCCTGTTCAACAACTTTCGTATGAAAATTTTTTGTGTACCCAAAATTCAAAAAGAGGAGGGACTCTCCTTGTAAGTTTAGTTCACTAAAATGTTGTTAAATTTATTATACTTCTGCAAGAATCGCGCTGTATAATATGAGTCAAGCTTGAAAAGTAAACTGCTAAATCTCATGTAGTAATAGAGGAATTTTTTCATTGTTTATTAGTTAAGGCAACACGTGTGTACCCAGCACGGGTTTCGAAAGTAATGCAATTTTTTTGGCGCCACATTTAAGTTAACCCAGCCAAAATTTAATTTGTACACAGGTATTCAATTAGATGTTTGAAATGTAAGCGCAAAATAATGATATGCAATAAATTATCGCTTGTCCAGTCTGGGATATATAATGGCTCATATAAATCTAGGAATTTAGAATATTCTTAGCCAAGTATTGTAGTGTCGCTTTTAAGTACAATGTAATTAGCTGTATGCGGAAAAGTACTCGGAATTAAAATCTGTAAAGTGGTGTCGGGGGGTCTCTCGGTATGCTCTTTTTTCTAAAGTATTGGCAACTTGCTGTTATATCGGATTCTGCGTGAGATTCTAACATCTTTATGTAGCACACCATATACCCAAAAATGAACAGTTTTCGAAATAAAATTAGTTTTTCAAAAAAAAAAAAATGTTAATCTCAAAATGTCTAAATTCGAAAACCCAAACAACATATCCAAAATATGATGATGGCTGCCTATGGTCAAGTTAAAACAGTTACCTTTATTATTTTAAGTTACTTTTCCAAAATAATCTACAACGGGTTTAAAAAATAATTCAATTATGGCGTAATATATAAGGCAATAATGCGTTTTTTTTTAAATAGAAACCCTGTATTTTATGATTTTGTTCGATGCCTTTAAAAATTTAGGTCAAATTTCGTACGACATTTTCTATGCCTAAAATGAGATCTTAACGCATGTTTAAGGCCAAATAATGCTTTACTTAAAAAAGTGGGAAACTGATATTTGAATCACAGTTCTGTTTTCTACATTATTAGTAGACTTGCCAGAATAATACTTTTAGCATATTTTAGATCCAAAATAAAAAAGTTATGCAAACCAAAATATTTAATTTGATTAAATTTGATACAAAATAGAAGCTATTAATCAGGATTAAAACATAACTATTCTTATTCTATTATTATTTAAGTATATGTTCAAATACATTACTATACACCTCTAAACATGTGTGTATTCTTGTAGCAAGACGGTTATGAGTGACCTCTCTGGTTGTAGTGAACGAAGGGCTTGCGTGACTGGATCTGCATAAACAATGTTATTAATACCTATGTCCCCAAAGAAAATAATCCAATGGGTGCAAATCGGGTCAACGGGCAGGCCAGCGGAAAGGGATATTATTGACAATCCAATGGTCCTCAAAAATTGCATATAAAAACTTTTCTTATTTAAAATTATGCGGCGGGGTACCATCCTGTTGTTACCAGGCATAAAGGAATTCTCTTTCTTGTAGTCGGTTTAATGCCGGCAAAACTTGATTTTCCTAGGTATACCTAGATACATTTCGACCGGCAAGTTTTTCATCGTAAAAACAAAAACACAAAATAATAATGTTGCGAACCAGAAGCGGAATTTTCACTGCTCAAAAATGACTGTTATGTCGATTATTCAATTTTTGAAAATTTAGCTTCATCGCACCAAATACTTAATGTTGCTGGAAAATTTTAAATCTTCGTGATTTTTCTTTGTTTCCATCTATGCTTTTGCAAAATCCCATGAACACTTAAAGCACACCCGTAAATTTACTTCTGGTTCGCCCAAGGAGTCATTCGGATAGCAGTAAAAAAGCCAAATGTGTTAACTCGTTCATCATCTACCATTGATTTTCGTTTTACTATTTTTGATTTAAATGTTCCATATAGAACAAGGTTATTTATTAATCGTCAAACCTTTTTTTTGTTGGGTCTCGGGTTCTCTGGATGTCTTTCAGCAAATGTACTACATGTTAGGTCAATAATACGGTTACATATGCCATAAATGATAACAATAATTTAATCTTCGTTGATATAATAACCTAAATTTTCTGTCATTTTAACGACAGCACGATGGCGGCTTCCACTAAGTTGCCCGTAAACAAGCTTTTGTTTTCATGACAACTGTGATTTAAATATATATTAGTTTACCGGTTTTTTAAAGCAGAACTTTAAAAAAATGCATGATTGCATTTTAGGTAGCATGTATTATACGAAAGTTTTCAGAGGAATAGAACAAAAAAAAATACTGTCGGTTCTATTTGAAAAAAAAAGAGTTATTGCTCTTTATATTGTCCCATAATGGTAATTTCAAAATTGACGTTAGGAGCCATTTTTTTTAACAATATTTTTCATTTTAGGTATAGAGTATTTAGAATTTTACCAGAATCCTAAAAGCGTTTAAAAATAAGGATTTCTATCTGAAATAACAAACTTGATAGGCACTTCTGGTATAACCGGATGTTGCCATTATTTTAGAAAAAAAAGAGCATAGCGAGTAACTCCTCTTACATATTTAAATTTGGGCATACGGCTAACGGGCCATCATCTTAACACAACCCACCCAACATTTAAAAGAAAAGAAAAATACTTTATGCTCATCGTTGGACTAAAGAGCCTCCATTTCGGTCTCCCTCAGGCCCTGCCTTGTGAAAAAAAAAATCTTGCAGCTGGAGATACTTATTATATTCAATGGATTTGGAAAAAAGCATATGTGAATATATAGAGCAAAATTCTGTAATACCTAAAAAAGTAAAAATAGAAAAGTGTAGTGCAATTAATGATGTGGATAGTAATAACGAATCTTTTAAAAGTGATTCCTCTGAACATTTTGATTAAGAAGCGTTAGTCCAGAGAAGTTGGAAAAGAAAAATCCTAGACGATTTGTGCGATAATATTCCAGATAAATGATTAATATGAACTATAAAAATTTCCCCGTTGAACACTGTGAATCAAAACATTTTGTGTTATTTAATAAGTTTTTTATTTTTTATCCGATTTTAATAATTTTTGGATATCTTATAGGCAAATACATTCTGAGCAAGTGATCATAATATCTTTAAAAAGCAATACTGAGCCGGATTTGGGGTTTTCTTCGAAAGCGATACATTTAAGTTTGTTGAAAAAACATGCCAAATTATATTTTTTCCCAGCATTGCTATTCGCAACCAAGCTTTAATACAATGCAATGAAAGTAAATAATGTTCTGCCCTTGATTGTGGTTTGGTGTATAGTAAGGTTTAAAATATCTGAAGAAGTTTATGAATAGTAAGCTATATTGATCGCAACACTTAAAATTTTCAGGACTAGAAAATGGAAATTTCCTAGTTTTCAAGTATTTTTTTCTTTTCCCATTTATGTATCCAGTGACTTCGCAGTGAGTAAAATCCATTCAATTTGACACTATACTCTATCATGCCACATGACTTCCTGTATGTTAAAACATCAAGACGAGACTTTCTAAATAGTTAGCTTTTGCCGCTTTAGTCTTTTCTGGGGAAGAAGAATACAGTTACGAAGGACATACACCTCTTTTCCACATTCCCTTTCTCGTATGAACTTTTTTTTTCAGAGAACTATACAGGGTGTGTTAAGATGATGGCCCGTTAGCCGTATGCCCAAATTTAAATATGTAAGAGTTTCTCGCTATGCTCTTTTTTTTCTAAAATAATGGCAACATCCGGTTATACCAGAAGTGCCTATCAAGTTTGTTATTTCAGATAGAAAACCTTATTTTTTAACGCTTTTAGGATTCTGGTAAAATTCTACATACCCTATACCTAAAATGAAAAATATTGTTAAAAAAAATGGCTCCTAACGTCAATTTTGAAATGTGTAAATTCAAAAACCCAAACAACATATCCAAAATATGATGATGACCGCTTGTAGTGAAAACAGTTACCTTTTATTATTTATTAGTTTATAGGGTGTTTAAAAAAATAATTTTATTATTGGACAATATAAAGGTTAATAACTCGTTTATTTTTAAACAGAACACGCTGTATATTTTTTTGTTCGAATCCTCTGAAAATTTAAGACTAATTTCGTATAATACTTCCTACCTAAAATGAAATCTTAATGCGCTTTTAGGGATTTTTTAAAGTCCTACTGTAAAAAACCGGTAAACTAATATATATTTAAATTACAGTTGCCATGGAAACAAAAACTTAAGTTATTATATTAACGAAGATTAAATTATTGTTACCGTTTATGGCATGTGTAACCGTATTATTGACCTAACATGTAGTACATTTGCTGAAAGACATCCTGAGAACTCGAGAGCCAAGAAAAAAACGGTTTGACGATTATTAAATAATCTGTTGTTCTGTATGGATCATTTAAATCAAAAATAGAAGAGCAAAAATCAATGGAAGATGGCAAAGAAGGTTAAACGTTTGACATTTCTCCCAGGTCCAACCGTATGTGAAATTTTGTAAATGGTTTTTAGAGAAAAATCATGAAGATTTAAAATTTTTTAGCAATATTATTTGGTGCGATGAAGCTAAATTTTCGAAAAAGGAATAATCAACATAACAGTCATTTTTGACGGGCGAAAGGTACATAGTTATACATAGGAAAATGAAGTTTTGCCGGCATCAAATCGACTACGAGAAAAAGAACTTCTTCATAGCTTTGATTTTTGTGGACCGTTGGATTGCCAATAAAATACTTTTCCGCTGGCCGTCAGTTCGCCCGATTTGGACCCATTGGATTATTTTCTTTGGGGACATATCAATAATATTGTTTGTGCAGATCCAACCACCACCAAAGAGGATATGAACATTCGTGTCACGCAAGCCCTTCGTTCACTACAACCAGAGAGGCCGCTCATAACAATCTTGTTAAAAGAATTGACGCATGTTAGAGGTGAATAGTAATGGGTTTGCACATATACTTAAATAATAATAGAATAAGAATAGTTATGTTTTAATCCTGATTAATAGCTTCTATTTTGTATCAAATTTAATCAAATTAAATATTTTGGTTTGCATAACTTCTTTATTTTAGATCTAAAATATGCAAAAAGTATTATTCTGGCAAGTCTACTAATAATGTAGAAAACAGAACTGTGATTCAAATATCAGTTTCCCACTTTTTTAAGTAAGGCATTATTTAGCCTTAAATATGCATTATGATCTCATTTTAGGCAAAGAAAATGTCGTACGAAATTTGACTTAAATTTTTAGAGGAATCGAACAAAATTATAAAATACAGGGTTTCCATTTAAAAAAACGCATTATTGCCTTATATATTATTCCATAATTGAATTATTTTTTAAACCCGTTGTAGATTATTTTGGAAAAGTAACTTAAAATAATAAAGGTAACTGTTTTGACTTGACCATAGACAGCCATCATCATATTTTGGATATGTTGTTTGGGTTTTCGAATTTAGACATTTTGAGATTAACATTTTTTTTTTTGAAAAACTATTTTTATTTCGAAAACTGTTCATTTTAGGTATATGGTGTGCTACATAAAGATAATAGAATTTCACGCAGAATCCGATATAACAGCAAGTTGCCAATACTTTAGAAAAAAGAGCATACCGAAAGACCCCCCGACACCACTTTACAGACAGACACTACAATACTTGGCTAAGAATATTCTAAATTCCTAGATTTATATGAGCCATTATATATCTCAGACTGCACAAGCGATAATTTGTTCAAACATCTAATTTAATACCTGTGTACAAATTAAATTTTGGCTGGGTTGACTTAAATGTGGCGCCAAAAAAATTACATTACTTTCGAAACCCGTGCTGGGTACACACGTGTTGCCTTAAATAATAAACAATGAAAAAATTCCTCTATTACTACATGAGATTTAGCAGTTTACATTTCATGCTTGACTTATATTATACAGTGCGATTCTTGCAGAAGTATAATAAATTTAACAACATTTTAGTGAACTAAATTTACAAGGAGAGTCCCTCCTCTTTTTGAATTTTGGGTACACAAAAAATGTTTAATATAAAATATTTAATTTAATCCTATTAAGTAAGTACATGGCCACCCAAAGTTATATATTTTTAAATAGAACACCTCGTATAATTCTACATTTTTGGATTCTAAAGTGAATTCTAGACAATTTTTCCATTTTACTTTTCCAAACTAGTTGGAAGAACAGAATAACGTGAGTTAATTTCTTTTTTCCAATAGGTTTCAGTTAGAATTAGATTTATAATATATATCTATATATATATATATATATATATATATATATATATATATATATATATATATATATATATATATATATATATATATATATATATATATATATATATATATATATATATATATATATATATATATATATATATATATATATATATATATATATATATATATACTAGTGGGTACCCGCGACCTCTTTCGTATATATGACCAATAATGAAAGGGGTGTAAAGAGGTACTTAAATCGCCTCATTTGAGTACCTTTTTATAACCACGTTTGTTGTTGCATTCTCTGGCTGTAAAATAGTCAAGTTACAACGCAAACTTACTCTAGAGCATGCGACATAGAGTTGACCACGGGAAAAAAATCGTAGCCCAAGTCTACTTCAGCGCTACTTAAGGATTATTCTTTGTTAATTGTCATGACGAAACAAAGTTTTAAAGGAAACTGTACACGTTTAAGCTGAAAAGGATAGTCTGACGGAATTAAAGGGATACGTAGTATAAAAACTGTTTCTCCCAAACCAAGGCCGGAAATAATAGTAGACTCTATCACATTGTTTTGTAATGTTTTAACCTGGTGTTTTAAATCTCGAATAAGCATCACTTGTGCCCTTTAAAGTTAACTCATGAGGAGTGATTTAGAGAAGTGTTTAGAGACTGTAGGAACTCGACAGGATAATTAACAGCATTTTCTTGGTCTATAACTACATCTATTGAGTAGTTTGTTAATTTTGGAGCAGTAATTTTTTCCAATAAAGCTAGATTTATTTCATCTGCTGTGCAATTTTTTTGGAGTTAATATAGCTCGTTCTTTAAACCAAGAATCGGTTTTATTTTGACAAGTTTCGAGTTCACTATAAACATTTAAGGGGTAGTTTTACCCATTTGGAAACTGAGCTTCGAGGAATCCTTTCTTATCGAACCTCTGCACTCTAAAATAAAGCTGTTTGCGCAAGCTCAACTTTCTTCGGCAAACGGTTTGAGAAAGATTGCAAAAATTAATCAATGACCCGATTTTTTCAAAAACCCTGTGAATTTATAAAAAATCTTAAATATGTAATAAAATAAAATAAAAAGCACGTGTCCAAGGGTTTTTCCGATTAAATAATTGTGTTTTAAATAAAAAATATAATATTAAAGGGGTGGTATCAGCACCTTGGAAACACCGTCCCCATTTTTAAAAAAATTTAAAATATGTAAAAAAATAAAATATAAAGCATATTATGTTCAAGCGTTTTCCGAATAACTAACGGTTTTTTAAATAAAATATAATATTTAAGGGATGGTTTTACCCCTTTGGACACATTGCATGAAGTTTTTAAAAATCATAAAATATCTAAAAAAATAAATTAAAAAACACGTGACCGTTTTTTAAATAAAAAATATTGTAATATTTAACGCGTTGTTTTACCCCTTTGGAATTTGAGTTTTTAAAAATCCCTTTCTTTCGAAGCTCTACACCCTAAAATCAACCTGTACGCCAAAATTCAGCCTTTTACCTCAAGCGGTTTGAGTTGGAGCGTGATGAGTGAGTCAGTCAACTAAGTCTTTTATGTATTAGTATAGATATAGAGTTAGTTTATCAAGTAGTTTGTGCACACAACTCTGTTATATTAGCCTTATAATACATACACAAGATGGCCACCACGACCACCTGTTCTCACTCCTTCTGAATTTTCCTTGCACAATCTGAATCTTCACTTGGAAATAAACCAGAAAATGTCATTCATCTCGGGCAAGCAAAGCAACAGGACTAGGTAAGTTCTAAAGGTTAAAACTTGAGGTGTTCATAATGATTGCCTATGGATCTGTTGTCAGCATGCTTGTTATTGAAAATATTTACGGCTCATTGTTAGACTACAAATAATATTGATTTTCTAAGCAGCCATTTATATAAAAAATAGTACGTCGTATTCTATTTTAGCGTTATTTCGCCCGATTTACTATTTTATAGCCTAACTAAAAACATTAAAAAAAAATCAGATTTTGCCATTAGTATTTAAACAAGCATAATCTGGATAATAATATTGCGTGATAATTTTGCGTAAAATAAGATAATACAAAATAATAGACAGGATTGCATTTGAAACTTTTGAAAAAAAATGTTTGGAATGTTTAATTGGTTCTTAATTATGCATAGTTCTCTGCTTTAAAGAAATCATAAGAGAAAAACGACTTGGGTGGTATACGATATTAGAAAATATTATATGGAGCTGTATGTTGTTATTCGTCAACATGTGGCAATTGCAGTCTACGGATTAATTAACTTACTTAAATGTATTTGATGGCTATTATATATATATATATAGATACATTTAATATTTCCATTATCTACTTTTTCTGGAAACTAAAAATTTCTTGAAAAAAAGGTTTGTTCTTTGATGTACTTATTAGAATAATAAATTATATTATACACGCTATCCAAATTCCTTTGGGAACATTATATTACTTTCTTTTGGAATGGAAGTACTATTGATTTAAATGTATTAACGTTTAGCTAAAGTTTATTTTTTACAAAAATTGGATCTGATGAAGTCTTATCCCACTTACAACGCAGTTATGCCGTTTTAATGAAAGATCTGTTCCCAAAGCCATCGGCTTCTTCGTTCCTAATGAATGTACATTTTACCTGCCTAATTTCATATGACTTATTTTTTTGTTACGTTATTTTGTAATGTCAACATGTCCCGATATTCCTTAAAGAAAGCAAAACAAAAAGTTTTCTAATGTTACCCAAATCCACGAACAATCATACACAAATATCGACAGTATCGACTTGAGATACATTAAGAAACATAGCTGAAATTTTGGGTAGTAACAAATCCCATTATAGTTGAGTACTTCAAAGTTATCGAAATATTTAAATATGCAAATAAAATTATTGATAAACTATCTAGAAAACCATCTTTATTAAAAAAATCCTGCATAATCTTTAAAAAAACCACCACGTGTGCTAATGAAATGATGAATATTTCTCCAACCAAGTAATTCGATTACTTATATTTCTAATCACTTGACACATGTCAAACTACATTATTTAAATTACTTGGCAAATATTCTTACGTGACACTTCTCACGTACGTAAAAGTTAAATTGAGAACTAGAATTAGTTTTATTAACGAAATTCTGAGAAAATTTAATGTGTTTTAGTAGTTATTTGCAATAATGCATATTGCACTGCTTTTGTGGCTATTGGGATGGTGGGAATTAAAATTTAGGTATTAAGGCCAGATTTATTTGTGTACCTCTTTGTTTTAATTTTATTTATCTTCTGGCATGGAGAGCCGTTCCGATTAAAAAATATTGGGGAAAAATAAGTAAAAAAAACCCAACTGAGAACTAAAAAAAAGGTCAGCTTTTTTGTATTGCTAGCAAGTATAACCGACAAGCAAAAAAAGGTCATTTGCCAACTCATCAACCAGAACTTACTCATATTTTGTTTTTTCCAACTGACAGAAGCTAATTTGGAAACCCAAAAAACTTTGGGGGATGTGCCTTCCCTAACCCCTCGCCCCATTGCGACCTTGCTCGCATGTCTTAATGACATCATCTTAATCGTCATTTTTAGTGTCAAAATACATTTTTCCGGACTGAGTGCTCCAATGGATTCATTATATTATCCTGAAACACGTCCTCTAATGCATTCATTATAGTCCTAGGACCGTAAGGGATTCATTATAAGTGCGAACTTAGCAATGAGAAAACGACTCTTTCGGGAATTATTTTTAACAAAATTTGCACAATGTTTGACTCAATTGACGCCAGAAGATAAAATTTTGTATGTTATTCGGATCGAAAACAATCATTAATCACATATAACATAAATTACTATTTTGCCCCGAATTAAGGTTGAATCGAAAAAAATCATCTCGTAATTTATTTCACGAGTAAATTTTGAATGAAAGCCATTAAATTCATTAATAATTTTTCGCAATTAGATAATCGTCTACAAATTTTTTGAAAAAAAAAAAAACTGTTTTAATATTTAAGTTTTTTATTGGTTATGTAATGTAAAACATTTTTAGTGATTTAAAATGATTTTTGAATGAAAAAAATTATAAACTGATTGTTTTTTATCTAAATGTAACCAATATGTATTTTTTAAAATGTATGTTTTGAATGGAAAATACAACAATGCCAGTGGTGTATTTAAGCGGTGGGGCAAAAGGGGCAATTGCTCCCTCCCCAGAGTTACTAACCAAAGCAAAATGTTTGAAACTAAAAATTATTTTATAGTACATTTTTTACGTCGCTAAAGCCCGCTACTCACTATTCGTTGATTCGTCCATTCGTTCATTCGTCCGTATTGTGTGGATGGTCAGGTTTATCCGTTCGTTTCGGTGAGCGGCGATGGTTTGTTGGGCGGATAATCAAGTAGGTTTTTACCCCAGTAAACAATTCGTCCGAAACAAATCTTTTTTTGTGTGTTATTGTCAAACATTGGAATGGTTATAGATTGAAAAAGTTTGCATTTTGCGTCGTCCGTTTGAGCTATGCGTTTACGCTGGTTCTTAGCCCGAGTTATAGATTGAAAACGTTTGCGCTTTGCGTCGCCTGTGGAACTAACCTTACTTTAATGTTTATATTTATCGCCTATTTTTGTAATGCAATTTTGTCTTGTTTGTTTTTCAGTTTATGTGCCTTTTTTAAATTGCTGTGCATGGATACTCAAAATCATAGCAATGATGCCTAGTAAAGACTAGGCATTGTGGATATTTTAATGTGTGCCTCAGCTGTAAAGTTGTTGAAGAGGAGGCGGCAAAGAAGATCGCGAATTCGGTCTGTTAATTGGGGTGGAAATACTCATATCTCCTACCAGTACTTTCTTAAAATTAAAGACAGTGACCCCAAGTAGTTTTTTTTAAATGGACGAGGATGTTATATGTATATATTAATGTTAAATTTATTACGAGGGACGAACGTTTTAAAAGTCCCTCTAAAATCCAGCAATTTCATTGGTTGCAGTTTAACGCAAATGTCGATTTTAGCCAGCCGCTTCCGTCAAAGTTAAAGATCGCCATCTTTTCGACGACTAGCGGAAACTCAAACGAATGGCGGCAAACATATAACCGTACCCATTGCTTTGCGTTAAGTAAACTTCAAGGACAGCGCAAACGGCGACGCAAGACGCAAACTTTTTGATCTATAACCCAGGCTTCAGTCCTTTTTACTATTCGGCCAACCTGAATATTCAGCAGGGTCGAGTATGCGGCCGAATAATATCCGGTATTAAAAAAATCAACAAAACTATGATTTAAATTGGGAAGCTACACCCTGACTGACTCCAGCCAGCACAGTTGTTGTTTTTGAATTAATCATTTCAAGGTAAAAAGAATATCGGTTTTTTCATGCGTCATGCTGCGCTGTACGTCGGGGAAGTACGGATGAAGAGATTGAGAGATATGGGCTACGACAGTGATTGTTGGAAAATTTTTAATTTAAAATATCGAGCAAAATCTGGAAATATTTTGTTACCGATGAAAACGATGAAAGCAAAGCAATATGCACACAGGGCAATTCAAAAAATAGTTCGTGGCGGCGTGGGAAAGAAGGCAACTACTATAAGTTTATGGAACCATATTAAATATAAACATTCACATTTAATGCAACCCTAAATTGAAGAAAGCAGTAACCAGAGCGGTCATAAAGGGGTATAATTTGACAAAATTGGGATTACTTTAGATGGTTTGAAATATTGACAAAGCATTCGATCATTCGAGTATTTTTAGAGTACTTTTCGGTAGTGCAAACAAAATTTCCGAAAAGAATCGAAAACATGTTAAACACTTAGTTTCGTAATAAAAGCAAGAGCACACGTGGTCAAATTTCAACTCGTTGACAATGTGCACGAATGCTTTTTTAAAAAGAAAGTACCTGCGAAACAATATTTGGACCTTTTCTGAAAATATTTTTTTTGCACGCGTTATATTTTGTTAGAGTATTTCCCTAGTAAATATTGTAACCGGAAACTAAATTTTATTTTGACTAATGTATTCGCAATAAAAGTAATTGAATTAACTACCACTATTTGCTGTTGTTAGTCTTTAAGGAGAGCGTGGGTGACATGCGTCGTTGAAAGAATGATTTCTAAGTGTAGATATCAAGCCAATGTGCCTAAAAAACGAGATATGAACAATCGAAAATCCTTAGAAATTTATAAGGCAATAGGAGAAATGATTGCCTTAGATAATCAGATATTTACTGTGGTTGAAGATGAAGGTAAAATGCATTATATATTATAGGTAGTTTAATTTACTATATTCAATATGTGTTATTTTTGAGCTTTAGACAACTTATAAACAAATTACAACCTCTCTTTGAAACGCCAGGGCGTACATGTTTTATTGAAGCAGCAATCACACAACTTTTTGAAAAATGTAAGCTGGTAATAAAGGGATTGCTACTAGATGCCAAATGGGTGACACTTAAGACAGACCTATGGACATCTAATGTAGGCTATCATAGTTATATTAGTTTAACTGCTCACTGGCTTAATAAAGATTTTAAGAAAAAACATTCAGTGCTAGGCATTCGGCTGTTTGAAAGAAGTCATATAGGGGAAAATATAAGCAATATGTTATTTGAGTTAGTTTAAGAAACTGAAATACATCTTAGTAATATACATTTGGTGCTTTGAGATTCGGGAGCTAAAGCTAAAAAAGGTGTGCGAATTACGAACTTGAATCATGAATCTTGTTTCATTTCTTCTCTACAGTTGGTTGTATTAGATTCTATAAAATCTCAGAAGACTGTGATTCAGACAATTACTGCTGGCAGTTGCTGAGCTTACCTAAGCTCTTCGAGGAAATTAATAAACAGTTCACTCCATCAATGTGTATATTCATTAAATACCTTACTTTTAGTAATAAAAGAACTAAGCTTGTATATAATGCGAGAAACATTAAAAGATAATTTAATGAACAGGTTTTCTGATATAAAACTAAATGATAACTTTGCAACCGTTTTAGATCCAAGATGCAAGTACAATTTCTTTAACCACAAAGATCACATAAAATGTAAATTTATCAGATAAATAAAATCAAAAATGCGGAAAGACATTGCAGCAGCGTCCACTATTTCTATTTAATCTACTGTAAGCTCGGATTCGGATGATGAACCATTTAGTCCTTTAAGGGAAAAAAAACTCAACCGTCTGTGTCTGTCTGGGATATAGTAGTAAGAGTTGCTTTTACTATTTATTCTTCAGAAGAGACTAGAACTCTGAATGATGTAGACGCCGAAGTTACGAAATACTTAGAAATATTATTAATTGAAAGAAGATTGTACCTATTCGTGGTGGAAACATAACAAAAAAGACTTTTCTATAGGCGGGTAACGTCTTTGAGGAAAAGCGGATCTAACTTTCTACAAAAAGTGGGAAAATGTTAATATATTTACACCATAATGTTCCGTCGATTGATTTTAAATATTTAGTAACAGTAGTTTGATTTATGGTATTTTAACAATTATTTAAAATTTTACACAGAGTATTATTTATTTTTTAGTTTTCATTTTTCATTTTGGAAGCGCCTCTTTGTGCTTGATCTATTTAAAATAAAGTATTATTAAAAGAAAAAGCACTGGATTTTATTTATACGTTGAATTAAAACCGTTATCTCCTTAAATATTTTGAAAATGCCCGATAGTCGGCCGAATAGTTTAGTATCCTGCCAAAACCGAATATCGGGCTAAATTCGAGAAAAGTAGCCGGGTTACATGAAAAAAAAAATGCCTAGGATTTTCTCTTTCTAATGCTGGTTTAACTTATATATTATTCTTGATATGGTGTATTGACATACTCTTTGTCTTGAAGTTGAACGAAAATGCGCAAATATCAAATAAGTACGGTACTGAAACTGTTCGTCCTTAAACGCACGTATCACTAAATAATTCGAAATCATAGCAGTAACGCAATTAGTAAATAAACTTGACACACAAATTGATCATGTTCAGGTGCGCAAAGTTTTATTTATACAAAATGTTTACCTGACATATCACGCGATTTTGAGATACTTTCTTTGAACTCTTGGAGGCAGATAATTTTTATTTAATAGCTATTCAAAAGTAATCCTTCCCGGAACAGGTTGACTGGTCAAATTCGTCATACGTCTCCGTGAGTCATCCGTCGTGTGTCGCAAGGTGATAATATTGTGAATGACACGTTCATAGATTTTTATTTGGTTAATTTTATTGTTAAAATGTATACGCTTTATTCTGTGGGTCAACGGCAATAAGTGGGTTTTTCTTGGCATTTTAAACCATCATTTGTCACGTATATTTGCTTGGGTTATTAGCATTTATGTTTTAAAAAATTAGCTAGGTTAGATTTGTATTTATTCCCTGTTTCAATAAAATTAATTATTATAAAAACGCAATAAATTCGACTGTAGAAGATACACGGGTCTAAAAGTGGGCTCCAGTGCAAAATATCTGGCATGGGCCCCCCTGTGCTGTACATAGCTTTGCTATGTCTTTTTTAAGGTCGAGTTATCCAACTCCCACAACATAGCAAACTGGTTAGGAAAATAATTATTTCACATTTTTGGAAACTTAGCACAAAAACCATGACATTTTTGTAAAATTAGTTCAGTGGTATTTTACGAATAAAGTGCGAGGTTCGAAGAACTATTTTTTTAGAATGCATATATAGTAGAAAATAGTAGAAAACTTTTCTTTTAGTTGATAAAATAAAATCAATAATATAATAATAAATATTAATCCTAAAATATTTATTTCTACCTTTATATTGAAAGCATAAATGAAAAGTTTTTGTTTTACTTTTCGTTGCCTTTGAACTTCAAATTCTTGGTTTATACCTACCTATTCCATTATTTTTCAAATCGATTACGCTGCATCGATTATTTTTTTTTGTCTAGTACTTGAAGCGAAGTTTACTTAACTGAAACTTTTAAATATAATGAGTGTATTAAGAATAAATCAAAAATTCTCGTTTAAGCCAAAGCTTCTTGAACTTTTAGACGTTTTCAATTCATATTCTGAAAAAGCCTTTAAAATATCGAATTTTTATTGCTGAAATTGATTATATCTTTCCTGACCAACTTTAGAGTTATATCTGACTCACCTGTAATTGAAATCAGAAGGTCCTGAATTTTCAATACAATCTAAAAAAAAGCAAAAAAACATGGTTGCTTATGTTATTCTTGTAATTATTTTGTATTTAATGTATTTTTTTTTGTTTTCACCATTTTAATTGAATCTGCAGTTTATGCTAGCTTGAACCATTCAATGTTACAAACAAGATTATAAATTATAAAAAAAAATTATAAAATAGAGTATAATATAATCTTCTTTGGTTGTTATCAAAATAAATATCTGTGAATCCATGAAAATATCAGTTATTAAAATTACTTTTTAGTAGTAAGTAGAAACGCGAGGTACTTACTATTAGTATCAATGTTTATAATTCAAAAATAATGTAATGTGCACGTTGAAAACACATAACCGACAAAAGCGAATACTTCCAAACTAAATAAAGAAACACTAACAAAACTAATTAAAGGATTTACAACAGAAATTATCTATAGTGAAGAGAAAAATGCTGTGGTATCAATTCAACTAGTCCCTCCATTATTAATAACTAAATTAACATTATTACCGGCATAGGGCACACATTCAATATGCGCAGGCTTTTAATTCTCAATTTTTAAAAACCTAAAAAGAATCCGTAATTTCAAAGTTAATGGTTAAAACAATTGAATTTCTAATAATTTGATCGATTCTGAAAAAAACTTTTAATTTATCTTTTTTGGGAATGTCTAACATAAGAAAAAAAATAGCTAAATTTATTTCAGATACAAGTCTTTCCAAGACCTATTTTACATCTCATTGAATTAACTTGTACTGCATTGTCTTACTAAAGTATCGCGTAGATCCAGTAGGCATTTACTTATTAAAAAAAAATCCGTATTTTTCTCGATGACAGCGACATGATAAATTACTTTTGGCTATTATTAAAGTTAGGAGTTCTAAAATGAATTTTCAAAAAGAAACGCATCTCGCCTTTTTTCTTACTTCTTTATCAATAATCTTATTTTTCCCCAAAATTCATTAAAGCTGTGTTGAATTCTTTTTCCAATCCCTAATTTCACTACTTCACTGGTTACTACCACTATAGGTATGAAATAGTAAAGAAACTATACTATAGTGTTTAGCAGACCAGTAGAAGATTCCTCTGAAGCTCATATTTTCTTGTTCTCCCTTTGGTTTGTTGGGGGTAAACTTATTATTACGCGTTTTTCATAATCGGAAGTTTCTTTATTTCAGCCATTTCTCTGGGATGCTAAATTGATTTGACTGTGATAAATTACAGCACTATTATTCCAAGAATAAGTGAATAAGAATTTATAGAAAATTAGGGAATTTTCTTTTTAACAATATTTGTGGTCAAATTCAGGTTTTAACATGGGCCTCTTTTGCTCTGCCCCCCGGGGAGGAAAACTTGATAACATATTTCTATTGCATGGACAATCAAGGTATACAATTAACAAATCTAGTTAGCCAAGCATTTATCAATTAGCTACATTTCTTATTGTTTTGAGTTTTTTAATGAAAAACCACGTTTGAGATCGTTCTATGAAATTATTCAAATTGTGTAAGTCATTATTATTATATATTTTGTAAATCTTAAGTTGAAAAAAATATTGAGTCTTGTTCTGGCAATTTGTTTGGTTATTTCATCACCAGTCG
This sequence comes from Kuschelorhynchus macadamiae, assembly GCA_030620095.1. NCBI lineage: Eukaryota > Metazoa > Arthropoda > Insecta > Coleoptera > Curculionidae > Kuschelorhynchus > Kuschelorhynchus macadamiae. The sequence continues at coordinate 467,236 of JAUTXW010005498.1, forward strand.
AAGAAGTTTCAGGAGCTATTCTATTACGTACGCAATATTAACTTTATGCATTTTTTGTTTTTAAAACTTGTGTTGCATATTAATTCGAAAAAAACTGCAAAATCAAAAATTTGCTGTTTCTTTCAAAAAATTGAAAATTTGCGAACTTTAAATTATTCTTAACAAACCCTCGTTTAGTGTTAACTTTAATGTTGAATGGGGAAATTCCTTCAAATAATGAAATGTTAGTCTGCAATAAGCAAAAAACCAGGCTACACTGCATTGCATTCATGTGCATGTAGATATCGTCAGAAAATGTCTTGGTTTTTTTTTGTGTGATATTAGGTATTTATTTTGGTGTTTCAAATTAGGGATTAGTCTTATATCGAGGGGTTCTTATCTTTAAAAAAGACTCCTCCTATTATCTAAACTGAAGTGATCTTAGTTATCAATGACTTAGTTACTTTAAAAAATTAAATAGGTAAATATGATTGGTTCGTCATCTATTTCTCAAGAACAAATATTCCTTTTTTTTTATCTATCGACTGTAATAGATCCCCGTACACGTGCTACAAAATTTATTGCATTGCACGTTGAAATAATTAATTAGTTTCTTTAACTACAATTACAAATAACTAAACATTGCATTTTCAAATATAAAATATTTAATCCTTAGGTGTCGTTTGTAATGGCATTTAAAATTTTGAGAAAAATAAAATAAAAATTCGATTGATTAAAAAATATTGAAAACAATAAAAATTAGTTTCGCAAAAATGGAATTCTGTAATTTATCATTAATTAAAATAAAACTTTTTCAGGGTATTTCCGTAGACCCAGAGACTGACTTGAAAGATTTGATATGAAAAGCTCGCTAAGAAATGCTGGTAGCAAGACTGGATGGAGACTTTTAGAGTTAGATAAATTAAATATGATTTAGTCATTTGTTTTGAAATTAGGAAAGCCTTTTTAGGATTTCAAGATTTGTGACTGAAGCAATTTTAAATATATTGAAAATTTTTTTAAATCCAATAATTAACTAGGGAGGATGGTGCTAGCGTGATGTGCAATGACAGTTAAGCAATAATCAAGTAGACTCACCCAAATGCTGAATATGTGTACACTACCAGTCATATTGTTAATTTACTAACTAACGATGCAGTGGCGAGTTGTACTGATATCACAGCATTTTTCTCTACACTACAAATTTTTTATAGTTTCTTTGGACTTTCTTTTAAACTGTATAACTTCGAGTTTCAATTACATAACACACTACACTACTCGTTAATCAGGAAGGATACAATCAATTACAGCAATAAAAATTCTATATTTTGATATATAAGAGGCTAACACAGAAAATGAATTGAAGTCAATTAAAAAAGAAGACATTCAAGCAGTGGCGTAACTACCATGTGGCAGTTAGGGGCAAAGCCCGGGGACCCTGCTAGTTTGAGAGCTCCCACCCACTTAAGACACCTTTGTTTGGTCTAACAAAAAGAAAATAATTATTTTAAAACATTTAAACTATCTTTCTATTTACTTAATTATTTATATTTTATAACGGATCACATCAGATTTAATCTATTAAGTCTGCAAAACAATTAAAATGAAAATTTTCTATTACAAGTTGAGTTTCCAGACAACTATGACAATATCATGAACCAAGTTTTAGCAATGCCTTCATGATTAATTCAAACAAACAAAACAAACAAAAGTATGCTTTATTGCCGCAGAAAAATTTTACAATTTTATGGACAAAGCAAAATATACCTAAAAATAAGACATATCGAAACATTAATCGAAAATAATTTCGACAGGTCAGTGCTTTTTTTTTAAAAATGTAAATTATCAATTTACCAAATCGTAAAACACACGTTAGAATATAACATAACATTGCAAACAGTAAATGAATCATGATAACCTTATAAAAGTAAACAAACACACATGTACGAGGTGAATAATTTCGATGACATTGAAATCAAAATTGCAACTATGCGACCTTAAACTCTATGTTATTATAGTTATACAAATAATTGTGATGTTAAACAGAAGGTATATTGAACTAGTGTAGAATGTAGTATACAAAAAGAATTAAATTGTTTTTAATCCAATACCTAACAAAAATAATTTTCCCTATATAATGATTTACAAAATTCTATGCTACGAGTTAGGACATGACTCACAAAAGATTTAAGTAAACAAGCGAGTTTAGTGACAATTTAAAGAGACTTACTCACTGAAAAAAAAAATCATTAACGCTGTAAAATGGTCTCTCAATGAGGTATGCTTTGGTGTTTTTTCGAAATTGTGCAAGCATAGGGATAGATTTTAAATGTACTGGCAGATTGTTGTAAAGTTTTATGGCGTTGTAAATAATTGATTTTTTTATTAATTCTGTGGAAGGAATGGGAAGATAAATATCATGCCTAGAGTTTCTGGTAGGGTATACATGTTGTGGCCTTTCTGGGAGGGTGTTTATATGTTTTCTTAGCAAACATACCGTTTCCAAAATAAATAATGCAGGAAGTGTTAATATTTCATGTTTTTTGAAATAGTATTGGCAGTGAGCTCTATTATTTAGACCAAACAAATAACGAATGGCTCTCTTTTGAAGCATAAAAATACTACGAAATTGCTCGGTGGTACAGCAGCCCCAAAAGGGAAGGCCATAGCAGAGGTGGGATTCAAATAAAGAGAAATAAGTAAGTCTGGCAGAAGGAACGTCTAGTTCTTTTGAAACTGATCGAATGGCGAAGCAGGCGGTAGAAAGTTTTTTAGTTAAGGTGTCAATATGATTAGACCATTTTAGGTTGCTATTTATATTTAAACCCAGGAATTTAACCGACTCTACGTATTCAATATTGCTGTTATGTACCTGAAGTGGTTGTAAAGTTCCCTTATAAGATAACGCCACCGTTTTATCGACGTTAAAACAAAGCATATTGGAATCGGACCAAGCCTTAATTATAACCAAGTCTTTGGAGATACTAGAGTGTAAAGACGTTGTATCAAAATCACTCTATGTTATGCTTGTGTCATCAGCAAAAAGGGAGATTCTTCCATTAATTTTAAGGTTCGTGATATCATTAATGTATAACAAAAAAAGAATAGGTCCCAAGACTGAACCTTGAGGGACTCCACTTGTAATCAACTTACAATCAGAATCGGAACCATTAGCCCTTACAAGTTGTTGCCTTTTTCCAAGATAAGATTTGAACCAATTTAAAGAAGTACCACGAATTCCATAAAAATTTAGTTTGTTTATCAGAATTTCATGACTAACACAATCAAAGGCTTTCGCATAGTCACAAAAAACTGAGGCAGTTGGGTGGTTGTTATTGAGAGATAAGTAGACGCCTCTAAGGAACGTGAACATGGCGTCATTGGTGCACTTGTTGGGTAGAAATCCGAACTGCTCCGGGGATATTATCTGATGTTTCAGGAGAAATGGCATAAGACGGTTCTTCAGTAACCTTTCGATGATTTTTGATAGCACTGGTAGTAGTGCAATTGGGCGATAGTTGCAAGAGTTAGTTTTTTCGCCGCCTTTATGAAGTGGAATAATTATAGCTGTTTTAAGGCAATCAGGGAATACACCTTTTATAAAGGACTCATTTATTAATGTTGTAAGGGCCTCTATGACTGGGAGTGGCAAGTTCAGGAATATTCTAATTGATAGGCCATCAGTGCTACACGAAGATTTACTTTTGATATTATGTATTACCTTCAATAGTTCAGTGTTGCTAACGGGACTTAAGAAAAAGCTATCAGCTAAATTTTTTGAAGGAGGGAGAAACGAAAGAGGATCCAAACTTGGCGAGATACTAGAGGTAACATTTTTGCTTACATTAATAAAATAATCATTTAGATCATTAGCCCCTGGCAAGATCTGAGTCACAGGGTTTGATTTGTTTCTGAGGTTATTGATGATGGACCAGGTTTCTTTCGAAACGTTATTAGAGTTTGTTAGACGTTTTCGGTAGTGTAATTTTTTTGCTGACTTAATAAGAGTAGTGTAGATCCTCCTATAATTAGAGATATAGTCGAGAATAAGAAAGGAGTCGGTGAATTTTTTTATATATGAGAGCGAGCGCATATTTTTAGCAGAAATTCGTATTCCTTTCGTGGTCCACGGTTTATGCCGCTTAGGTTTGATATTCTTAAGCGGGAAGGCCTTGTTAAAAGCACTTAAAGTTTTATTTAAAAAAGTTCTGAAGTTTGTGTTGACATTATCAGATTCAAAATTCCAATTGGTGTTAAAGCAAATATTATGAAATACTGAGAAATTTGCGGCCGAGAAAATTCTGCCCCGATGGCGAGATCTTGGTAAGGGCCTAATAGGTAAACTAAACCTGAAAATTACCGCCTCGTGATCGGAAAGACCTGAGTTATAGACCTGTGATTGCACCTCTGATGGAGAAAAATCAGACGCCATGTAATCGATGATAGAAGAAGAGTTTTTTGAAATTCTAGTTGGCGAGGATACATGCATTGAAAGACCGAAAGAGTCGAATATAGAAATTAGATATTTCTGGATGGCACAAACAGTAGCATAGTCAATATTAAAGTCCCCGCATAGAATTTTTTTACCTTTAATCGATAGGCTGTCTAGCAAACTTACCAGGCTATTTAAAAATGATTGTACATCAATATCTAAACCCGAGAATTAAAAACGAATTAATAAAAAATCTTACGTAATGAGGTGTTATCCATATTAGACTTCCTTAATATTCCAATAAAAATGTGTTATGGCCAAGGATATTATAATGCCAGTGTCATAAGCGGTGCCTATAATGTGGTAGAAACAAAAATATTCAGCCCAACGTGGTGTACATTCACTGCGTTAGTCATAATCTTAACTTGGTCATAAATGATGTTGTCAGCAGATATAGTGAAATATCAAAATTTTTTGACGTTTCGTTCTTTGGATTAAGCATCAAGATGCTATTTACTGGGGTCATTTGCTTCTGAATCAGAATTAACATTGAAAAAATTACATCCCACTCGATGGTCTGGATGAATGTCATCAATTGAAGCAGTTAGATTACGTTTCTTTGATATTCTAAAATAATTATCAAAAATTGATTTACAGTCTGCTAATATCAATGAAATGAATGAAGCTTCAGCTCTTAAAAGTAAAATGTCCAATTTTGAATTTGTGTTTGTAACAGTACTAATAGAGTTTTAAGTGAAGTTAAAGGTTTTACAAAGAAAATATATCGATCTTAACGTGTCTAAAAGTTTTGGATCGAGTTAAAAATAGCGTCAAACAAATATGGAACTCTTTTAAAGAAATTAAAACTGAAGCAGGAAACTTGGCAAAGAAATGAAAAATTGACATAACTTTTTTTGCAAAATGTCAACCAAACATTATGACAAAATAGTTAGTAATTATAAGTTTAATAATAAGTAAATGTTTTTTTTTCTATGTTATTGATCAAGTTACTGGTCAAATCGACCAACAATTCGCAGCTCTAGTCAAGAAGTTCTTTTGCAAAAATAGACACATTTTTATTATCAATATTCCGAAATAATAGAGAGTTCTGTATAAACTGAATCTTTTAACTCTTTTAAAAAAGGATTTTACTAAGAATACACCAACAAGAGAATTATTTTTGAATTAATAATTGAGCAATATGGGATGCTTGAAAGTGTTTTTATTTAAGTCTATATGACTTTTTTTATTGCTTTTTCAATTATACGTAACAGTGGCAAGTCTTAAGAGGTTATTTAGCACATTAAAAATTCTTAAGAGGTTATTTAGCACACTAAAAATATTAAACAAAACTACCTCAGATGGCAAATGGGTCAAAGTCAGTGGCAGCTCCTCCATTAGGTCATGAGGTCAATAACCCCCAAATAAATATTTCCAAACAGAAAATAATAAATAATTTATATTTTTTTAATTTCTTTTAAAATTGGAAATTTCTTCTATTATTCTAAGCGTGTAAACTCGTTGATTGTTCATGTTGATTCCGCGGCAGTCGGACTATTGATCTCCGAAGGTTTCGTTTGACCGTGGTTATAAACGGAGGCGAGTTTTTCCCGAGTGTTTCCGATTGAATTCGCATAGGGGCGCATATGTAATATACGGCTTACGTTGGCAAATTTTGGGTCAACAGCCGCGCCGCGGAAACTTAAACATTTTTGTTAGTTCATGCGTTTAATGTGAATCGTGTGATAGGTTGTGGTTACGATTGCATATTTTTATAGAATTTATTTTATTTTCAAGACTTGTTTGTTGATTTTGTGGTTTAAATTAATTGAAAAAATTAATGTTTTAAGAAATCGTAGCCACAGTGGTTTAGAATCTTAAGACTTCAAAAGCCGCTAGTGAACTTTGAGAAATGTCGACCTTTGCCGGAACTTAAAATTCGGCAGACAAGTAAAGACAAAAACTAAAAATTAAGTTGTTATTTTAGTAAAAATATGTACGATTTATGTGACTAGATATGTGATTGCGAAGGGATAAGGGCACTTTATTGTTTCGTGTCTTTGATTTTTCAGACGACTCTGTGGTGTAAAATATTATAATAGGAAAGTAGGTGTATGTATGTATGTATGTATGAATATAATATATATATATATATATATATATATATATATATATATATATATATATATATACATATATATATATATATATATATATATATATATATATATATATATATATAGCCGCCACTGATTAAATTATATTGATTAGCCAGCTCTACTTGCAATTGAGTCAAAAATCGCTTCAGATATGGATTTGACTACCGAGTTGACAAGTAAATTTTGTTGTTTATGAATGGATGTTTTGTTTTATATTTTATATTTTTCTTAGTGATATCAGTTATATTTCTTTTCAGGTAAAAGTGAAGCTAGACTAGAAGGTTAAAAATAACTGGGTGATTTGATTTTTTCACAGGGTATCAAATAGTTATAAAGTTGCCTATATTATAAAAAAGTTTCAGGAAACTGCAGACAATTATTAAAAAAAGAAATATTTTTTTTATAAATCATTCAATTTTATTTAAATTATTATTTTTGGGAAGAGCCTTGGGGCCTCAGGCTGTCTTGTTCCACTACTGCACTCAAGAAGCTTCGATTTTGAGATAGTCGAGAATTTCATTTTTATTTTTAGTCTGAGAAAAGATTTCTGATTTAAGAGAAGAAGGAGGTTTATAACAGTTTAAAGTGCTACGTAATCGATCTGGTGAAGAAATGGAATAGGTATGGGGCCAGATTTTGAAATTGAGAAGCAAAGGCAGTTTAAAGTAAAGTTAATTATTTTAAGGCTACCGTTATATTAATATTATTTGCATTTGCAATCAACTAGAAGAAAGATTTTCTTATATGATCTGTATATAAAGAAATGTGTTTTGGCAAACATATTATTTACCTAGTATGTCCCAGAATAGGTGAAAAAAGAGGTGTAAGTGATCGAAAATTTTAAAATGAAAATTTGATGTTTTGCAGTCTTGTTTATGCGCGAAGTTCCCGGAAATCTTAAATGATTATTTTTCTAACCAGTTTGCTATGTTTGCTAAACCTGACCTTTATCAAATCTGTATATAGCATAGGGGGTTCTTGGACATGTTTTGCACCGGCACCGGTATCCTCGGACCTTTAGATCCACCGCCACTGAAGTACAGTAATATTATAATTCCAATTATATAATTTATTAATCTAAATAATTATTCACAAGTCAATGCTCGTTTAACACACTAACTTCTATTCTTCACGACCGCCACGATTTAAATAATAAATAAGTACATTAAGGTTGTGTCGTCCAAGCAAATAATTCTTTGTCGATAAAGCGAGGACCGCTGATAGCCCCGAACGTTGTTAACAGACTCAAGAATGACTGCATTGTTTGCTTGTGACAACCTCGTGACAAAGGCGCGTTTCGGGAACGTGCTCGCAGCTTTTGTTGACGTTCCCACGGTCTTGGCAGCAAAGTGTCACAGACAGTACAGGGGCCGCGATTGTGTTACCGAAATATTTTTAAAGCTCGCAGCCGCTTCCAGGAATTTATTGTGCAAATACTTAGGCCGCACCATGTGGCTGAATTCATAATTCCCATAGATGATACGAGTTTATCAGTCTGCAATCTTGTACGACAGTTTGTGGCGGCAGTGCCGGATCAAGGGTCGTGGGAGGCCGAAGCTATCTCAAAAAGAGAAGATTTCTTACAATAAAATAAAAAAGTTCCTATAAACATGGTTCTGCAAACGCTTCATTCCTGAGATTATCTTTTGTTTTTGTTGTATTAAATGCCTATAATCAAATCAAACATCATATTGCGTGTTATTTAAAGCAGTTCTCAATACATAGAATCAGCTCGTTGTGCGTGGAAATATATGCATATTTAATTAGGAATTTTTCCCTAAAAGACGAAAACGGGTTGTTTTTACAATTAAAGACAAACTGAATGCAATTAAAAATTCAGAAGGCTATGAAACACTAAAACAATCAACTTTAAGAATATCGTATTAAAGCAGTAGAAGCGAGAGTTTAGTAAAAAGTTCAACACTGCAAAATATTGGGCAAAAATAACTGAGGTAAATAAACTACTTGTCACGACTGTAGTAGCGAGATCTTACATGGCATTCTTCTCTTCAGGATGTGAGCAAGTTACTCTAGAGACATTGATGGACGGTCTAATAGCAAGGATTTGGTAGCTGATGATCTTAAAATTGGCAGCAATCTTGATAAACAAATTGATAAAGGTGATAATAATAATAATAATAATAATAATAATTAACGTCTTTATTTGTTAAGGAGAATAAATGCTTACAAAGTTCAAATTGCATGAAAAGGCGATATTTAGCCAATAGGGCTATTCTTATATACAGGATAAGTCTGGCAAACAAAATTATGTAAGGTATTTACAGAGTGGTTCAAAAAAGTTGGGCGTGGTCCAACTTTGCATTTTTAAATGTAACCCGGTATTTTTTATTTCATTGTTACGAATTCAGCTTGCAGTTCTGGATATTTTCTGTATCACATACTATTATCGTAAATTTAATAGTTTTCGCCAAAATGATACTTGAAAAACGTTTTTATAGTTTTCTTCTACGATTATGGAGCAACTACCAGCTGTAGCCAATACCAGTAACAAGCATTGTTATCAAAACTGCACCAGTTAAAATCTATTTTTAAACAATATTTCGATTTTAACTTTTTATTTATTAATAACTAAACAACAAGGCCATTAGAATACAAATTCTCTAGGTTCTATGTAGTATGTAGTTATCTTTGTAATGGTCAAAAATGTATGATTATTATATAAAAATGACATCGGTTGCTAATGCCTTGCTGCATCAAAATTTCCTGTTATCATTGGCGCACTCAAAGGGGGTTTTGGGGGGCAACCCCCTCTGCTCTTAAATTTATTTGACTATCCTTGTATTGTTATCTATAATTTGAGTGAGATGTCAAAGTTTTAAATAATACAAAAGAATTTTAGGCCAAATTTAGACCAATATTACGCTTCTCAACGATAATAAAAACAATCGAAATACCCCATCTTTACGAAACGCTTTTAAAACGTCCCCGGACATGGTTTCGAAATAGAATGAAATGCTTCCTTACGTGTGTCTCACTGGCTCATCACGAAAAGACGTCTTAACTTGAGCCTGTGATAATTAATAATAGTAGGCTAAACATGTGCGTTGTTCTTTTGCTTTTGTTTACGTGTCGCTGTCAAGTATCGAAGTTATCTAGTTTTAAGACTTGTTTATTTTCTACATTCATAATTAAAAATGAATAATAACCAACAGTTTTCCTTAAACGAACTAACTGATATGATTTTAATTATTGGAGAATGTCGTAGCCAAATTAAATCAGCAAAACGTCGGTATCAAATGAATTTTCCTTAAAGAAGACAACCAAGCCGTCAGGTACTTCGCAAAGCATTGCATCGTTTCAGAACAATCGGTAATGTTTGCTACATAACACGAAAGAAAAAACAGTTCATAATGAGTGAAGAATATGAAACCAATGTTATTTTGAGTATAGCGGACAATCCAAATGAAAGTACCTGTTCAGTAGGAGATGATCTGAATATTTCGCAGAGCACATTATCCCAAATTATTAGAAAACATAGGTATCATCCTTATCACCTCTGTGTGAACCAAGAACTCTATGGGGATGATTTCCAAAACAGGGTAAATTTTTGAAGAGATCTTCAAACGTGAGTTATTGAAATTTAATCACTTTTGAGAAATATTTTATACACTGACGAATCTTCTTTTAAAAATAATGGAGCTGTTAATAGACACAACATGCACTGTTACAGTACTTCAAATACTTATTGGATGAGAGCTGTACACAATCAAGAGTTTGGTCTTTAAATGTATGGGGCGGAATTTTAGGATCGCACATTTTTTTGACGGCACTTAAAAGGGAGAAATTTACTTACACTTTTTAAGAAACGATTAGCTTATATTCTCGTTAGAGGTTACTCTACAGGTTCGACAAGATATGTGGTACCATCACGATGAGGCACCTCTTCATTATTCCCACATTGTTCGCAGTTATTTGGATCAAACTTATCCAAACAAATATATAGGAAGAGGAGGGAGTATAAACTGGCCGGCCAGGTCACCTGATCTTACTCCATGTAATTTTTTCCTTTGGGAATATATCAAAGAACAAGTTTACGTAATTCCACCAACTACCATCGAAGATATGAAAACCAGGATTAGAAATGTGTTTTCCAAAATTACTTCTGTTATACCTTTAAATGTGATAGAAAAAAATCAAAGACGTTTACAACTGTGTGTCGAACAAAATGGAAACACGTTCGAGCATTTGAGAATTTAATATTTTGTAATCTCCCAAACTTCATCCACTAGTTTTATCAAGTTTAATTGTTTTAATAATTTTCACGTTTTCTACCGTTAATTAATTGTTACTTCCTTGATTATTTGTTTAGTTATTAATAAATAAAAAGTTAAAATCGAAATATTGCTGTTTGCGAATAAATATTAACTGGTGCAATTTTAATAACAATGCTTGTTACTGGTATTGGCTGCAGCTGGTCGTTGCTTCACAATCGTAGAGGGAAACGACATTTTTTTTGCAAATATTTTGGTGAAAACTAATAAATTTACGATGATAGTATGTTATACAAAAACATCCAGATTTGCAAGGTGAATTCAAATCTGAAATAAAAAAACAGGGTTACATTTAAAAAATAAAAAGTTCAAATAACACAAAAATAACAAAATAAAAGTTCGCTGAATATTAAAAATATTTTATATAAAGTTTTTTTTCTATTCTCAGCTATCACTGAAATAAAGGAGGGGGGGTCTCGCTTGCCGGACTTACTCTGTATAACCCTTTCACCGCTTTAACTAACATTAATAATTAATCCTAAATAACAGTTGGATATTAGTTAACTGAACAAAAAGTTTACAAAGAAGAAATATTTTAATGTTACATTATAGACTACCTAAAGCAGCAATAAACAAATATATTAAAAAAGACTTACATAATATATTAACAATTACTTACCTATATATAAGAAATAAGTATAAAAGAAAACGTACATATATGGAACATAATATACCAAATAAAACAGAATAAATAAAAAAACGGTAATTTGGTGCAGTGTGCAATATTATACAATAAATAATGAAATACCTACGATACTTTTTTTCGAACTGGCAGACATTCAAGTTGTTCAAGTAAATGAGGCGCTTGATATGCGAAACACTTTTTGAACAAGGAGATGGTGTGTTTCGGAATACTTAGTATTCCTTTGTATCTTGTTTTCAAACTATGAATCTTATCACGGACTACAAGTTTGTCTCTGAGATATTTAGGAGAGGCACGAGTTATAACGTTTTGTAAAAAAAACAGCAAAATCCAACTCCCTTTGCCTATCCATTCTAAGCCACTTGAGGGTTATAAAGTGTTCCGATATGTGATCGTACTTCCTTAAACAGCATATAAAGCGACTGCAAGAGTTTTGCACCCTCTGTATGCAATTCTGCTGTACACACACAAAATGGACCATAGACAAAATCAAAATAATTGAAGAAGGAAATGACCAACGATTGAGATAATCAAATTTTAAGATTTTTTGACAATGTTTGACGATTGACATAGAAGAATTTCAAGTTGCAAAATGATTTTTTAAGCAGGGAACTGAGATAAGGTTCAAATTTTAACTGGTCATCTATAATAAGTCCCAACGACTGCAAATCTACGCGACGCTTGAGTTTGTCAGTTTTAGAATCGCCAAAATAAATGACCAGTGATTTTAATGGGACGATGATCAGTTGAAAGAACAAGATATATCTGCACCACTCTGAGGAATGCGGAGTAACGGATTTATATACCTTATATCTTTCTTTACCCTTGTTATCATAGTGAGCAATATGCTCGAAGAAAGGGCGAGATATTCATTAGAGAAAACTTATACAATAAAGAAATTTGACTTTTATATGTCATTTCTAAAATTTCTTTTTTGGATTTTCAGCCATTTTTATAAACTATCGTTTTGTTAATAAACAGAAATTAAGGTACGCTAAGAGATATCTCAAAAGAAATTATTCAGTCAATATTTACCAAAACAAATATTACAGCATCGACAACATTTACTCTATCTTATCTAAAAACCGCGAACAAATTCAAAAAATTCCGCAATCCTAAGCGGGACCATTAAAACGATATCATTGCGTGACGCTGAGAAATTATTTGCACAAAAAATTCCGCGATGGTTCTAGACTTTAAAAATATATTTATAGTATAATCAGTTTTTTTTTTGTCATTACTTGGCGATTCGGAAATCGAACTTGATTATGAGAAAGGTTAATAGGTTAAATGACCCGAATTACCAAATCCGTTACTACCGTTGTCCAGAACAGTAATTTTTATGAAGGATGCACAAAAAACAATATATCAATTTGGGTCGAGAATTGTTTTTCACACACGTCACAAAATAAAAATATAGGAATGGAATTAAATTAATTACAAAATACATAAATCTAACCAATATAATATTGAAAGCTTTCCTCAGTGAACTGCTGTACACTACACAACAGTTGACCTTATAAATAAGTTTTTATAGTGTTATAAATGTGTCTTAATTTATCAATTTTAGTAATTTAGGAAGTTAATTTGTAACTACTTGACTCAAAGCAGATGGAACCAAAGGGCGTCCTACAAATTAAAAAGATAAACCCCCAAACGGGTTACTTAACCACTTTTCCGTTTTTCAGTAGAGTTGGGATTGATGAAGAGTTTTAAGTGGAGCTCAACAGGTCACGGCCAGAGTTGCCAGTCTGTGGCGGCCTCCAACCGATAATTAGACATACTAAAATATAAAGTAAGTAGACTTAAATTGCGCTACCAAAAATACAAACTTTACTGTATATACCAGCAAATATTAAAGTTAGATGGCGACGTCTGAGATTGATGTGGTGAATTTGTGAAACTGCCTGATAAACTCTCTACTACATGTGCTACTATATGCTTGATCTTTGGTGAAACTAACAAATTTCCTTTACTTGGAAATTCTTTCAATTTAAATCATTTTTTTTATTAGGAACAATGAAGACCCAATTTAGTTCCACACATATGCATTTAGTAACACTGTATTTTCAATAATTTTTATTGTGAGCCATTTTGTTCTACCATGGATTCGAATCAATTTTCTACCTACTTCACATTTGATTTTTCGGCATAATTTAAACAAATTATATAAATAGTTTTACACTGATTTAAAAACAAAATCCATTAAACCGTCATTTTGTTCCGCCATGTTAAATTCATACCAGTTAATCCCTATATCACATCTGCTTTTTGGGCAAAATTTGGTGATTTTGTTTAAACAATTTATTTGTTGTAAAATTTGAAATTAGTCTACTAAGTTAATCTTTCAGCCTCATTTTTAAATACTTTATTAGGCCGCCATTTGGTTTTACCATCTTGAATTATTCGTACCAAATATTATCAGTTTATTCCTATGTAACCCTTAAATTGGATAATTAGTTTTTTATTTATATTTTTTAAATATTTCATTAGGTCGTCATATTAGATTTCTACTAAAATGTTACAAAGTCATCCCTATATAACTCTTAATGTTTCACTAAAATTTGAAGTTAATCGGGTATGTAGTTTTTAAGTAGAGATAGATAGAATTGAGAAATATTTTCTTAAACATTTTTTAAGGGGGAAAACTGTTAAATAAAGTAGATCTACATTCTGTAGTTTTCATGAGCGAAATATTTCATTTAGGCATAAAGAATACGACTTAATAGATCTATACGCATTCAGTGGATGCATATGCAGCATTTTAAAGCACCACATCGGCAAACTAATGGGATATTTTTAACTATTTAATCGCAGATTTTTAGTAGGAATCGCTGCTAAAGCCAATCTCAGGCAGGTGACCTCTGTTCAATTTAAAAATCCTATCAATCTCAGAGCAGCTAAAAAGATCTGACTTGAGGTCCTGGTATTCTGCACGAAATATTGTCCATAAGTGAAATTTCGTGTTCTAATCCAATACACTTTACGAAGCAAATCCAAAAGCAGGTTCTGGCCTATTGTTTATTAGCTTCCCACGTCAGCTGATCCAGTCCATGGTTTCCCCAATGCCCTGATGATCAGACATCCAGATTATGTTTACCCTTGTCGCAGGGCCAACAATCCCGAACTGTTACCTTCCTCAGGTTATTAGTAAGTAGCATATTATTATGAATGTGACATCTTTACATCTCACTTCAGATTTATTATTTGCACGAATGAATCGTAAAAGCACAAGTGAAAAATCCAAGTTTCCGCCTCTCTCATTATAACAAAAACGTACAGACTGCTATCGTAATACTTTATCTGTCTTAAGTAATCTTTACCAGATGGTACTGCCAACATGGCCCCATGGCTTCCACACCGATAGCCTAGTAAATCATGAAGCCTGTCCAGAGTTCTCTTGCATGAAATGAAACAAAGTATTTTTTGAGGTGTTTATCCTCATGATTAATTCTTTAGTAAATTTTCTGTTAGAGGTATGTTGATCAGTTTGTAAATAAAGCATTTATAGGCGTATTTAATTTAATGTGTAAAAGAGCTGATTTGAAGAGTTGTGTAACGTATAATGTCTGTATAAATTTTATATTTTCTATAAGCCATATGGATAATTTAAAATGCATGTGCATTGTAAGTTTTATCTAAAAATAAGTTTATGTGTGTCAGTAAGACATACTAATATATTATGGACACTTATATACTAATATATAATTGGAATTATTACTAATAGAATGCTTATGAATTTTAGTTTCGAAATGTTTCATAAATATCTAGGCTAAAATTAGACTTAAGGGTTACTCATTATTAAACCTTCCATACTTACGTATATCGTACCCTTAAATTCAAAATAATTTAGATCCGGACAGTTTGATACTGGTCTAAAATATCATAGTTATAAATTGGATTAGCTTTATTGTTTAAAAGTAGTTCTTGAATTAATAATATTATCACGTATGCTCTCTTCTTCTATAATCTTCCAACGTGATCTTAGGGTAATGTAGCTCAGGGTTGCATATACAGTAACAGCACCCGTGCAGCGTGCTAGACGAATCTGTCGAACCAAAGTCCGAAACAGTAAAAGCATCTGCGCTGGAAGAAGTGCATAGTAACAATATCTCAACTAGAAGTTTTATTTATTGTAACGTACTTCTCTCCGATTGTCACTGAAGTTGTGTTCAATACCGTACTAAACTGATCTGCTGACGTCAACCACGTCAGTTAACCCATTACTTTAGTGCCTTATTAAACAACTATAGTATATTTTAAAATAAAAGAGAACCATTTATGTCAAACATATGAGCACGTTTAAACAAAGATAGTAATAAATGGTCAAAATTATAATTACAGTAAAAAAAAATATTAGAAAAATTCGTAATTAAACACATACACCTATTTTTTTAGATTTATTATAGCTAAGACCCTTACGTTCATTAACACATTTAGCAAGCGAATGAGGATTTCTGCTTCTCTTCGCTGAAAGTCCTTTGGTGTTTCTATCAGCCACGTGAGCTCTTCCTCCACACATACTAGTCTTTCTATTTGACACAGTAGTTGGTTGAACAGATATTTTTACACCATATCGTAAAGCAATTTTTTTTAGTGCAATGCACTTCATTGTACTTAAAACACGTATATAAGTCTCTCCTTAGACTATTTCCAGTCTTGGCATACTTATTTGTATTACTCAAGAATTGTTTTATGGCTGGACAAAATGTAACAGGACCTTCATCATTTTTTTTGTAATATATCAAGATAGTGTTTCTTCTATTCATCTTTTATCTTTTCTTCTATTCTTTTTTCATTTTTATCTATTTCTTATATTACTTTCCTCGTAAAAGGAAAGTATTAGAATAAAAATCACCCTCCGAGATTTTTTTAGATCTTTATGTTTCAGGGTCCCTAGATGCCGAAAAACATATTTTCCCAATTCTGTCGTTCTGTATGTTTGTCGGTCTGCTGTTTGCGGCATAGCTTACCCGATTGACTTCAAATTTTGGATAAAAATTAAGGGTCAGTGGGGATGACCTGGTAACATTTTGGAAAAAATCCTTTATGGCGAAACAAAATGGAGGCCTAATGAAATGATAAAAAAAAATATTGTTAAAAAACTACTTTCCCAATTTATCTCAAATTTTGCATGAAAATCAAATATTATGTAGCAATCAATCAACTGGTAAAATTTTGGTACGAATCCAAGATGACGAAATAAAATGGCGGCTTTATAAAATATTGAAAAAATCAGTCTGAAAGAACTACTTAATGGAATGATTTCAAATGGTGTGCCACAACTAATTGTGGTATCTGGATGAACTAGAAAAATTGTGGTACTAATTCAAGATGGCGGAACAAAATGGCATTCAAATAAAATGTTTGTAATTCTGAAAAAATCAGCCTTTCAGGTTTTACATATCTTCACATTTTAGCGTCCTTAGGGGTCAAAAAATATGTCTTATCAATTCCGTCGATTTGTCGGTCGGTCTGTCTGTCTGTTTGTCATTTCGCGGCAAAAACGACTAAACAGACTAACTTTAAATTTTAGTCAATAAGTAAGGGTCACATGAGGATGACCTGGTAATATTTTAGAATTCTAACATGCCGGAACAAGATAACGGCCTAGTGGAACATTCAAAAATTAATATTAATCAAACAATAGTTTGATTAATATTAATTACTAAAGAAAATAATTATTTGGTTTAGTTGCACAAAAATTAAGTGTTACATAGAAATATACTGGTAACATTTTGGTATTAATCCAAGACAGAAAAATAAGATGGAGGCCTAATAAAATATATAAAAAATCAGCCAGAAAAACTACTTATTGAATTTATTTAACGTTATTTTCAACAATTAAGTGTAATATATGTATATAAACACGTGTTTCTAACTTAAGGTCTTTATCAGGTCAGTCAATTAGTTGAAAGACCAGTACAACTAGCGCCAAAATGAATGCACAAAACAATACCAGAGTCACCAACAGGTGCAAAACCGACATTAGTGATTACCAAGAGAACATCCGAAAACTTCGCCGGACTTGATACTCTATTTACCACGGAGCAGCATATAGCCACCAGTGGCGAAACTCTTAACCCAAGAGTAGTAAATTAAAAGTAGAAAATATATAACGCGCCAAGAACTAGTATACGGTAGAAAATGGATTCTTTGGGATGACCGCTAAAGCAATGGAATTTGGCTAACCATAGACACGTATTTCTGACTTAAGGTCTTCATCAGTACAGCTTGGTCATTGACATAAAAATTCGGGACGCCGAATTTGAACGAAGTTTCTGGTACGGGTGCTGTTACTGTATATGTCTCCGGGTTGGTTATGGAGAGAAACGCCCGGCTTTAGAAAACACATGTGATTTATAATGTTCAATAAATCAGTATAAATTACCAAAAGATTAAGATATGCATCATCTTCTTCAAACATTGAGACTTCAAGATAAATAATAATTTAATAGGGCTTATACTTATACTATTAAATGTTATTCAAAAATTAAAAAAAAATGATGGTATAATCTAGACACTTGAGGGAGCAATATCCTGCTGAAAAAAAATTAACGATTTTTCATAAAATGAGTTTTTTGTTAATTAATAAATGTTTCTAAAGTTTTCATTTATACTTCAAGTCGGATAATTGTTAAGTAAAAGTCACTAAAATTAATTCGCTTCTTGGAGACTTTACCACAACTATACTATATGAGATTAAACTGTTTTTAATTGTTATAATCTATTAGTTATTAGTTACTGAGGCTAATAAAAAAACTTTAATTCTTTAGTTTTTTTTATAGCTCCAATAATTAATAACTAATAGATCATAACAATTAAAAACATCGTACAGTAGAGTTGTGATTAAGTCTCCATGAAGCGAAATAATTTTAGTGGCTTTCGTTTAACCCGACTTGAAATATGAAAAAATGTTCATTAAGTATAAGCTCATTTTATAGAAAGTCAGTGAAATTTTTTTTGCGGTATATTGTTCTTTCAAGTGTTTAGATAATGCTGTACATTTTTTTAAATCCTAAATTAAAGTTTAATAGTATACATTTTTTTATTTCTTACGGCCCGGCCGGTTTTGAGGCTTAGTAATGGCTTGGAAGTCACCACGCGGAACTTATTAATATTATAGATACAGTTTTGAGAGTTAGGACTTTATTATTGGTAATTTCTTCTCCTTTAAGAATCTTTTTTTTTGTTTTAATTTATCAAATTATTTACAAAAAAAAAAAAGAAGAATTAAGAGGCATATGGTGAAGACCTGGTATAATATTTTGGTAAAAATCCAATATGCCGGAACAAGATGGTGGCCTAGTGAACCTTTAAGAAAATTATTACTAAAAAAACTAATTATCCAGTTTTCATCCAATTTTGCACAATAAACAAGTTTGACATAAGAAGGGACTGGTAACATTTTGGTGTGAATATAAAATAGAAAAACAAAATGGCGGCCTAATAAAAAATTTAAAAAATTCAGCCTGAAAAATCTACTTATAAAATTAATTTCAAATTTTTTGGAAGTATTAAGTGTGGTATAGAGATAAACTGGTCAAGTTGTGTTACGAATTCAAGATAGCGGAACAAAATAGCGGCCAAATAAAATGTTTAAAAAAACCAACGTAAAACAATATTCTTATTCAACTCCAATAAAAATGTATGTATTTACATTTTTAATTGAGTCACACGTCATTATTACTATTAAACGGAAATATTCATAATGCAGGGAGTTTTTTCCAAATGTCATTCAGAATCCAATGAGTTGTTACTAGCAGTAGTAAGAATTAACACCAATTTGAGTTTGTTACTAGACTATTAGTGACCATTTTTAACGCTTAATAAAGGGTCGTCCGTCTTTACCCGACACATAGG
Organism: Kuschelorhynchus macadamiae; assembly: GCA_030620095.1. NCBI lineage: Eukaryota > Metazoa > Arthropoda > Insecta > Coleoptera > Curculionidae > Kuschelorhynchus > Kuschelorhynchus macadamiae. Next base: position 486,604 of record JAUTXW010005498.1, read on the forward strand.
AGTGAAACGAAACCTAAAAAAAAAGGGGGGGGGATGAAAATGTCATTGGTTTTATTATGGAAAGGTGACGTAAGATTCCAAATTATTCTTTTGAAAATTGTACTTTTTATTAACAAAACACTAAAAAAATCGTTCGACTTCACCCCGAATGACGGTAATAGTTATTTATGTAATAAGGATCAAAATAACCATCATTATGAGACTAGCTATTATCAGACGAGGAGTCAGTCGAGCCTGATACCACGGCTTTTGTCATAGTGATTGTTTTCGATTTGAATAACATACAAAACTTTATTTCCTCGCGTCAATTGAGTCAAACATTGCGCAAATTTTCTTAAAAAATATTCCCGAAAGGATTTCTCGTTGCTAGGTAAGTTGTTTCAGGACTATAATAAATCTATTAGAGCACTTGTTTCAGGACTAAATGTATCCATTACGATATTAGGACTATAATGAATCCATTCCGGTCCTAGAACTATAATGAATTCATTAGAGTACTCAGTCTGAAAAAATGTGTCATTTTGACACTAAATATGACCATCAAGATGATGTCACGACAGAAGATAAAGGTTATTTTCCATATCTGTCAAGAATTTTATAAATTTCGCATTGAGTTTCAACTAATCACCGTTTATTATTTTGTACAGCTTCTCTAACACTTTTTAAAACCGAATATGCATTCGGTGAGGTTTACCCAACTTATAGGCATCTATCACTATGAATGAATACAAGCCAACGGTAAACCGAAGAAGAAAACTCATACAATGAAGTAAAGCATTGGAAATCAACTTTATAATGTATGCGTATAAGTTCTAATTTGGATTGGTATGGCAGTGACAAGATTCTCGAAGAGAAGCTGAAAACAACTATACATTAAGCTGCCGCTACAAAAAATGATCAGAACTAAAAAGGCGACATTTAATTGCAGGCACAAAATCGCCATTTACGACGAATAAGGTATACATTCGCTCATTAATTATCCTCGAGAACGGGTAATAATTAAAACCAAATAAGGCCTAGACCCGCACTGCATACGAGCCAGTGCATTTGCATCCCATTGTATTTTTATGTGGGGCATAATTAGCACCTTTCCTCGAGGTGTCTCAATTAGGCGCTCGTTTAACTGTAATTAGGGACCATAAAGATTACCTTTATGCTTCTGTTGTGGCTCTAAAGTTATTTAAATGGGCACTCCGCGAACGCCATCGGGTACGCTGTGAGTCTATGGAAATAATATCGGTTTTTGCGGCAGAGTTCCCAAGAAACCTTTATTTAATTTAATAGTGGTAAATATGCTCGTTTTACCACAGTCTTAACGCCAAGTTCTAGCTTCTAGTAAGACGCGTAGTCGAACAAGAAAAATTAAAATATATATTTTCTATGGCAAAATTTAATATTGGGTAAAAAAAAACATAAATTAAAATATTTTATTCTTTAAACATATGTAAATTCACAAAACAAAAGACAAATATGTAAATTTACATAACTAAATGTTAAATAACGCCAACTCTTATCGACTAACAGAAAACAAACATAAATCCTGGTGTAAATAACTAATAATCATTAATATGAAAAACGTCTTAAAAATATTTCGGAAACAACTCTACCTAGTCTATTTTATAAAGCAAATCTATGAGGCTTTCATCTTTAACCATGGGATAAGTAAAATATTCCCCAGTTTTATTTGAATTTTGTTTTCTTAAAAAGTTAACTAAAAAAATCTTTTTGTTACCTTCTGTTATCATTTCGATAACACAGCCAACTTAGTATTTATTTTTGGTATTTTTGCTGAATTTAATCACTACGTAATTTTGTACATCAATTGTACAGTTTTCTCATTACTTTTACAGACATTTTAACTTACTTTTTCGAGTTCTTTATCATCTTCATTTGTATCCTCTAGGGCAGGGGTGCTCAAACGGTCGATCGCGAGTGCTTTTTGAGTAGATCTCGAGAAGAAAATTTTTTTTAATAAGTAGGTACTTAACTACAAAAATTTATTACGTAATAAAATAACACTCTGCTAGCGGCAAAAGGCGGCTTTATCAAAGGAACGCGCGGTACTTGTCAAAGAAAAGCCGCGTTTTTGACGGGATCATTCGAGACTTTCGTTCACGCCGATATAAATGTTGCGCCTGCAGGAATTGGAGTCATTCTGAATTGCAACTTGAAGGCAATACTACGTCGATACAATGTTTATTATTAAATAGTACAAAATGAGTGCAGCGAAGAAATCTAAAACGTATCATTTTAATAACGATTGGGAGGAAGAATTTTTGTTTTGTATGGTGAAGGATAAGTGCATTTGTCTTATTTGTCGTGCATCAGTTGCAATACCTAAGCGTGGTAACTTACAGAGGCATCATAAAACTGTTCATATAAACTATGAAAAGGATTTTCTGCCACAGAGTGAATTAAGGAAACGAAAAGTACGTGATTCGATATCTTGTTTGAAAAAAGAACAAACCATGTTCACAAGACCAGCCAAACAATCAAAAGCTGCTACGATCGCCTCATTTAAAATATCTCATATATTGGCGAAACACAAAAAACCATTCGAAGATGGATCGGTTGTCAAGGATGCATTTATTGAAGCGGGTGAGACTTTATTTGGAGATTTTAAAAATAAAACAGAAATCATGTCTGCTATTAGAGAACTTCAGTTATCTCGTCCGACTGGCACAAGGCGTATTGAAGTCGTGAGTCAGGACATGGCATATAAACTAAAAAATGATATCATGGAATGTACATACTTTTCTTTACAGTTCGACGAATCCACCGATATGACACACACTGCCCAGCTGTGTATTTTTATTCGGATGGTATTCAATGACATCTTGGCTAAGGAAGAATTTTTGACAATCATTCCTCTGAAGGGGAAGACCTGTGGCGAAGATATATATGACGTTTTCTTCAATTTTGTAAAAAACAACAAGCTACCAATATATAAATTAGTGTGCATTACAACCGATGTAGCACCAGCAATGACTGGAAACAAAAACGGTTTTGTGGCATTGTGTTGAGATAATGAAGATTTCCCTTCATTTTTTTCAATCCATTGCATTATACATCAACACGTTTTGTGTTCAAAAGTTTTAAACACGGAGGAAATTATGGGCATTGCAACAAAAATTGTGAATTCCATCCGTGTACGTAGCTTGCAACGGCGGCTCTTTAAGTTGCAGTTGGAAGATAAGGAGTCAGCTGAACATACTGATTTAGTTCGTCACACGGACGTCAGGTGGTTGAGTCGCGGAAAATTCCTAGAAAGGTTTCATGAATTATTGCCCGAAATAACAGCTTTTCTAGACGAAAGAGTTGAAAAACGAAATATGGCTGACTGATTTGGCATTTTTGACTGACATCACAATGCACTTAAACACCATTAACTTGGAGCTTCAAGGTAAAGGAAAAACTGTTATTGAGATGATTAGCGCAGTAAACTGCAACTTATGATAGATTAACTGAAAAGAAAGGATCTGAAACATTTTCCGTCTTTGAAAGCAAGGATTCCTCAGTTGAATTATGATACGTATGAGGCTAAATTATCAAATATTTTGGGACAATTCGACATGCGTTTTTATGATTGTAGTAAATTGGCAAATGTAGCATCATTTATTTATGTTATCCTTTTTCATGTAAAAATATTGAGGAATTAGCTACTGAAATAGCAAGTCAGTTTAATATGAACTCATGTTCTGTTGAAAATGCGTTGGAGCAGATTATATCAGATATACATCTCAAAGCTACAGCATCTGGTACAAATTTCTGGTGTTTTATATCTGAAGATAAAAATCCGAATCTAAGGCAAATCGCCCTTCAACTGACAGCAATGTTTGGGTCAACTTACTTGTGCGAGTCTGCATTATTTGAAATGAAGATAATTAAGTCAAAATATCGCAATTGACTAACTGACGATCATATGTCATCATGCTTGCGATTAGCACTCAGTGGTTACATACCATCTTATGAAAAGTATGCTGAGGACGTGCAGTGCCACGCTTCAACATCCAAAGTCACTCCTTAGTTAAGTTTAACACCATATGAAACTCTTTTGTTTTGTAACAACCAATAAACTCGCAATTTTGAATAACTATGAGTTTTTTCATTGATATTGTAGAGAAGAACCTTACTAAACCTAACTCAAACCTTGACTAAAATAATGTATATTGTGCGGAAAGCTAATATCTATATATGCTACGGTACACCCTACCTAGGTAGGTAGGTAGGTAGGGTGTATGTATCGTGTATGTACGACAAGCCTGCATCACACATACTTGCAGCCTCTCACAGTCGATCGTAAGTAGTCTAAAAATATTGAGGTAGATCGCCAGCAGTTCAAGTTTGAGCACCCCAGGTCTAGGGCTATATTTTCCTCACTCTCAGATGTTTCCATATCCATATCCCTTGACGAAATGCCTTTGCCAGCAGCCACTTGCAATTTTTTAGGATGTTTAGGCCAAGGTTGTTTATTTTATTTATTTTCGCTTTCGTTTCTCTCGGGATCGGGTATTTTGTTGAGGATAGCAAGCCAGACTTAATGTTCGTTTCCATATTTTCTATGCCTTCTATGTTTTTTTAAGTGCAGCTTCTAAGGGTTGAAGCAAATGTGCTTCATTCACTGGCAATAACACAAAAGTAATGTCATTTTGCTCGCAACACCGTAAAACGTGCATCGCAGTGTGACCTGCCAAGTTGTCCCCTATCAAGACTTTCCTTCCTGGAAGCTTCTTACAACATGGTAGGGGAATTCTGTCAAACTAATCATTAAAAATTACTGAATGGAACCAGCCGGATTTTGATTGCGGTTGTATACAGTACTATCAGGACCTCCTTCTACCCAAGTTGAATACAAATGAACGGACTTGCAGACAACATAAGGGGTAAAACTAGCCCAGAATAGCCATCATAATTGATGTGCTTGATTTACTTGAATCTACTATCTTAGATCCTCGCGTACATAATGGAATAATTTCAATTGTTTGGCCCACTGTTTATTACCTTGAGCAAACCTTTCCGTTAAAATTTTATTCCTAATTGTCAATACATTTAGAAATTAGGCACTGTCCGTCATGTTTCTTCATTTTTATTTCCCTTTTCTTATCCTGTAGGGTGGATTTTGGGATTCTATAATATTCAGCCATCTGTCTCAAACTTTTTCTGCCTTGTCAAATATCATCGAATGCCCTAGCAATGTTTACTTCATTCCAATTCTTAAAATGAATGCCGATTTATTCTTATATTGCCTAACCCTAGTGTTCGCCTTCACCACTTTTTACTTCCGTCATGGAAGGGAAGTATTGTAATTTTACTAAAGCGCTATTACTTAAGAAAAAAAAAACAATATTTTTTAATCAAATAGCCATGGCGTTACTAATAATAGAGCACATCAGAAAAAATAACTGATTTGCTTTTTTTTATTTTTAGTATTCTCTTGTGTACAACAGTTTCATTTAGAGTTTTCAAATTCGAAGAAAAAAATACAATTTACAAAATCCCGTACTTAACGCAGAATTTTTCCAGCGAAAACGCACACTATCAACAACCCTCAGAATTCAACTGACGGGAATATGCCGGTTGGGTACTTTTTTACGCGTTGCGATACATGATCTTGATGAAAATATTGACTAATATCGGTCTGTACGAGTTCGCCCCCGCCGCAGTCCGACTTCACCCTGAATGACGGTATATTTTTAAATGAATTTAAATGTTTTGTTTTTAGGCAAATATAATATTGGAGTCGATGATGGCTTTTTAGATTATAATCAAAATAAGTATTTTTGTTTATACTATTATTTCGAACTAATAATATACTTTATAATAAAGTACCCTAGGGAAAAATAACCGTTATAGAGAAATGAACAATTACCACAATTCAATATCATAAAATCAATAAATATTGATATCAATAATAGACTCCTAGACCCACCACTGTTGACGCATCTTGATTAAGATCATTTTGTTCTGTAGATTGCTAAAAGAAATGCCACGATGAAGACCAACATTGGCCTAACAATCAATTGGCATCAGTCTTGTTGACCGATGAATTTCGACTTGGATTGCATTTAGATCGAAGAAAACTAAGAATATGTAGATTATAAATTCAAGGGAGAGTTTGTTCAAGCATATAAATATTCGAAAACAGACCTAAGTCTTCAATGACAACGTGACTCGAAACCAGATTAATTATATCGTTGTCGACGCCAGAGATGAAAGTAATGTAATAAACGTTAGAAGTCTCAGAGACGTAGATGGATATACAAATGATTAATTAAGGCAAGCAAAAATTATAAAAAATGATTCTGACACCAAAAAACATCAAAAATGTTTGTAGCTGTGCAGTGGGACACTGAAAAACTACAAAAGAGCGCAGTACTACAATATTTCCAGCAAGAAATAGAACAGAAATAAAAGGAAATAGGAGAAAGCAAAGATGTGGAATAAATACAGATCACATTAAAAAAATAACTACAAATTTGTCGGAATTCATTTTTGGACATAATTTAGAATAAAATGAAAAAGTCGCATTTACACTGACTTTTTAAGATCTCCATTTTATTACGTCATATTGAGTTCATCGTATTTAATTATTGTGTAAAATTTGAGGTCAATTGAATACATTTTTTAGTTGTTTTTTCTTTAAGATTTTACTTGGCAGCGATTTTGTTTCGCATCTTGAATTAGTACCACAATACACAGGCTGATTTTTTAAATATTTTATTAGGTCGTCAATTTCTTTTGCTGTCTTGGATTCATACCAAAATGTTACCAGTTCATTCTTATGTAACACTTGATTTTTATGCAAAATTTAGAGCAACTGGATATTTCTATAGTAATTTATTTTTTTTAATTTTATTAGGCCTCCATTTTTATCCTCCAAATCGGATTTTAACCAAAATATTACCAGGTCATCCCTATATGACCCTTAATTCTTGATCAAAATTTTAAGTCAATCGGGCGAGGGCAGGCAGACCACGGAATTAAGAAAACATATTAGTGGCAATTAGGGAGGCTAAAGCGTATACAGATCTGTAAAATCTGGGAGAGTGTTTTTTTTGCACAAAACTTGAAATCAATCTATTAAGTATTTTTGAGCTAAATTATTAAATATTTTTTAAAATGCCATTTTGTTTCGCCACCTTGGATTCGCACTAAAATTTATTCCTGCTTAGTATTTAGTTTTTGTGCAAAATGTGAGGTCAATTAAATATTTAGTTTTTTAGTAATAATTTTTTTAACATTTTGACTCAGTCGTCATTTTGTTTTGCCATACTGGAATTTTTCATATAAGCAGATCCATGACCCAGGTGCATTTATACGAACAGAGAGGATTCACCAAACATTTTATAAACTAATTTAAATACTTCTTAATCAAATGTAGAACACCATAATGTATACATATAGGAAAATTATTGTATTATTATTGTAAGGTATTTACATTTGTAGGTTACTGAATATAAAACATTAAAATGTATTTAAAATTATGTTGCTTTGAATAGATTTATTCTTCTTTTTTCTCTTACAGTCAACAGTTGCTTAAATTCATTTAATTTGCTACTCTGAAATAAAAACAATCCCTAGAAAATAGCGGTGTGGTGAGGTTTTTGTAGTCCTTCGGTGCTAACTTTTTTTCTAATAGTATATATTTACTCCTCATTATATTGATTATTGTTTACCCACATTTAGCAAATAAGAAACGAAACATAATAAGGCGCTGCGCAATCTACTCAGTACGTAACACGTTCTCGCAGTAATTTTATTATGCGCTTATCTTGAGCCCTCGGGCCATTATGGCTACTGGTAAAACGAATTAAAAATTAGCGTGCGGCTCATTAAAACGTTGCATTTTGCCGATCTCTGAAATTAGCAGGATAATGCACATTATGAACCTATTCGTGTTCAACGGCTTTTAAAATGAAAGTTTAAAATTGATGATTTCATGACGGTAATTATTCATCAGGAAAACGGCAGTTTCGATTAAAATCTGATCTATCTCCGTGTTATTACCGATTCGTTAGAATAAAAAAAAACTGAAATCGAAAGTATTACGTGACGGTTGTTATAGTCTAGTTCACAAACTCAAAATGATGTTAGTTCTTCTACTGCTAGTATACATATGAGTGAGGGTTCATTAAATCAGGAATGAAGTCTAGAAAAATGTGCAAAAGTCTCAAATCCGCAGATAAATAATTTCAAAAGTTACTAACAAATTATATAAAAAATCGGTAAATACTCTCTTTTATTAGGAACAGTGAAGTGTGACGCAATTTAGTTCAGAGCATAGTCATTTCGCTACACCTATATACTGTCTTTTCAAACATTTTATTGGGCCCCATTTTGTTCCATCATATTGGATTCCTACTAATATTTTACTAGTCTCAACCTATGCCACACTTAATTTTTGAGCATAATTTTACATAAAATCAACAAGTAATTTTACATTGACACACACTACCATTTTGTTACTGCAAAATTTAAAGCCAATTGGATAAGATCTATTTACGTTAATTTTTTAAAAAATTATTTGGCCGGCATTTTGTTCCGGCATTTTGAATTCCTACTACAGCATTATCAGTTTATTTCTATATCACAATTAATGATTGCCCAAATTTTGAAATTTATCTAATAATTAATTTTTTCAGGATAATTTTTTAAATATTTTATTAGGCCGCCATTTTGTTTTGCTACCTTATATTCATACCAAAATGTTACCAGTTTATTCCTACGTAACACTTGATTATTGTGCAAAATTTGAAGTAAATTGATTGATTAGCTTTTTTAACAATATATTTTTTTAATATTGGATTTTTACCAAAATATTACCAGGTCACTATATGACTCTTAATTGTTTGGTATCTAGGGACGCTAGAACGTGAATATATGTAAATTCTAAGAGGTTGATTTTTTACGCGATTACAGCGCATTTCATTTAACCGCCATTTCCAGTTTTTTCAAGCTCAATTTTTCAAAATTTGCCGCCATTTTATTCCGCCATATTGAATTTTTACCAAAATGTTATCAGGTTATCCCCATATGATGTTTAATCAATCTTTGATCAAAATTTGAAGTTAATCGGTAAGTAGTTTTTTAGCTGTGCTGCGAACAAACAGAGCGACAGACCGATAGACCGACGGAATTGAGAAAACATGTTTTTTTTCGTCATCTAGGCATCCTGAAACGTAAAGATCTGAAAAAATCTCGGAGGGTGACTTTTTTACGTTTATAGTACATACTTCCCTTTTACGAGGGAAATAAAAAAAAGTTTAGTTTTTTGTTTCAGGGTCCCTAGGTGACGAAAAACATGTTTTCTCAATTCCGTCGGTCTGTCTGTCGGTCTGTCTGTCTCTCTGTTCGCGTCGTAGCTAAAAAACTACTTATCCGATTGACTTCAAATTTCAAATTCAAAATCCAATATGGCGAAACAAAATGGCGGCCTAGTGAAATCTTAAAAAAATATTATTAAAAAACTCCAAATTCATCTCAAATGTTGCAAAAAAACATCAAGTTTATATTGGAATCAACTGGTAACAGTTTGGTTCAAATCCAAGATGGCGCAACAAAATAGCGGCTTAATAAAAAATTTAAAAATTCAGCCTGAAAAACTGCTTAATGGTTTGATTTCAAATTGTGTGTCATAACTAATTGTGGTATAGGGATCAACTAGTAAAATTGTGGTACTAATTTAAGATAACCGAACAAAATGGCGGCCAAAAAAATATTTGTAATCGCAAAAAATCATCCTCTCAGATCTTAAACGTCTTTTTCGTTTTTGCGTCCCTAGATACCAAAAAAATATGTTTTATCAATCCCCTTCGGTCCGTCTGTCGGACTATTTACCCGATTGAGTTGAGGCTCATATGGAAATGACCTGGTAACATTTGGGTAAAAATCCAAAATGGCGGCCTAGTGAAATGTTAAAAGAATTATTATGACAAAAATACTTATTCACTTTATTTGAAATTTTACATAAACATCAAGTATTATGTTGCAAACAACTGGTAAAATTTTGGTACGAATCCAAGACGGCGGTATGATTTCGCCAATTTATCGTTGCATTCTCATGGCACATATAGATTTTATATCCTGCATGAAACCCAGATTATCAGTCTTTAGTCCTTAGTATACCTTTCTACTTCCCTCGTAAAACCGCTGGTTGTACGAATTTTTTTTGTAATAACTAAAGAGAGTGTGGGGAGTCACAAGACTTCACCAAAAATTCATAACCGATTTTTTAAAAAATCTAAAGTGCGATAAAATAACTTTTTTTTGTATCTTAAAAAAAAATGTGCGCGACAGGTTAGCTTTTGATCGCCGAAACGTGTTACGCGTCGGTTGCATTTTTTCAAAAAAGTGCAGCAATGAAAAACCTTTGCAATTCCAAGGCTTATTATAAACCAAAATAGTCTTAAAAATAAAGTAGTTTTTATATGATTTTCGCATTATCATTTACTAAGGAGTACCCGCGACTTCCTTCGCGTATGGGGATAACGAAAAGGATATAAAGAGGTATTTAAATCACCTTATTTAAATACCTCTTTATAATACACGTTTCTGGTTGCATTTCCTTTCAATTTTTGTCAACAGGGGTTTATAAGATTTTTGTTTATAAATTATTTCTGATTTTTTGGAAATCCCGAGGGAAAACCCTGAATAAATTTTTAAAAGATATGTAAAAAATAAAATAAAATATACCTGTTCAAGCGTTTTTTTGAATAACTAACCATTTTATAAATAACAAATATTGTAATATTTAAGAGGCTGATTCATCCCCTTGAAATCTGATTTTTAAAAAATCCCTTCTTATCGAACCTACACATCCTACAATCAACCTGTATGTCAAAATTCAGCTTTTTACGTCAAGCGGTTTGAACAGAATCGTGACTAATCAATGGCCCAATTTTTTGAAACACCCTGTACATATTTTTAAGAAATTCTAAAATATGTAATATAATCAAATGAAATACACGTTTTTTTTAGCGTTTTTCGAAAAAACAACCGTTTTTTAAATTAAAAAAAATTGTAATATTTGAGGGGGGGTTTCACCCCCTAGAAATTTGAGTTTCGAAAAATTTCTTCTTATCGAACCTCTGCATCCTACAATGAACTAGTATGCCCAAATTCGGCTTTTTACGTTAATCGGTTTGAGTGGAATCGAAATTAATCAGTGACCCGATTTCTTGAAACACCCCGTATAAAACACACTGAATAAATGTTTAAAAAATTTTTAAATTTGTAAAATAATCAAATAAAATACACGAGTTTAAGCGTTTTTTCAAAAAACCAACCGTTTTTTAAATAAAAAATGCCGTAATAGTTAAGGGGCGGTTTCACCCCCTTGAAACTGGAATTTTGAAAAATCCGTTTTACGTTCTTACTATCAACCTGTGGGCCAAAATGACCTGTTTTTTTAAACTCCCTGTATAAATTTGAAATACAAAAAATAATGTTGAAAGGTCTCGGTCACTAGACGATCGTTTAAAAAAAAACCATTGGGCTTAATGTTTTAAATATATAGATTTGGTATAACTACATAAAAGGTAAAGTTAGTTACCTAAGCGAAGGACTAAGGAGTCCTGTTCAATAAGAATTTTTAATTAATTACCTCAAAGTGCTACGAACTAACTGCTATATTATATCAGCAATGAGTTAATGTATTCCTGCATTGTTTAAAGATAAAAACACATAGGTATGCAAGAATCTGCGAAACATTACAGCATTGAAATAGAAACACTTAACCAACTCAAATGTACCTATTATTAATTTTCCGATTGACGTCAGTAAAATCTAATTGCCGAAGCCTTAAGCGATTACCTGAAATATAGCGAGCAACGTGCCGCCCTCGTGGTTTTTAATAACCGTACAGGGTAATTCCCGAATAATTAACAATAAAGTCAGCAAATAAAAAATAAGGATATAAACGTCCGTTGACGCACGTTCGCATTTTTTTTTAATCCACCCACTTTAAATCAACACAAACAAATTGGTGCGAATAGCTATGATTAGAGGTACCTAAGGATTAGGATGATCGCTAATGAACGCTTTCCTGGCCACCCGACAGGAAATAGCGGAGAGTAAATGGCAGTGTGTTTTTATTTATATGATTTTGAGTATTATACTGTTAACTTTTACTTTTAGGTAAATCGTGTGTATTGTATTAAAATTTAAATATATCTTTATGAAATCTTAACTGGAAAATTTCAATGGATGGCTTAATCCGTAATATAAAATATACAACCAACCTTATTATGGCTCATTAAATAGTGAACATTTTGTTCGTAAATAAACGACTAAAACGATATCAAATCGACTCTTATTCACAACAATAAGTTACATATACAGCGTGACTGAAGTGACCGTTAACAGAAATAATATATATCTTAAATATCGTGAGCGAGCTTAGGTTGGTTTGCAAGGCAACGTTAGATTGATATTTTTTTATTATTAATATTAAACGTATATATTGATTAGTTAGCTTATTATACAAAAAAATTACTTTCGGGTTTTATTTCATTTCAATAAGACACAATGAAGATGCAAATATCGTTCAACAATGATAACGATAACATTAGAGTAAGTTTAAGGTTATACTAAAACTTCTTTTACTATAACGTGACCTAAACATAAAAGGTTTTATTGGTACGGAATTTACCATTGTCCAATGGGAAAGAGATAATCAGAATATTTTTTATGCGGGAACGCACGAAACGGGTTTATATGCTCTGTGTAAAAATAGTCCCAATAAATTGTAGGTTTTTATCGTGTTTATTTTACCTCCTTATAAGCATAAACCTGAACTCAAAGTGAAGTGTGCGTAGATGATTTTGCAATATCTTCAACATTTTAGTTAATTGGGAAAGGTAAAGTACGACAGTTTACGAGCCTTTTTGAATGATTTCACTCATGAATTGCGTGAACAGATAAACAATAGGGTCAGCGGATACATCGATCACTTTTAATTTAGGCCTTTTTTTTATTTAAAATACATTTTGGAACATTGTATTTCAAATTTATAAATAACTTAAATTTTAGTTCCCGTAGTTCTAGCAACAACGTTCTATTTTCTCGGAAATATTGTTATTATTTTTGCTATGGTTTTCCGGTAACATAACGTTTTGATAGAAAAACTTTTATTTATACGGGTCATTTAAATTTAAAAAAATAGTTACATACACTCACACTTCTTGCAATAACAATTAAAAGTAATGGTATTTCGCCATTCGTATCTTATCTTATTAGACCTAGAAAAATTAAAATATTCTTTATACATGGAAATAATTTTGGTTACTACTTTCTATTTTTACTATATTGTAATCGTCAAAAAATACCTAAAAAACTACTTACCCGATTGATTTATTTTGGTGAAATTGATGGGTATTAACAATAAATGTAAAATAAAAATGTATTATTTATATTTGCGAAATGATGCAAAGAAAAACATTCTTCCAAGTTCTTAAAAATAGAGAATGGGAATACATCCTAATAGCATAACACTTAAATGGCTAATTCTTAAAATTAATAGTCGTAAATTTAAAAGGTGGTGTAACGGGAACTGGGCCTTGTTTGGCGCGGATATCAAATGTCCAAATTCCAAGGGAATGATTGCTCACATATACGTAGAAACTAGATTATTTCCAACAAAAATCATTGTTTTTGAAAAAAACTGAAATTATCCACAAGATTGAACTGGTCTGCATTTCATAAGCCAAACCAAGAGCAAGTGTCTTTCCCTTTTCTCAAGACCGTCTCTACACTCTAGGTATCATCTTGCAATCTCCAGAAATTATAATCTAATAAGAAATGAAAGGCTCTTGCTCCATAAATACTAGGAAATAAATATGTCAGTATTATTAAATGCCTTAAACGGATTCATGATAACTTTATCGCAGTTTGGCTCGGTAACTTTATAGGTGTCTTAATATGAGTCAAAAACACTACAAGAGCCATTGATCCAATGCAAGGGTTTTAGAGCTCACGCACATAAAACCAAACCACAAAAATGTTAAGCATTTATACCAAATAAGTTTTATATGAAAGCCCTATGGTTACCATTAAATCTCTTCATTAAACAGTTTGCTCCTAACAGCTATCTTAAAACATTTTGGTTTTAATATTACCATCAAATGGTCATAAGTGCTTTAAAATATAAATTAAAATGTTTTGTAAAGCCCTCTTAAAACTTTTTTGTGTGAATAAATACTGATTGATGCAGGACAGTAAGGAAGCCTATTACTATTCCATAGTACAAAAACGGATTTTCGTGAAAATAAGTGTTGACATACGATTTAAATGGTTACTTTAAATATCAGAAGCAACGTAAGTATCTTAAAATAGGGAATAGACAGTTTACAACCCCACACAAGTCACCGTCCCAATAACGTAGCAAATCGTTTTCCTCTTCAAGCTGCATCGGACACTTCAGAGAAGAAACTTTTTCCCGTTAAGTGTAAGAACATTGATTTTTTTTATTTTTTTTTTCAAATAAACTACCTTTAATTTTGGCGATAGGTAAATAAACAAAAAAATATTGATATTTAAAAGAACTCAAATTGAACACAATCGTTCTAGAATCGGTTCATGCTAGGCTAGGCAGAAGTCATTTATAGTTTTGAATGCTGAATGAAAATTTTTAGAGCAAAACTAGTAATGGTATTATTAACATATGTAAATTCGAGAAAAATCGTTATTATGCCCATTTTACCGGAATTAAGCTCTCGGCCTAATTTCAGTAATAAAAATTAATGATAAACAACTTTTTAAAAGTTCTTTAAATATACCTTGATGGATCTTGAGGAATTCGAAAAGATGACACATTACTCCTATTTATGTTAACGTGACATCCATCAATACCGCAGTAAGAAGAATGACTAGCTTAAGAAGCCATTTCCAAAAGTAACATTTAAACGCACTCTTCTTCAAAATTCTATATTTTAGCTCACCGCGTACAACGCTCCGTAAACACGTAGGTTTAAAATCTTAAGAGACTGCGTACCTAACCACTGCGAAGTGACCTGCCGACTGACCGCTAGAAGCGGCAGTTCGTTGGTGCGGGAGGCGCGACGGCAAGAGGGAAATTTATTGCGGAATAGCCTAGTGCTTTGACTATTTAGAATATATAGAGTTTGGAATTATGTTGGAATCAACTTAACACTTTGGAGCTTAATAAAATATTTTAAAATTCATCCTGAAAAAACTGTTAAATGGATTGATTTCAAATTGTGTCCCATAATTAATTGTTGTATCAACTATTGAAATTATGGTACTAACTAAAGATCAGAAAAATCACCTTCTCAGGTTCTACACATCTTCACGTTTTAGCGTCTCTAGATACCAAAAAAATATGTTCATGAATTCCGTCGGTGCGTCTGTCGGTCTGTCTTCTGTCTGCCAGTGCATGGCATAGCTTAAAACTAAGGTATCTCTGACTGTAGTAAAAAAAGAATCATGCCAAATTCTTTTCAATGTGTTGATTGTTTACCTATGGCAGACTTAAATTCTCACGAGAAGTGTTCAGTTGAATTGAGATATCATTTTAGGAAATATATACTTACAGAACATCATTATGTGGCGTCCGTGGAAAAACATTAATGGTGCTCCTTTTATTATTCCGTTGAAGAAAAATCATTTATCTGTCGATGCTAGGGAAATTGTAAAAACTCTCTACAGTTCTTTATTTAACAAAGGACTTAACGCTAGTAATTTTTACTAAGGTACCTTTGACTACAGTGAAAAGAATCGTGTTAAATTCTATCACATCAAGAAAGAGGCGTGCCAGATGCCGGTTCCACCAAATGTTTCGACAAAGGCGACAAGGACCTGACAAAGGTTTACGAAGAGCAACGTGTACTTAAATTAGAAAATTTGAAGCAATATCTTACTAATGATGAAATTCAAATAACCTGTAGCATCACTAGCCTTTGGAGAGTTTTGTCCAAAATGGATTTGAAATATCGCACAATTAACATAAAACCAGTACTTATGTAATTCCAGCGATTATAAAAATGGTGTCTTCAGTATACAATATAGATAAGAAAATACAGTTATGCAAATCGTCTAGTAATATATTTTAATGAGATGTTTCGACACACATGAAACACCATACAGCGTATCGTCCGATTCGTCCAGTAGGGGTAAAATAAAAGCTCCGCCAAAAGAAGAGAAAATGATAATCATTTTACAGACCAGGCCAGAAAACGGTTGCCTTATGGTTTTTCGCAAAGAATATTAGAGACTCCTGCATAGTTTGTAATCCTTCTGCAGCTGAAAACTTTAATTCTTACTTTATTGATAGCATTCCTAAAGTAAATTCAATTCCGAAACATAATGAATTAAAAAATAAGTATAATAACAAGGTACATCCCAATATAAAAACAACTATTTAAATTTAAAGAAGTTAGTGAACAGGAACACACCCTATATAACCATTATCATAAATAAATCTTTATTATTATCTAAATTTCCATTAGAATGGAAAAAGGCTGATATAATACTTATACCAAAAAATAATGCTCCATTCGACTTTTCTCATTACCGGCCCATTATATTGCCTATTCTTTCTAAAATACTGGAAAAAGCCATGCTTCAGCAGCTACATGATTTCTTGATACTTAACTGCATAATTCAGAGCACCCAATCGGGGTTTAGAAAGCAGCATGTTACCATCACAGCATGCATGCATATGATGAGCTTTGGATAATAGGGATATTACTGCTTTAGTGCTTGTGGACTATAGCAAAGCGTTTGATACACTTGACCATTTCTTTCTTCTCATGAAACTAAAATAGTTTGGCTTTGATGAATCAGCTATAAATCTGCTGCATGATTATTTAATTGATAGAATGCAGGGAGTGCGTTTGAACGCTACTTTTTCGAAATATATGGATACGAGCCAAGGTGTTCCCCAAGGCAGCATATTGGGACCGCTTTTGTTCTCTGTTTATACCTCTGATTTGGGAGAGTTTTTGAAGACTTGCAGGTATGCAGTATTCAGACGATCTCTGACTTTACCACTCGTTTTCACAGGGTGAAATATTGAATGCTATAAGGGACATCAATGCGGACCTAGATGCGATTGTTCAAGTGTCTCGCCTTCACAAGCTAGTTCTTAATGGAACTAAATTAAAATTATTACTTTTTGGAACGCCATCCAACCATCCACTTGCAAAGAAAACTTGAGTATTCTTCTAGATAATCAACTTAATTTTGAAAATCATATTTCTAGCATTTTACAAAAGGCTTATTATAAACTGAAGGTTTTGTGTACGCATAAAGACATTCTATCGACCAATATTAAACTAAAATTAACTGATTCTTTAGTTCTATCTCTTATATCTTACGGAAATATCCTCTTTTGGCCAGCTCTTGCTCTAAAATAAAAGTTGAGTTTAGAGAAACTACAAAATGCCTGCCTAAAATTTTCTTATAATAAAAGAATGTTTGACCATGTTACTCCTTTATTTAATGCGTCTCAGTGGTTGAAGTTGGATGATCGATATACAGTAAATATGACCACCCTTGTATATAAAATTTTTCATAGCAAACTCCCTAAATACTTGTGTGACAAATTAATTAGTAACAATAATATTCATGGTCGTGAACTGCGTCACTCTCAAAACTTCATGATTCCAAAACACAGAACTACCAAATTTCTAGCACCTTTCAGTTATAGCGCCATTAAAATTTACAGTACGTTGCCTAATATCCTTAAATTTAAACCAACAGGAAGCTGCCAAACTTATTTTTTTTTGCTGAGTGATTATTACTCATATTAATTATTTATTAAGTATTTTGAACTAGAATGCATTGTCCAATAAACTCAAATTTTAATTAGACGTTGTCTCGTTTCGGAAAGCTGTCAAACTGTCCTCAAGCTATACAAAAATTTTAATTATCGAATTTGATTTTATTTATTTATTTATTTTTTATAAATTCATTATTATTGTTCGACTCGAATCAGTATCTTCTTCGTAAATTCTCTAATTTTATATATTATGATATTTATATTTTGATATATTAAGTTCAACTGTATTTATTTATAGAATTTTACTTCTATTGTGGTTTGTGTGGTTCTATATAGAGTTCTATATAGAGTAGCCCTAGGCTAAATCTCTCCACGCCTTTATATTATATTATTATTATTAATTGTCCTTTATCGAATATTCCTCAGAAAAACGTGATAGTGATGGACAATGCCAGCTATCACAGCAGCCAATTACATAAAGCTGCAGACTCAAATAATACGAAATTAGAGATTTAAGACTACATGGCGGCGAATTATATATATTTTAAAGAATGTTATAAAAAAGTGATCTTTTAGGAATTTTAAAGGCATTCTATATAAAAAGGCATATGTCTGTGACGCAGATAAAATGGGACATACGGTGCTACGGCTTCCACCCTACTATTGCGTTTAAAATCTCATAGAGCTAATGTGGCAATCAATTTTAAATTGTAGTATTGTAATAATGTAATGAAAGAAATTAAAAAAAAAATGTGGTAAAAGTATTCTCTCAGGTTCGGAAAAATTCACTCCCACACGTAATTACTGTAAAAACTTCTTATGTTGCTCTTGATCATATAATTAGACTCATTATAATTAATTTATAGCGATAGC
Source organism: Kuschelorhynchus macadamiae (assembly GCA_030620095.1). Lineage (NCBI taxonomy): Eukaryota > Metazoa > Arthropoda > Insecta > Coleoptera > Curculionidae > Kuschelorhynchus > Kuschelorhynchus macadamiae. The sequence goes on from JAUTXW010005498.1 coordinate 505,214, forward strand.
GATAACAATAGAGATGATAGTTTTACTGCACTCATTCAATCAAAACTATTTCCCGTGAAATTTACTGTGGTTTATATTTGTCTACTAATCCTTCAAGTAAAACGAGAAGAACGTTTTTTTGAAAAGTAACTAATACCTTTCTTAGTGCGCCAAAGTCAGCCCCGTTGTCTCTCATCGTCTTGCGAACACCTTACTAAACTTTCTATTGCTCGAAAATCCAGTTGCCAGCCTAAATAAACCCACAATTTTGATTGGTCAAAGCCAGCATGAGTAATGAATTAATAAGTCTACTCACTGGTAGGAGTAATATGCACTGATACTCGTTCAAGAGCATATTACATTATTTACTGGCAGTAGAAAAAAAATAATTAATTTTTTAAACATTCCTTGATTTTTAGAGGCTTCGCTTTCACCATGGCCTCTCAGTGTTAACTCACCCCAGACTTTAGGTAACTAATAATTTTTTTTTAATATAGCTTACTTATTGTTATGTACAATAACAATTTCGTTATATGCAGTACTTAGTTATGACAAAGTTTTTCTGAATAACTTTTATTCAGTAAACTTTGGTTTTGATAAAACATATACCTTACCCAGCAATACAAACGTTGGTCTAGAATTAATGTGGTCGCGGTAACACTCGTTTTACCTTATGTTTGCAGGAATGTGATGCAGGACTGTGATGTGGACACTTATTTTATTTCTTGCCCAGTTAGGGCCAATTTTAGAATCAGCTTAATAAAATGACAAACACAGGAAGTAGTGAAATAAATTTGCTGCTTCACATCCATATATCTAGTATATATATACTAGGCCTTTCTTTCACTGACTTCAAGTAACTTTAATTCCAGCAAAGGCTTGCCAACTCTTTAATATATGGTTTAGCGGTTAATGAAAACTGCAGAAACTTGTTTACACAAGATAGTTTACGATATTAATATTAATTAATAGTATCAATTAAGCCTATTGACTCGGTCGGGAATACCAATAAAAATCGATCAGATCACCTCCGAATCACACCGTATACCCTTCGTTGTTGTGCTTGTTGCCTCTGCCTTGGAGCGCCCGAACCATAGTTTCTTCTTATGATGTTAATGTTCCTTGTTGTTTTAAAACAGAATCTTACGTTAAAAATAATAATTTTTAAGAACTGAAATTGTGGAAAACATTTTTTAGGAGAAGCGCGTGGATTTGCGGTCCAAGAGAAGAGTCGCCACTGCTAGATTATCCTATTTGACAGTTGAGTTGAGTTTGGTCACTTCTACCTGTCTCCCAACGTTATTTCTTCTGGGGACGGGATATTCCCAACCTCAAGGAAAGTATTTTAGACTAATATAAAAACAAATAAAAATGCATCTATCTTTTACCTATCTTAAATATTTTGTATAAAAGGGATTAGTGCCTGCTTTTGTTACGTTGATACTGATAAAGTCGCTTTAAAAAATATTCACACGTGTTCCATATCAGGAAATTTAGTGCAATGGCTAGAAAGATTAAGATATACAGTTTTTTTACCAAGCATTTCGAGTACTGTTACGCGAAAACTAATTCACATAACTAGCAATTTTTGAAACGAATAAAAGTTTGATATATGTATTGAATTCTGCGTCACAATTTTAAGACACTGCGAATATATTTCAAATACTGATGGAAAAACAACTTCATTTTGTCTGTTACCTGTTGTACATTATTAAATTCTAGATTGCTTTTTTTTTATTACTTGTTAAAGACAAATATTTATGTCATGTCAAAGTATTGTCAAATAAAGCCTAAAGTTATAGTCTGGGGTTTTATTAATTTAATAAAACATGGAGAAGCTTTTACGTCCAGAAAAATTTGACATTGATCTAAATAACAGAGATACATCAAAAGACTGAATCCTCTGGTTTAAAACATTTCAGTTTTTGAGAATCCAGTGAAATTAAAGAAAAATCTCCGGATGAAGAAAAACTTAAAATGTTAACCAATTGTGTATCACATGTCATTTATGACTACTTCAGTGAATGCACAAGTTATAAAAATGTTGTTCAAATTCTAAAATCTTTGTACATAAAACAAAGGAATGAGGTATTTACACGCCTTCTTCTGGCTGCTAGAAATCAATACGTTTATTATTGATCAAAACCTACAAGTTTGTTTGAATTTTGGGTAAGGGTGGCAATTTTAAATGAGTCCCTGCTGAACAGAATAGAATGGTTTTATTAGAGATGCTTTTATTTACGGATTATGTTCATCCCAAATTTCGCAACGCATACTTCAAAGCAGTACCAGAAAAACTCTTTGGACAGCTTTAGTTTGTTCAGAGATTGCACTTATGAGTTGCTGATGCATCCGCTGCATAAGGATTATAACATCTCTGGAAGTGTTATTCTCACTTTTAAAAGGTCTAATGAATTCGTAAGAAAACCTGCTTCATTTAAATTATTTAAAATATAATCGAGCATACTAGGTAACTTTGGTTCCATATGGTGACATATGTAAAGTTTTGTATTTTTGCATTGAACACAGAACCAGGGCTTTTTTAATTTTATATGATCCTCTGCTTCGGAGTTCGTTAGCTGTACACAACGAGCATGGTTCCAGGTATCACAACCACCAGAATAACCAACCTCCAATAAATTTAGCACAATTTTACACTTCAATTTTCCTATGCTGTTGACACTTGATAGACGTTGAATAAATTGGATAAAATAAATAAAAATGTTTGTTGTTCAATAGCCACTAGTTATACTGTCATTACTGACATGCTTACATACAGATAAAGTCAAAAATAACATACGCGTAAGTTATTAGTATAACATACTCCTCATAACACACGATTCATAATCCACGCCTTTCTTTTTAGAAACGTTTAAGCTTTATTTCTAATTGAGAAACCTTAAATCCCTGTAAGCTTCCAGTAGTTGAACTAGGCTCTGTTATTTAATAATCTGGTTTTAGAACACTTGCAGCACGCTGTATTTTTTTGCAATTTCAATTGTATTGTTGATAAAATCTTCTATATATCTCTCTGCCACCGTTACAGACTTTCATCCTCCTTGCCGTTTTAAGGTTGTGATATTTGCCCCTGCATTTACAACAACGTAGCGGATAATCTTCTCATACAATGACCAGTGTATAACTCAGGGTGTTGTAGGTCCAAATACAAAACAATTTTTTTTTGGTATTTTTGACAAACTGTTTATTCCAACGTACTCTGTCGTACACCTGGCACTTTTATGAAAGACAAAAAATATTTTGTAGGGGTATTTTCTGGTTTGAATTTCATGTACCTATTTTCTGCATAATTCTACAGGATCGACAGGAAATCCTTCATGCTTTATCGTGAAACTACAAGTTTTCTTGGTCCTTGTATCAGGTACAATTACATACAAGTAGGGATCGTTGTCTTGAACATTTTTTACACTTAAATTAGTCAGTTCATCACATTTGCAAGCTCCCGCAATCCCCATAATTAAAGCCGTTTTTATGAGCAAAAATTCTCTGTCAGGGAAGGAGTTTTTGATTTTTTTGGCTTGTGATCCTTTGCTTGATCTTCAAAAAGCTTATAAGTTTCGAAAAATTAGAGATATCTGTGTTTTTGTAAGGCTGCAGAAATTTTTTGTGTAGCTCAAGAAAGTAAGCAAGATAAACACTTTCTTTCATACCTTGAACATGCCTAACTTTCATTCAATCAACATCTTGAACTCCTTTATTTTAGATTTTTCCGGGAAAATTTGTAATGTAGCCGCCTCTGCCTCGTCAATAATTTCTTGCCGAATTTCTTCCTGATTAATTTTTGATAGATACTGGTTTCTCGTATTAAAAATTTTCTTTTTTTTTCATCAGAAAAATAGGAAAAAAACTAAATGACGTTGTTGTTTATTATTAAAAAATCACATACCTAGTAACATAAAATAAGCACCTTGATAAATAATAAATTCGCGGCAATGACAAACGTCAAAATGATTGATGTTTAAACTGGTACATTGATAGATCGATCTTAGTGGATTATTCTTTTGAGAAAACACCAACAGTCCTGCTGTTGGATAAAATTTTGTATTTCACTAATGTGTTTTACATATAACTCACTTGGAAAAATTAGCCCTCTCGGCATTTAAACATTTCCCAGCGTGAGTTATATTTAATCATTCAATCATTTATTTCCTCAATTGAAAAGTATTACAATCGTCATACAATAATTGAAGAAAACGTCTGAAAATAACTTAAAGTAATAGTAAAACAATATAAAATTAACTTCATGCAAAAGATCTTGGTGGGAATAACAGTTAATTTCAAGTAAAAGTGACATCATTATCCAACACATTAAAAAACCTGCATGCATTTAATATTTTTTTCATAAAATGACGACTTGTGACTATTAGGCAAGAGCGTGTGTTATAATAATGAGCAGATCAATTTAGAGTGGATCTGTTTTTATAAGCATATGTACATACTTCCAAGATATATAAGTAAAAAATAGTCAAGATTTTCATATTGTGGAAAGACGGCTTACATGACTCTCTGCTTGACAGACCATAGATTATTCGTATTGCGTACTTCTGTAACAGAAATACACGTTTAATATGTGTACTAGTGTTCGAATTTAAGATGTGATAGCGCAAATGTGATTGAAAATTGGCATAATATAAGGTGAGTAAAATGCTTTGACTGCAACGATTTTTCAGAAATCTTAAAGCATAGCAGGAACTGCGCAACCTACCATAAAGGTCGTCAATGTGAGCATGCCGCTAAAATGTGCTGTCAAGGTTGAGGCCTAACAATCTAACACTGTCTGAGGGGCTCATTTGATTTGGTGCACCATAAAACAGTGCAAAACCTTAATCAACTTGCCGTCTACTAGAGGAAAAAAAGTATAAATTGTGTCTTATTTTTTATTTATTATATTATATTTTAAAGAATTATATTTTAAAGGCATCGGCATAGCATACTGGAAAGACATCAGTTGCTGTGTTTTGAAGGTATAGTATAAGATCATTAGAAAATATTATAAAAAGTAAGGGGCCCAAGATGGATCCCTGAGGAACGCCTTGTATTATCGAGCGACATCTGCTCTCTTTGTTATTAATAGTGACCTAGTGACTCCGATTGGTAAGATGTGAGGTAAGAAGATTTAACGCCTTTGCACGAATCCCATACTGATAGAGCTTTGCTAGTAAAAGTCGATGATCCACCAAATCAAATCTATAAATATACCCATCACACACCTCTGACTGTTAACAGCATCAACAATTTTGTTTTGAAAGTATGATAGGGAAGTTTCTGTATTCTTTAATGGTGTAAAACTATGTTGTGCAGAAGAAAGCAAGTTATATTTAAGCTTGTTACTTTTTTCAGTCTGCCTATAGCAGACAAAACTTTTGGGGCCCACACAGGAGACAGAAAAAAAGTATTGACCCCAAGCGGAATGTTTCTATCAAAGTCTATGCATTATCCGGACATATCATTGTAGTAAATTTTTTATTAAAAGTATTAACAACAGTAATATCAAGTTTTTTATTATTCTGAAATATTAAAATATCCTATTGCCATTCTTTAGCAAGTCATTAATTATCTGCCACATTTGCAATTTATTACCCAAGGTTCAATATTTTTGTCAAATTTAGAAAGTTCTATATATAATGCATCATTTTCCTTTAATTTAACCGTTTTGTTAGTGGTGCTATTTCGGCTCTTCTTGCTGTGTTCAGATGACCATTCATTCTAATAAACGAAAATACCGGCTTAAATACCGAAAACCTAAACTTTAAGACTTAAAAACGCAACACATATTAAACACTCAAATCTGAGAACGGAACCATTATTATTAAACATAAATTTATTGGTTAAACTTTAATTTTAAAAATATTACGAGGAACCAAGGCCAAGGGAAACAAGAAAACGCAATGTAATTTTTTTTGCTTATACTGGGCTCATGGCATATCAGATTTTTTTGAGTATTAGTATCAAGTCTGACGTAATAGAGATTATTAAAATTGCTTTTATCTAAACGAGATCGATATCAAAATATTGTCACGAGGTAATATTTACCAGGCACAAAACAAACCTGCATAAATGCTAACAAAATATAAAATATATATATATATATATATATATATATATATATATATATATATATATATATGTACCCAGCCCCATTAACATTATCAATGCTACTATAGCTTTTATACCTAGATGTTAAAATTTTATAAAAAATGTATTCAGGTAACTCGCACAGAGATTTCAACCGAATTAAAAATAAAATGAATTTGAGTAAAGATCTTCATTAAGATAAAAGTGTGAAATCAATATTTATTAAAAAATTAGTAACGGAGCGGATTTTATTGAAATTATTGGTAAACATATTGCATGTAATGGTCATTAAGCCATAATATTGTAAATAATCTTAATAATTGATATTTTAAGGGTATACGTTTAAAACAAAATTTAGAAAAAAAGGCAGTTCTTTTATAAGTAGAGTTAATCCACTCCAATTTTTTTTGAAACAGGAACTGCTCCTCCTCTTTTTGTACGAACATGTTGATGCGGTCACAGGAAAGTAGGTAATCCTGAGTTGTTCCATTGCGCATTGACTTTTGTAAAGAAACAGCTTTCTCTTTTCAAATATCTGACTGAAAAATAGAAATAAAATATTTAAAATTAAAAAAAAATAAAATATTCGATTTGGCAGGTTTGCACAAAAACTTCATTTGATTTAATTTGCAAATTTAATTGCAGTTTTTAATCGTTTTATTAGATAGAACAGTATGCTTATTAATGAACACTAAAAGTATCTTTTCACATGTTTTTATTTATTAAAATTCATTAAGCAGCTGTATCAGGAAGGTAGCCGGGGGGGAGGGGGGTCCTGTGGGTCTGAACCTGCCTGAAAATTGCCGGTAGAGGACCATAAGATTCCCACTATTTAACCAAGAGCCATTTGCTCATATACTTATTTAAATCTACAAAATGTATATATGCAGGTTTTCAACAAAGGGCAAACTGATTGCCCACTATCTGGATGATAGATCGGCAAGCGTCAGAGTCAAGCTCTCCAAATGAAGAAGATGGATCTGATAACTTTGGTGTAATGGAAGATCAAAATAGCACAAAAAATTCGCCATTCTTCCAAAAAAACATAAATTGACTAAGGCTATTACATTTATTGCATATGAATAAGTCACGTAAATATTAGCTGATTTGAGAAAAGCGTTATTTAAAGTTGCAACAAGAGCAAAGACAAACAGGGTTATTGCCAGGCTATAATTTTTAAATAGCATGGCTATCGATATTTGCTGACCATGATAAAAAGAAAAAAATTATTTATGGAAATTTTTCAAAAGAAAAAACATTATGTCGTTATTAATTACAAAATAAATTATAAGAATTGCTGTAAAATTCCAGATCTAGAGGGAAGAAATATCCTTCCAGACAAAATAAAAAATATAAGTCAGCGCACACACATATAATAAATTATGTAGACCCCCAAGTAAAATATTATGTTGCGATCACACACCGTTACATGACAACACACACATAGACACTTCTATATTGACGCGATAATATAGAAGAGGTGCAATGTTACACACATCCGGATGTGTACGAGCTGACACAAAGATAGCGATGACATATTTTATTTGAGGCCCGTTAAACCGGTAGTACCTATCATCGAGATTACAAATATGTATTGGGCCCTTCGCGCATATACTTATTTAAATCTATGTATGTATATATGGCTCTTCATTCACAAAGACCGATTTTGAATAATCCACGAAAATACTAGAAAATTAGACAAAACATTTTTTAAAAAACATAAATTGATAAATATATATCAGATTGAATAGCTCATTATAATTATTGCATATGAAAAAAATTCGTTATTAGCATTTGAGAAAAACGTTAATTGAATAAAAAACACAGTTTGTTCAGAAATTTTTAAATGGGATAATGCGACTAAAAGAAAAAAATTATTTATGGAAATTTTTCAAAAGAAAAAACATTATGTCGTTATTAATTATAAAATAAATTATAAGAATTGCTGTAAAATTCCAACTCTAGCAAAGAAATATTTTTTTAAATAAAAAATATAAGTCTTCGAAATATAATAAATTATGTAGAAGTAAAATATTATGTTGCGACTGTAATGAGACACAATATCTTCAGAGCCTTTCGTTATTAAAACTAAAATATATGGTTCTCTGACAAAAAAATCTCGATATTAAAATGGTTAATTTTTTTGTTATTTGTTCATTTTATTCAATTCAATTATTTTTTATTAAATTTGACAGAAGCCTCTGTTTTTATATAAATTCATTTAATGTATTTTATCACGTTAACACAGACCAATTTTTAGGTAATAAATTTATCATATACTTAACTATCTAGATCTATTATTATTCCAGATTTGAGCACAGCGGGCGGAACTGAAAAATTACCTAGACGAGGTTTTTCGCTTGCAGTGATTAATTAAATTATAAATACACCTCATATCTAGAAATCGTTTTGCGTTATATTTCAAAGAGGTAAAATGATCTTATGTAACTATTTTGATATTTAAAAAATAATATGGTAGGATTTATAAAGTGGTTTGCATAGGGTATCTAATCAATATGCAATCCTCCTTTCTTTCTAATTGGCTTAAATCACAATATCTTTCACAGTCGGTTGGCCGGTTGTAAGCAGTCTTGATTTTTGTTTTAATAATTTATTTATTTAATATATTTAACAAGCTTCATATTTTCTTCCTAATCGAAACAAAACTTCCGTCATTCCGCTTGAAAGGTTACTACATTCGTAGTAATCTATCCTGTAGAAGACTTTTCTGCAAAAGCGGATGTCTTAATTACTGAATTCTCTTCCTCTGAACTCACTATCCTGAAGACTTTAGATTCCCAGGTTAGAGCAGCAGACGATTCTTACCAATCTCATCAGAAATCCATTTGACCTGTTTCTCACCACTCATCCAGAACCTTATCAGTTTTTCATTTCCTCTCCCGTGGGTTCCTGCACTTCTGTGCACGCTCCAATTATCGTTTCCTGTCCCATACAACTTAAGAATCCATATATCACTCACCCTCAGACAACGAGCTTTTCAACTTTCATTCTGCTAATGCGAATTTCTTAATTACTGAATTCCCTTTCTCTGAACTCGCTATCCTTGAAGACGCACGCATGACCAAAATCCATTGGGCCTCTTTTTCACTCACTCAAATTATGGTTTCCTATCCCATACAACTTAAGAATCCATGCCTTCTTATACTGTTTGTTCTCCTACAGCGATCCTTCTGAAATGTGCTCAAAACCTCCCAACAATAAACCTTGGTTTTCAAAACCCCACGATAATACCAGACTAGGGAAAATCCGAACGCATAACAATTATATATTAAAATTAAAAAATATTTTGCATAAAACGCAACGTGGCGATCCAAAGCCTACTAGAATAAAATCGATTTTTGGATATTTTGATGGTTTTTCTTTAGGAAATGTAAACTTGTTATTCATCAGTGAATAGGATTTTTCTTGCTTATTTTAAAGAGACAAAAATCCAATATGGCGTACATAAGAAAAAATAAAGTTGGTCATGGTGAAGGATAATCGAAAATTCGTAATTAAAATCTAATGCAATAACCGTTTTCTACATAAAAAATGGCTATAAATAAGTGTTCATAGATTTTGAAACAAAATACAAATAAAAGAAGTTACAGGGCTTTACAGAAAATGCTACTTTTTAGTTTTTTCAAAATTTCTCGAAAACCAAAAAAGTTTAAAGCACGACGTTTCTAGATTACCTATGAAATTCTGTAAAACTTTGCTCATTTAATCATTTTTGTATCTCTTATAGTATCTTTGATCCCAATACATGCATCACCAAAATGGCCCACACTGTATGTGTGAAGCAGCCTCTTCTTCAATCCTTAACATTCTTGACACTGCACAAAGAAGATCTATTCGTCTGATTGATGATCCTAACATCACTAGAGTATCATTGATTTGTGGGCGATCTGCCTCTGTTTTACAGATACTACCACGGATTTTGTTCTGATGAATTATCGTTCAGTGTGCTTTCCTTAGTCGTTTCTGCCAGTGAGCATTAACAATGACCAACATGCTTTACCGTCCAACTTCAAAGACCAACGACCTCCTCGTTCCTGTATTTCCAGATTGTCCCGATTATGAAATGTGTTACCAGCAAGGGCCTTTCCCTCTTCTGAAAAAAAAACAAGGGGTCAGTGCCATAGATTTATGATTTATGCTTTAACTGAATATAAAAATTGAAACATAATTTTGAAACGAAAGGTTTTAAATCCAAATTTGTATTAAATTATTACTTTATATAAACTTTAACATGTGGCGGACCCGATATACTGATTATAAACAATGCGGCGATGTTGATTCTATCACAAGTGTTTGTTTGTCGAGCGGTAAGCCGCAATGACACACAAAAGCTTTTTAAAAGCTCATGACGAAATCGCTGAAAAAAGGCGCGTTTTGGGAACGTGCTCGCTGCCTTTTGTTGACGTTCCCACGCTTCGTGAATTCGTTCGTCTGATGCACATGATATTTATGGGGTTTTAAACCAAATTTATAAACTCACTTGAGCAAACAGAGCTCGAAGCGGATAAGTTGAATGCAAACAAATGTTACTAAATCTTGACACGTTACTTCGGCTTTCGGAGTTATTTTTATGCCGGTTTACAGTAAGGGTTTTATTTTGCTGGAACCATTTCTCGTATATGAGACAAAATAATAAACTTACCATTTTGTATGTGTGTATTAACATTAAATCTGGACTGAAAGATTTTTTAAAAATGATAGATATGGTAATGAAATATATACATCCCTTCCAATGTGAATTCTTGTTTCATATGTGTATTTTCACTAGTAATACAACTAGAGATATATTCGAGAGTTTTTTCCAGCTCACGAATATTTTGAGTTCAAAGCGAGGGATAATTTTCCTAAAATATTCATAAAAGAGAAAAAACAATCTAGATATAATTTGATTTAGAGTGGTATTTGGTAAGAAAATTTTACAACAAAATGAGTTTATAATAAAAAAAATTTATTTACAATATTTATTGTGTTTACTTTGTAGTAGTTAAACGCAGTTAATTATAGAAGGCTTTGAGTTACCCTAAATGTTAAATAAATAGCAAAGCATGGCTAGAATTTTGTATTTACCAATTTTAGTTAATAGAAACATTAGTTTCCCATTTAATATATCTTATATTCTTTCCTAATATTGCGTTTAGTTCACTAAAATTGGTAGAAAATTATATTTTAGCAATAAAAAGTGTGGTTACTCGTTAACTGATTATAGATATTGTTTAATATATGAAACGCTATTAACTTATTATATTGTTGTTAATTATATTTCTATTAGTTAGATTTGCATTACTAAAATTGATATTCAGTATATAATTTTTTTTATATTTTTAGCGTCTTTATCCTTTAACTTTGTATTTATTAATGTAAGACAATGTGATGATGAAACGTTAGAGTTATATAACTCCTTATTTACCGATACTAGTTACATAAAGATGGTATCGGTACATTACCTATAGCTTGAACTATATACCGAGGTTGATTTGGAATTACTAAAGTTGGCCAAAAATATTTTACCAACAATGCTGGTTGATGCTGAGAGTCATTAACATTTCATAATGTCCCGCTTTCACTTTTTTATTGTCAAAAAATGTTCACTGTAATTCTTTCCAGGTCACCGCAGCAAGGGAAAATTTCCGAAAAAGTAGATAGGTTTTCATGGCAATGTTAAGAAACGCTTCTATTTTATTGGTAGGATATTGCTGGTTTGAAATTTTCATAAATAATTCTTATTTGCGCATGAGTATCATAACTATTCCAGTCACTTTTGGCTTAAGCAAACTTAATATAAAAATGTAATATGTATATGTATTATGAAGGGCAAAACTCGATAAATTATTTCTTTTTCTGAAAAGTTTTCAATAGTCATACGTCTTTTAAGTATCAAATGTAAAGTAACTTTCATTTTATTGAGGTGGATCACTTCTATCTATTTTTTTTATTTGAAGGTAAGGCAGTTTTTCACCAACTATTTGTTTAGGACAAGACGTAGGGCTCTCTTTAAGACAACTATTTGGGTCTTATGAGGAACTTAGACAAAAATATAGTAATATAGGTAATTTAGTTTTCAGAAAAACTATTATGTTCAAGTTAGAATGGCCAGCAGGATACAAAATTACCTTGAACTAACATTTTTCTATTTTATTGCGGTTAAACCTTTTTATACGACTGCATGCAAAGGGGTGTAATGTGTTTAACAGGCATGTGTGTATGTAAGTACTTATATAGTAATTGCTTGCTTCCACAAACAGGCGAAACGACTGGACAGATTTTCATGAGTCAGGTATCAAAAGACGACTGGTTTTAGCTAGATATGTTTATAAATAATCAAAATACGCAATTTGGCTCTTCATAAAAATAAATATTTTTATAACTCGTTGTGATAAGTATCAAAATAAAGAGCTCACTAAGTTACATGTTGTCCCAAATAAAAGCAATTATTTAACGCTCAACATTGTATAATCTAAACGACTGGTTTTGGGTGAAAGAAGTAAAAAAGTAAGAACCTAAGAAGAGCTAATATTTCCTCTGGTACTGGTACAAAATTTATTGCTGTTAAGGTTGATTTTCGAGATATCGTTCAAATGTGGCGTGTATGAACTTTTTTGCTTGTAATTGAGCCTTCATATTTGCATCGGTACGAGAAAAATGATGAGGCAAATCAAAAGCTCCATATTTTTTTCTAAAAAATATAGATTTACTTCTTTTTGTGCAATATCAAGAAATTGGAAAAAATGCACATTATTATGCAAATAGCTTCAGAAACTTGCAAATATCTCCTCAACTGGTTTAAGAGGTGGTAAAAATGGATAGAGTTTGAAAAGTAAAAAAAAAATCACATTTTATGTTCAAACAAGTGCTTAATGGAGCTAGGTAAAGCATATTTAGTAAATTAAGGAGAAAAAGATATTAGCGTAAACAGAAAATAAATTAAAGGCAATTGAATTGCCCTTCTAATGATGTAAAGTAAGTCAGACTAGCTTGGAAGATTGATATTAGTTTTTTTTGAAATTACACATTTTGTAATCTTTTTTCTTTGAAAATTATTGTTTTTTTTTATTTATACACGCACACACACACACATGTACCGCTTCCTATATATATATATATATATATATATATATATATATATATATATATATATATATATACATATATATATATATATATATATATATATATATATATATATATATATATATATATATATATATATATATATATATATATATATATATATATATATATATATATATATATATATATATATATATATATATATATATATATATATATATATATATATATATATATATATATATATATATATATATATATATATATATATATATATATATATATATATATATATATATATATATATATATATATATATATATATATATATATATATATATATATATATATATATATATATATATATATATATATATATATATATATATATATATATATATATATATATATATATATATATATATATATTATATATATGTATTTGGGACAGAAAGTGAATCCTTATCTTGTATGAAGCAATTTTACAAAAACAAAAACCTATCACCTAGATATGTATCCAAACTACTGATAAGCTGAATAGTCTAAAGTAGTTAAAGGCATTAATAACTTTGAATGATAAAATACAAGTCACGTTTAAATATTTCTTTCTCTAGTTTGCATTCACAAATCATAAACGTCTTTTCGATACCCAAAATATTGTCGTACTGGCCCTCTTTTCCACAGACTAGAGTCGTGCTAATGGACTGAAATGAAGATCTAGTTCTAGAATATGTTAAATATAATTAAACTATTTTTATTGTTTAACTATTATTATATTTATATTGATCTAAAAGCAATTCGATCTAGGATCGTGTATTTCAATGTACGTTTTGATATTCTATTTGTAAAAAACCAAGATCGACGCAACTTTAGTTTCTTTTCCACTATTGGCAAGTCAAGTGGCATGTTGGTGTTCAGCTACAGCAGATTGTCCAATTTATTTCTTTCCTATACATCGTTAATTTCCTTAAGCCCAGTTGATATAGATCGTTCAGTTCCTCCTTTGATATTATTACTACAACAAGGAACGATATTTAATAACCGTTTGGAAAAGAATAGTATTCTTCGGCGATGACAAAAATTGTCCAGTCTTCTTGAGTGTATTTAATATTGAACGGTTTTTCGATCGACTATGCAATCTTGTCTGTGGTTTGGGGTATAAATGAAAGAACTGCACTTTCTCTCAGTACTAGTATCTTGTCGCGAAGTAAGATTATTATATTTTCTATATGACCATCTATTATTTGATGGGTAACCGCTTGGGATGATCCTGGAATTTTTTTAGACAAGAGCTGCTGACAATATGTAGCAATACACTAACGGCGGGTGTAGTACTACCGCTTCCTCTATATATATATATATATATATATATATATATATATATATATATATATATATATATATATATATATATATATATATATATATATATATATAGTTATAGTGGCTGGGGTTGTTACATAGACTCTTTCTTTAACAAATCCCCTAATAAAGAAATCGAGAACAGTGAGACGGGTGAACGGGCGGGCCACCATTGGTTGCAATAACTTGTAATATGAAAATGTTCAATTAAATAATTAAGAACTTCTCTAATAAGTATATATATATGTATGTATATATATATATATAAATATATATATATATATATATATATATATATATCTATATATCTATATATCTATATATATATAGGTACTATAGGTACCGAGAAGAGCGAATGTTTTGGTATATAATTTAGAGCACAGAGCCAATAAGGCAATCACGTTAAATCATATATTATGATGTAACGGTATGTTATACTTAGGTCTTCGTGAAATGCTCAAGCATAAATCAAATATATGTTAAGAGTAATACCTACGTTTATTATAGGAATAGTAAAAAAAAAACAAATTCATCGCATTTGCAGTAAGTGCGAAGGTTAGATTAATTCTGACAGAACAATGCTACCCAGTACAATTTTTGAATAAGTTAACTAAGATTAATAAAAATGTACTTCTGATTTTTTTATAAAATTGATTCCAAAATGCTATTTTATTGTTCAGTATTTTCGATTTATCCCCTCACTATAACCATAGTAGAAATAAACTAGTAGGTCCATTCCTGGGCAAATCCTTTGGTCTATTTCTGCCACATTATTTTTGTGTCACGCGAACACTGGTGCGTACGGATATGGTCGAATTGTTGCGGAAGTGTCCGAACGCCACAGCAAAGGAAAGTCGGGCACTAGCCCGAGATATATTTAACAAAATATGGGCACACAATAAAATACAAAATATCGTTTGATCATCGGAGGAAAATTACGTGAAAACGGAATATTGAAAAACCTTTGATGTAAGGTACTTCTGCATCTGCAAGGTGAGAACAAATACGGCAAAAATATTATTTTTTTACATAAATCGTGTTTTTCATATTATTTTGCAATTTCTTCGAGTCTACACATGTTTTAAATATAAATATACGATTTTAAAAGTTATCTACACCTAATCTAGAAATTAACAGTTTAGAGGGTAAGTTAGTATTTAATCACTAAATACTAAATAAATAAAGTATTTAAATTTAATATTTGTATCTAGAAATGTCGAATTCCACGGATTCAGAGGTAGAATACAAAGGAAAAAAGCGAAAGCTAAACAATAAATTCCATAAAAAAGAAAGGAAAAAATTTGCAAGACTAGAAGGGACAGAGTTTGTTACACATAAAGGTAAACTAGTTAATACTAAAATAACCGGGCCGGATTGCACATGTAAGAAATGTATGGCCGGTTTCGCTATTGAAGAAAAACGTTTAATCATCGAATTCATTTATAATGAATGACCAAAAAATGAAAGATATACCTACCTAGTGAGATTAATAGCAAGACACTATGTTACCAGACATCGTCCTGCTTCAGCAGAGTCTAGACAATATTCTTCTTCTTTCAAGTATTTTACTATGAAAGGTACGTGTAGGGTTAAAATTTGCCGCAGTGCGTATACACGCTCTCTCCCATAAAGTCGTACCTACAACGCCTAACTAAGTTGCTTGAAACTAAAACTTCGGCCGTTGATATGAGAGGAAGACATGCAAAGCGTGCAAATAAACTCGATGTCGCGATTGTTGCCAAAATTGACGATCATATAAAATTATTTCCCAAGAAAGAGTCTCATTGTTCTTTTAAGTTAACTATCTAGTTAGATGCAAGTTTAGACGTAAATAAGATGTATGAGCTTTTTACTAATAACGATTTAAGAACTATTGTTAAGTACGAATACTGTCTGAGACATTTCCAAGAAAACTACGGATACAACAGCTCTTTATGAAACCGCAAAATGATGCGCAGTTGCAGAACTTTTGGTTCATAAAAGACGAGCATCTAAATTTTACAAAAAACTTGAAGAAATCAGGGAAACCTGCAAGGAGAAAAATGACGTTGGAGCAATAGTTTTCGGTTATATGCAAAACCTACCCCTCCTTTTAATGCCGGTTCAGGAAATGTATAATCTGCGCAAACTTTGGTATTACGTTTTTAATGTACACAGCCTTGGAAACGATATATCGGTTTTTTACACACACACAGAGGAAGATGCTCAGCGGGGCTTCTTTGAAGTCAGTACATCGGTTAGGGACTTCATTACCCAACAACATATCCCTGAAGAAGTAAGAACTATGCATGTCTTTAGTGACGCACGCACAAGACAAAACCGCAATCACACTTTAACCAGTTTATTGCAGTTATCATGATTGGTAGAATTTAAGAAATCCATCAATATTTTCCCATCCGAGGCAATAGTTTTTTGCATTGCGACAGAAACTTTTCAGCTATTAAGCGCTGTTAGATACGATTTACTCTGCTGGTCAATACAACGAAATCATTAACGAAGTTTTAAGTAAAATGGCTAACAAATACCGACATACTTGATTTTAAAAGCTGGTGGCCCCAATATTTTAAAAAAACTGTCAAAGATGTTGAAAAAAAAACAGTTGTTTACCATAAGCAAGTATAGATATTTAACATATACCCAAGCAATGAAAGGCTATATCAAGGTATCTGAATTCATTGGTGGTTTCACCCATAGTCCTTTTAATGTGAAGAAACAAGACAATGTGGACCTGCCCAAATTAAAAGCAACGGAAAAGTTCCTATCAAATCTATGAAGCTAGAAGATATTTCCAAAATACATATTACATACCCGGAGACTACAGGGCCTTCTATGATGAGGTACTTACAAATCCCGCAACAAATAGGGAGAACAGTGACCCACAAGACTGAAAAGCGGAAAAAGGATAAAATGTTTGTAGTTCGAACTTTGGCATTAAATGCAGTTTGTCAAAGTGTACAATTGACCAATAGAATCGATTTTTGTAAAATTAACGATTTCGCCGCAAAACAGTTTTTTTTTGATTTCCCAAGAACAAGCTTTACAGAAATTTTATTCTTTTTCCAATCACCAATTCAATTATGTTAAATAATATTTGCAATTCCACGCCCACACAAACAAACTTAATTTTTTGGTATGTGAGAAGTCTAGTTTATAAAGTGTATTATGTCGATATAAATAAGTATAAAAATGCAGGATGGTTCCATTTAAAAAATGAATGGTTTGAGTTATTTGTTAAAAACGGCACAGCTAGTTAAAAAACTGACTGCACCACTGGATTTTACGTAGAAAATTCTATCAGATCTCGTCTTTGCCCTCTCCACAAGTAAAACGATAACCAAAACATGAGGGTGGTCCCAAAATGCAATATTTTAAACTTCGCCCTGTATCTCAAAAACGAAGCGGATCATGGATTACTGCTTCGTGAGTTTTATAAAAAATATTACGGCATTGCAAAACCGGCATAAATGAGACACCCTGTAGAGTATATTATTTTTATATGATCGCTGTTTATCATTTTTTAAGGAAACGATATGATAGGTTTTGTTTTGTTTGAGAAACGAAAATTTAAAAAAAATCATTTTAGCAATCTTAATACCAAATACGGATTTACTTGGCGTACGTGACTACTTATTTGATTCTTGAACTTTGGATTCCTTGCCCGAGTTCGAAATAGTGTACAATGTATCTCAAAAAGCGTTTCCTTAAGTGGTGCTTCCATATTATCTATATGATGCTCGAATTCGCTTGTACAATTATTGTGACTTATCTCGACTAAACGAGGCTATTCAGGAGAGCTATGTAGATCATTACAGATAGTGTGACGCAATATCTAGAATACTCGAGGATAAGGCTTTTACAAGATATTTAAAATTCGAATTTTATCTACTTTATTTATTTTTTTTAGTCAAATTGTAGTACCACTTTTGAATTAAATATGATGAAAAGGCAAAAAATCCATTATTGTTCGTAAAACTCATATATGAGGGTCTCTAAATAGTAACATTTAATTTTTTCTGCACCTATTTATTTTACACTGTGAGCAGTTGAAACATTTTAATTTTAGTAAAATGTAATTCTTATATTTTCTTTAATTTGTATTTAATAGTAAATATAAACTCTTTACTAAACGAAACTTGTAAATAAAATACTTATAGTGTCATTAATTTTATTGTCACAGTTCACACTTAGAGTGGTCCCTAACCGACTATATCGACCGATACCGTTTCGCTTTAGGTACTTTCATTTACTTGCATAGGCAACTAGCTGATCTTCTTGGATTGAAGTACTGGGGTGTGTATTTGTTCAAAAAGACAATGTTACTTTCACTCTCACTCTCAATTTCAAAGTCAACCCACTGTAGCAGAGGGTCTTCTGCCATTTTCGTCCGAGCACTTTTTTATATAGGCTACTAGCTGATCTTCTTGGGTTATAGCAGGGACTTGCTGGGATGTTTATTTATTCGAAAAGACAATGTTACTTTCAATCTCGTTCTCATTTCCAGAGTCTGTCGCAGAAGGTCTTCTTTTTTTATTTTATTCGAGATGTCTGCCTTATCACTCCGTTGTTCTTCAACAGCCTTGTACTCATTTAAAGTGTTTGATAAAACAACCTTTATAGCCATTTTCATATCGGTTTTATTCGAGTCGCAACGATTCGTTTTTTTAATATACTTTTTTTGGCATCTGAAATAAATTTCCGCCGAAACTGGTTTTTGACGTATGAGGTTTCCAGTTATCGAGTATTTGTTTGCTCAAGTAACTATTGCCGATTCTAGGAAATAGTTAAAGGAACTAGTGTTTTTATTCTATAATATTAAATAATTTGTCCCTTTATAATGTTTTAACTTGTCATCGCATATGCCATTTGTTGCTAACTTTGGCACATTTTTGTACCATTAATTTTTTTATTTTATGGATTGGTTATTTGAGACTTCTATGGCTTACTTACAAAGAGTTTCCGGACCTGCAGCTGACTGCTGAGTGTGATCAGATAACCTTTTATTTAAAATACATAGTTTCCTTTTGTGTTAAATTTTCATATTTTATGTTCTCATTTGGTGTTTTTTCTTGGTTTAAGCAGAATATTTTAGTTCTTACGAAAGCTTTTATCTTTATCAAATACAATTTTCAAATTTCAATTTCATATTAAGTTTTATTATATAGAAAACTGATTGTTGCTATTTATTGCTGATTTTTGTTTAATTTTGGTTAATTCTATTATCCATAAAAAATTATTCTTTTGACAATAGTCAATTATTGTATACTTATATAGTTGCAAAACATTTTTTTCGTCTGGTTAGGAGCTACTGGTGTCCTTAAATGAACCCCTTCCTGAACAGTTGGTGTTTGTCGACTGATTATAACTTCCCTTTCTCATTATTAACAGCTATTGAATTTATTTTATTTTGATTTCATTAATCTCTTGTTATTGGTAAACGTTGCTCGAAATATTAGAATACTACTCCCTGCTACTAAACAGAGTTTAATTCATATCGATATATTTGCAGTAAGTTGGGTTGCTACTCTTAAGGTGTGATTTAAACACTAATGTATCCTGGAATGGTAATTTAAAGTTTAATTTCTGAGTAAAACAAAAAGAGTAATTTTTATATTTATTTTTAGATGCAATTTTACAGGTAAACTTAGAATGTTTCCTATTATAATATCGAAAACAAGGATAGGAATTTTACTATTAAAGTGAGCATATTCTATTCAAATTTGATATTTCAACGTCACTAGGTTCGCGAATGACGCCGATATATGTTTCTGCTTTTCGCCCTGATCCGATGATGCCAAAAACGAAGTTTCAGATTTTTCTTAAGTTTTATGGTACAATTTGAATTTCCCGCTTATATTCACGAGTCACTTGACTGACCACTTCAGTCTTTTCTCTCTAGATCGGTCAATTATCATCATCGTCATTCCGGTATAGAGTTGAAGTATTTAAAAGACCTCCATGTGTTGATCAGAAGAATCGAGTATCATCCAGAACATAACCAGTTGTTGGTGATTTGAAATTAAATTAATAGGTTGACATTTTTGGGAAAATCTGGATTTTGGTCCAGTCATTTTTGACCCATCAGGAATGATTTCTTTTAAGCTTTTTTTTTTGGTAACTGTAAAATTTAGTCAATGTAAGCTGGTTATAAGAATTTCATTTGCTCTTTTATTGAAAAATATTACCATGCTATTAAATTATATTGGATTAATGTTTTTTGAGATTTAAGATCGTTTAGAATTACATAAATAATTACAAGTCTAAAAATAACATCAAATTATATTTTGCTAATTTATTCATTTAACCCCGAACTCACAATGATCAAGTTGCCGTACGTCGTGTCATATAAAAAAGAGAGCAAAACCAAAAAAGAAAAGTTTTATATGAAGGTTAATAATAATGGGTGTATCCTCCTCGATTTGCAATACATTCATAAATGCGTTTAGGCATGTATCCGATTTGATAATTAATTTCTTCTTAAGATAGCTCATCCGAAGCTTCCTGTACTTGACTCTGAATTCTCCTGAACTTCATCCGGTGTATGTGGCATGAAATTTGTCATTTGCCTATTCATTCATTCTTAATAGACTGGGACCCTATGGGACCAAGGTCAGAGGAAAACCAAGGAAACCGTGGGAAAGATTGAAATGTGCTATTTCAAAATAGTTAAACACTACTTTTGCTACATATGCACCGGCGTTAACAGTACCAGGGCCCTAAGGTATGGTACAATGTAAGGTTCAACAATGGACGTACTATTCTACGTTAAATTGGAATCAAATGAATATGTAGATAAAACTACAGCTTGTGACTAAAAATCACAAGATTTCATTCCTGGTAACATTGCAGGCGTTCAGTACATTCGGGGCTAAAAGGTAAACCGAAGTGGGGATGTTAAAAATAAAGCACAAAACACCTTATTCGGCGATGAACTCCACATCCCATCTTATAGTGGGGTGGAGTCTCCACGTCCTTCAAAAATAAAGATAACATCGGCAATTTCGCTACGTTTATGAAGCCGAGATTTTAATATATAATTTTAAGGTCTTTTTTAACGCACTTCAAGAAAGGAAAGTTCTCAATCCGACACTTATTGTGATCTTGAAAATATCACCTTCCTAGGTTTCTACAGATCTTCAAATTTTAGAGCTTTTAGTTACCGAAAAACATATTTTCTCAATTCCATCGGAGAAGTTGGTAATATTTTCGGAAATTTCTAATATAGAGGAACAAAATGGCGCCATAACAAAATAAAAGAAAATCAGTGTGAAAATTTTAATTATTCGAAAATATTTCAAATTTAGCACATAAATCAAAGGTTAGGTATAAATGAATTGATGAGACGCACGTACGAATACAATATTGCGGAACAAAATGGAAGCCTAATAAAATGTTTCAAAATGAATGTGACAAATTACTTATTTAATTGACTTACAATTTTGCGCAAAATTAACTGTAATATAGGAATCAACTGGTAGTGTAAGTATAAACTGGTAAAATTTTCGTAGAAATCCGATAAAGTGGAACAAAATAGCTGCCAAATAACATGTTTAAAACATCAACGACATAACCGTCTTATTCAATTGACTTCAACTTGGCTCAAGATTAGATGTGACATAGGGATAACCTAATAAAATTTTGGTAGGAATTCAACATGGTGAAGAAAAAATGACGGCATAATAAGGTTCTAAAAAATTACTGTAAAAAAAAAATAGTATCTATTATATAGGGTGCGTCAAACAGTAGGGTAATGAAAAGTTGTATATTTTTTAAAAGGACGCCCTATATTTGACTTGATTTTTAATTTTTTTACATGAATTTATAATAATTTTTTGAATAACGTGTTATATGGCTAAAGTTGACAGTTTTTTAAATATTTACCTACCTCTTAATAAAAATAGTAAAATTTGATGCACATCTATGATTAGCAATATAACGCCTAAAAATAAAATATTTGCCTTCTTCACAGAATAAGGGTGGAATAAAAGGCTCTTTTCGTAATATAAGCTATCACATACAGGGAGTCCAACTGTAAATACCAAACTTTATTATATTTGAACTAAATTATTTTTTTGCCATTTAAAAAAAGTTTTTTTTTAAATGGCAACCCATAAACACATTATATAGCTATTCTCAACGGTTAAATACAGCAAATAAATTTGCTGTTTTATCTGATCAGTATATTGAAAACAGTCTTCTGCAACATAAACTATGACATCCCAAATTTCAAGCCTGGCGCTATCCAATTTTCTTCGTTTAGCCTTTTTCTTTTTGTCTCAAAAACCTCCATCGCATTTACCTGATTCATTATATCATGCATATTTTAATGCCTAATAACGCCTATTTAAATATTTTTAAACACCTACTAATTTCTGCAGAACCATTATTCGTTTTTAAAGCTCATTATAAAGGATGTCCACATGAGGCATTTTCTTATAAAATAGTGTAAGCCATACTACAAATGATTTTTCTTTCAACCCTCTTCGTATTGAGTCTGGCTTGGATTTCTGAGACTTAGGTTTAGAATCAAGTAGCAAGCAAGTACGAGATGCGCTTATCATACCAAACACTGCCGTTAAATTCTTTGCAGCTCAGCATTTACTATAAAGATTGTCGTTTATTGGTGACTTCCAGGTCACAACGCATATCAAATGTATTTGCTATTGGATTGGCCTCAACAAAAACGTCACTTGGCTGTGCAACAATGTTTGGTTGGCGTAGCATTGGTGTAAAGACGAATTTACGAGAGAACGCGTATGATATATTATGCAATGGCTGTGGTATCGTATAAGCGCTTTACCGGAGTGAATGAAACTATGCAGGTAAATGTTAAAGCTGGATTAAATTTTTTTTTTTGAAATTTGTGACCGGTGCTGTAGCTCTTATCAACTAACCGCCACTGTTGACCAACCATGAACTGAACATATTACTAAATAAATACGCGTCGAATTAAACTGGATCATGCTTCACTTTCTTTAATAAAAGGGCGAATTCATAAAGAGGAATGTTCCGGGTAAAGCCAATTTACCGATTTTTATGTTCATCGATTATTTCGGTTCCGTTTGACCAATTTGGATGAATTTTTCACCAAGTATTTAAGTTAGTGCTGAGGCGATCACATAACTTTGATATATGGGCCTGAAATTTCGATGAAATGTAACTAACAAAAAACTTAAACGTACATTCCCTGCTTTGGGGAGAAATCTATTTTCTCATCAGGTTATTTAGGTTATTATAAATCTTAATGGTGATAATATTAATAGACTTTATTCTCAGTACAAAACATTTTTTGTGTCAGTGAGGTGTATGCTGGGGTCATGGGAAGGGTGAAATATTCCAAAAAGATGACATGGTTTTCGAGGCTTTTAGTGGCTAAGATTTTAATTTTAATTTTCACTTCAACTTCTGTTGCTGATTTTCTAGAAATAAGTATATAAAATAAATAAATAAACAAGGCCTTTATATTACGGATTGAATAGACATTATACATAGTATTATAATATAAATTGTTTAAACTAATTAGTAGTTAGAAGTTAATGCCTGGCGCAGTCTAGCTTCTTTAGCTACTCCACTGAACCAGACCTCGACCAAAATTAATAACTTTTTAATTTACGACAGATATATAAAATTAAATTTGATATGAATATAAGAAAAGAGAGATCGAAGAGGGAGACAATAAAAATAAGAGTAAGAATATACGAAAAGCTAGCCATGTAAAGTAAAATAATAATCAGTAAAATATCAATGTTTATTCAAAGTTAATTTAACAATAAATTTTGTTCACTTGAAAGATATTCTTTATATTCGGTTTTAAAGGTTTTAAAATTAAGGGCTAAAAATTTTTCAGGAAGAGCATTTTAACATTGAGCAGCGTTAAAACTAAAAGACCTCTGGAACATGGCACTCTGATGATGTGGCAATGTTAATCTTTTCCGAGAACGAATTTTGAACGAGTTGGGTGAATTTGCGCCAATAATAATTTTTATCAAAAATGTACAGAAATATAATTTTCTTCTAAAATCCATTTTTAGCCAATTCAAATTACGCAAATTATGTATGGGATATATGATCATATTTGGTGGTCTTATATACTTACTAGTAGATACCGTGATTCTAGCAAAATGCATATGCAATGGTGACCAGTTCTTGTTTTTTATATTATAAATTCGTATGAATAAAACTAAAAACGGTGAAATAAATATTTTAAGTATTTTTATGGAATCGATTTTAAGAAAATAATGAAGAGTGAAAGAAAATATATTTTTCTAAACATTTTGAATTTTTTTGGATATTTTCTTATAAGCTTGAGGCTTTATTTCAAGTGTGTAAGATATTCAAAAGGTTAAAATTATTCTATTTGTTATTTTTATTAAATATGTAGCTTTACTATTTAACTTCATACGGTAAGGAAATATTAATTTTTACTTTTTAGTGCAATAGTTTAAAAATAAAAGCTTCTTTTTAAAAATATTTTTTTACGTTTATTTGATTTTTATTTAGTTAGTAATATATTTATCCCTTCAGATGATAAAAAGGTAAAGTAGGAACATGAACTTAATTTGTTTATATTAGCTATAGATGTTTCATAGCGGATGGGTTTCAAGTTAAAAAAAATTTGATTTACTAAAACCTAAATATCTCCAATTTTTTTCTAGTTTTTTTTATATATTTTAAAAATTTAGGAAAACATACATATAAAATAATAAGACATTTAATAGTTTTATGATAATTTTTTTTTGTGCTTGATGTTTAGTTGTTTTTTCGAAAATAAAATTGAATTCTTCGTAAAAATCCCAGGTGTATATTTAGCATTTTTCTCTGTACCTTATAACACCGGAGATATAAGCTCTTTTTACTCTCCTTTAGATAAAAAACATCAGAGATCCTAAAACCTAAGGCTCGTATTATAATTCGTTTTTACGAAAAACTCAGGCAAAACTTTTATTTTTTTGCGATTTTCAACCAGAATGCTTCTTTCATATCAAAATATTTAATGAATGGAAAAGAATTATCACGTCAAATTATCCGACATTCTGTTGATACGTACCGAATATGCTTTTATCAGATTTAAACGTAAGTGATACTTAGAAATTTCGAAAAAACCCAACACGTATTTACTAATTTTGCATTGTGTTGACATGTATGTGACCTAGCACACGACTTTTAAAATATATTTCTATTCATATCATTTAGCACTCGAGTACTACTAAGAATAATTACTTTAACCATTTATGGTTGCTTATCGTTCTAATTTCAATTAAAGGGGGCTTGGTGCTTCATTGATATTTGGTTGTTTAAAAAATCGGTATAAAATAGTTTTAGAATTTGATACAAGCATCTAGTCTAATGTAGGGTCGAAATGGTGAAATGTTGGTGTGAATTTAATTTGGCGTAATAAAATGGAGGTCTCATAATTTTTTTTAATGAATATATTACACCGTTAAAAAGAAATTGAGATTTTACATAAAAAACTTTGTAAACATCTTACTAACATAATTTTACGTATTTTAACTTTTAAAACTGTAAAAATAAACCAGTAATTATAAAGGTACATTTCCAGAGGTAAAATTACAATTGAAATTTCCTTCATATTTACAATAAAATTCGAATATTGTAACCTTATTTTTAAAGTACCTACTATTTTAGTATATTTTCAGAATATGAACTAGAAAACCACAAAAGTCCGTTTTCCATAGCAATTTTTTTTAGGCATAAATGTAATTTTACATATTACTTAAGGCGGAATTAACATACTTTTTTTGGTATTTTTAAATTTTTCACATAAAACCTTAACCTTATATAATATATAATATATATTTTTTATGATTTTCTAAGTTTGTTTTTTACGTTGTTTTTTTTTCGTTTTTTGTTTTCAACTAAAATATATTTGTACAGCTTGTAAAATACTTCCATTTTTCTGATTAAATCAAGCTTATAAGATTATAAGGAAAAGAAACAATATTAACAATACTATTGGACAGTGTGTTAATATGATGTCTATGTCTTAGACATCCTATAATATACCATTCTAATTCCTCTATTTTTCCACACTCACAATTTTCAGTGTCTTGTAACCCTATTTTTTTCATTCAGATGCTTGGAATATAGTGAGGGATTGCTTCTTAAACGCAATATTGTCCTTACAAATATCCTGTTTGATTCTCCCACAAACCCTGGTGTTTTACAAATTTTAGGAAATACATTTTTTATATTCATAACCTTTCTCGGATTGAGTAAATACATTTTGCCAGTTATTATACATTTGTTTTTTGCAACACTAAAAATATTTGTAGGCAAAACATAAAAAAATTTCTTGAAAAATTAATCATTTGAGTGGCTTCTTTAACTAAGCGGTCTACAAATTCATTTTCCAAAATTCCTACATGAGCTTTAGTCCAGATCATGATAACAACTGTATCTTAATTTGTTATGCCCATATATGTGTTAATAATTTTTTAACAATATTCAAATTCAAACCGTTTATTGGTGCCACTACAAAAAATGCTTACACAAGTCAAAAAATGGTAGATAAAATACAGTCATGTACATTCAATAAAAAAATTACAATAAAATACTAAAAATGTTAAAAAGACAAAACAAATTCACATTTTAAAACAATTATTTTTAATACGTCCATATGTCAATAACAATCACAACCTTTATAAAAATGGCTCTACCCTATATTGAATTAAAATTTGCCAAAACCAGCCCTCGATAGAATATAAATTCTTCTAGTGAGTAAAATGCATTGCTAATCAAGACCTTCTTAATAGCATTTTTAAATTCCCTGAGTGGTAATATTCTAACACTCTGTGGTAATTTGTTATAAGTGTATGCCAAAATAACTTGATCCACTCTGATTCCGCGCCAGCGTCCTGTATGCCAGAACCAGGTCCTGCCTTTGTCTTGTGCCGTTTTGGTGCACATCTCCATGCGCCGTGTATAAATCAGGATTCCTATTAACATACAACAAGTTTTCCAAAATGTATAAAGACGGAAGTGTTAATATTTGATTTGTGATAAAAACCTCTCTGCAGTTGTCCCGATATCCCAGACCTGCAACTATTCGAACAGCTCTTCTTTGCAGTCTGAAGATTCGGGCAGCATCAGCAGCATGTCAACAAGTGAGACTGAAACAGAGCATGATAAACCTGCACCAAGACTGACTTCTAAACCTGGTTTACCAAATTTCGCAATAGAAAGATATTTTTAAGAAGTCGACCAGCAATAGTGCATGTTAAGGTTTCGGTGCCACAAAAGCCTAGAATCTAGCGTTACACCCAGAAAACAAACCGATGCATTGGCATCCCCCAGCGCTCTCATGAACAATGTCATTTAATGAGTTTTGGCAGTACTGAGGAACAGACCATTCGAGGCAAACCATTAATTTCCTCTGGAAAGAGCCTCTCTTGATCTCTGCATTGACTGA
This sequence comes from Kuschelorhynchus macadamiae, assembly GCA_030620095.1. Lineage (NCBI taxonomy): Eukaryota > Metazoa > Arthropoda > Insecta > Coleoptera > Curculionidae > Kuschelorhynchus > Kuschelorhynchus macadamiae. The sequence continues at coordinate 533,163 of JAUTXW010005498.1, forward strand.
GCATAGCATCCACCCTGACCAGAATTGTGGTATCGTCAGCAAAGGGAGTATATTTTTCATTAACTGTGATTTGAGGTAGGTCGTTGATATATATATATATATATATATATATATATATATATATATATATATATATGTATATATATATTAGAAATAGTACCGGTCCTAATGCCGATTCTTGCAGAACGCCCATTGTAATATCTCTCTCGGCAGACAGTACAACTGCAATTTTCATTGTGACCTGCTTGCCAGGTAGGACTGTATAAGATTAACACTACTCTGGTGAAAATTATAGTACTTGAGTTTTTAAATCAGGAGAGAATACAGCACGCATTCGAAAGCCCTATGCTAGTAGCAAGTTCTTCATGTTTAGCCCAAACAAAAGAAAACATTTATTCTTCATCAATCCAGCCTACTTTTCAACTTAGAGAAAATTACGTTAAAATAATTTCAAAAATCATATTCAAATATGAAAATCAGGAATATGACATTTTAAAAAGTATGTTTATAGAAGTTAGCTCCACAATATGGTCAAGTGCTGAGCACATTTACACAAACGGATCTATACTCAATGGCAAAAAGAGTGCATTTTACCAAAAATTTACCGAATTTGTTATGCCCATATATGTGTTAATAATTTTTTAGCAATATTCAAATTCAAACCGTTTATTGGTGCCACTACGAAAAATGCTTACACAAGTCAAAAAATGGTAGATAAAATACAGTCATGTACATTCAATAAAAAAATTACAATAAAATACTAGAAATGTTAAAAAGATAAAACAAATTCACATTTTAAAACAATTATTTTTAATACGTCCATATGTCAATAACAATCACAACCTTTATAAAAATGGCTCTACCCTATATTGAATTAAAATTTGCCAAAACCAGTCCTCGATAGAATATAAATTCTTCTATTGATTTATAAGCCTCGGTATTGGGGATACTAGAAAATGTTTTACATACAAGTGTCCAAACCATAAATGTCTTTACTCTTTTTGTTCTTTAAATTAGCTATGATATCCCTAACCTCATTAAATGTTACTTCAGTAAAGATAAAACTATGCTTAGGTATGTTATTAAACCCTAACCCTTGTAAGTCATCAAGAGGGTCAATACAAACCTTTTTTATATGTTTTTGTAAATTATTGGCAACATTAACAAAAAAGTCATTGAATATGTCTGGTGAAAGTCCTGTTGTATTATTTCCCTTTAAACGCAAGCCCCTGAAGTCATTTATAGCCCTTCATATGCATTTTATAGGATTGCTAGAATTCTTTATTAACATATCATTAGACTTTGCCTTTTCGTTTTTTAGGGCATTACGATATTCATTTTAAAAATAGTTTTGATAATCTTTTAGTGCTTGGGTAGGAGATTGCTTGTAAATTTCTTCAATTAGATTTAAATGTTGCTTCATATTTCTTAATTTGTTATTGGACCAATTTAAATGTAGGTGTTTATTTTGATTTACATAGTAAGTTTTTTCAGGGAATGATAATTTATAAGAATTTTAAATCTGTGATATGGAAATGTCAAACTTACTGTTCACACTGAGAGACTCCTTGCCAATAAAATCAAAGTTAAGTTCTTGAAGCAGTTGAAAAAATTGATCTTACCTATTTCCGTGATTGGACCACATATCTTTTTACACTGTTTAGGTGGCAGTTTCGTGACATTCCAAATATTAGCGATAATACTCAGACCCAGATGATCAGAGAAGGCCGTGTTGACGGTACGTGTGTGTGCGATATCCATGTTGGTAAGATATTATCAATACAGTTGCTACCCTTGTTGCTTCAAACACTGCTTGTTGAAGACTAAATGTAGAAAGCTTAGTACACAGTGCCACACACTCCCTCTCATTCGATCAAAACTGAAAATTAAATTCACCCACAAGAATCATACTGCTCTTACCCATCCTGTTTAGGATCTGCGCCAGCAGATCAAGAAACAAGTCGAAACAACCAGAGGGTGACCTATCAATCAAGCTTTATGATAGTTCAAGAATATTCCTGAAAATTCAATACACTTTTCAATATTATACTCTACATAGTCATTTAAAGGTGTATAGTTACAACCTGGTTTTAGCAATATCGCCGTTCCACCTCCACGTGATAATTTTCTACATGAACCAGCCGCTAAGGTATAGCCACAAACAAGAGGCACTTGTGTTTCCTCTGCGGTTAACCAGTGTTCTTGAAGACCTATGAAATCGAAGCAATATAATTCTCAATGTTATTTTTAGAGCAATTAGCAATAGTTTGAAACAAACTTTTACTATCAGTGTATATTACAAAAGTGTTATTATCGTTATGCCTTAAAATAACCCAAAGTTCAGCAGAATCGTTATTTAACAATCTAAATTGTCTATAGCAGTTTTTATATTCTTGGTAAAATGCACTCTTTTTGCCATTGAGTATAGATCCGTTTGTGTAAATGTGCTCAGCACTTGACCATATTGTGGAGCTATCTTCTATAAAAATACTTTTTAAAATGTCATATTCCTGATCTTCATATTTGAATTTGATTTTTGAAATTATTTTAACGTAATTTTCTCTAAGTTGAAAAGTAGGCTGGATTGATGATTAATAAATGTTTTCTTTTATTTGGGCTATCCATGAAGAACTTGCTACTAGCATAGGGCTTTTTTTTATCGGCAGCTGTACCATAGAATTGGCTTGCATAGTCCAGTATTGATCGGACATACGCTTTATAGATGATAAGGGTGATATAGGGGTCTGATCCCCATTTTTGATGGGTGAAGACCCGTACTATATTTATAACATTTTCAGCCCTTTTTATTAGAGTGTGAATATGATCTTTCCAAAGTAGTTTTTTGTCCAATATAATTTCTAGGTATTTTGATGTATTTTTGCATGGTATTTGGAGGGTTACAGGGTCAGGAGTAGTTATTCTTTTCCTTGTGAAGGAGCATAGACCTGATTTTTGAACACATATATTAAGCCAATTTTGGTTTAGCCAGTGTAAAATTTCTTTAAATGCTTTTCCTATTTTATTATTACAGTAGTCGATTGACTTGTCGGTCGTGTATTTATAAATGCCGTCTGCAAACTGGATAATTTTTGTGTTATCAAATTCCAGATCAAACGTGTATATAATATAAAGTATGAGGCTTAAAATACTGCCTTGTGGTAGGTCAACTCGTGGAACTCTGGATCCTGTAAGGCCCTCCTCGGTTCTTATGTACATTAAACGAGAGCTATACATCTGAAATGTATTATTAACTACTCTCTGTGTGACTCCTAGTTTTTTCATTTTATTTATAAGAATTTCGTAATTGACATTATCATAGGTTCCCTGGATATCCATAAAATATGCAGAGGTACTCTGGTTTTTCGTGAATCCCAACTAAATATCCGGGACTAGACTAGCTACAGCTTCTTGTGAGGAGTATCTCCGCCTAAATCCATATTGAGTTAAAGGATATTTTTGATTATTTTCCATGCAAATTTCCAATCGGTTTTTTGAGTATCCTTTCGTCGCTAGGGCAATAGGTCGATATGATGATGCTGAAGATTTGTACTATAATATATTCGGTCCATTCTGTAGACATTGGTTGGTTTTCTTTTCTTAATATTCTTAATAAAATTTTCTTTGCAACCTCTGGCAGTTTGCATATGATTGAGTACTGGATATTATCCTTCCCTGGAGCGAAGTTGTTATTTTTTAATGCTTTGTCTAGCTCCTCTATTTGAAATGCTTGATTTAAAAAGTGGTCTGCATTATTCCTGGAATTTTTGCTCTGTAGATTTTCATTAGCAACAAAGTAAGGTATCAATTTTTTATTAAATTTATCCACCCACTGGTCTTAAAAAAAATAAGTGAAAATACTAAATATGTTACTGAAATTTTTTACGGAATTTATGTGAAAATTCCTGTTTTATCTCGTAAAATGACGAAAAATAACATTGCTTTATAAAGATTATTATGAGATTTGCAAAACTAAAAATAAAAAACTACGTTAAAGTTACGCTACCTCAAATTGTTATAAAAAAATCTCATAAACACTCTATGTCTGGCGTAACGCTCGTAGATAATCCGATTACCTGCAGTTAAACTAAAAGAAAAGTAATTTGTTAATTCATGAAATAATACGCCAACCTAACCTTCTGGCAAAATTTGGATGTATAATGAATTTTCAGGAATGCTTGGTAAAGTCGCGAAGAACTCGGTGCACTTATATTAATCAAAATTCGATAATACAGTTTTAAATGAGACCTCTCTTTTATTAGTGAAATATAAAAATGTCGCGATTTATTTCACATTAAAAAAAAATATCATGATACAAAATAAATAATGGGGAAAATTTAAAAATAATTGAAAAAATCGTTGAAATATTTATATATGCATATGCAGGACAGAAAAAAAGCAAAAAATAAAGAAAACTAATAAAATAAAAGAAGAAAAATAGTAGTAGACTATATTTTTATGTATATAGCATATCTTATTTTTTGTATTCTTCAATTTGGATCACTAATAACGAAGTCATAATATTTTAAAATGTTTATTATCTAAATCTATGTATTTCTTCGGAACCTAAAGACCTAGACAAAGAAAACTTGTAAAAGTAGATTATATAATCCAACGAAAACCATTGCTACTGGAAATTTTAGATACAAATATTGGCGATATCTCTGAGAAAAATGGAAGAAATGTGAAAACTATAATTTAAAATTTCCACTGGGAGAAAGAAACAAAATTTGAGCATGAGTGAAACGATCGTTTTGCATTCATGGATGTTGGATTTTGTTTTGGTGAAACTTAATGAAACATGCTCACTAATTGTACCTCAATTTACGTACGACCTTCAATTTATAAAAAAACAAAACACCAATATCAATTTCGTAATAAATAATTATAATGTACCTATTTTTTTGGCTTTATTGCTTTAACCATGTATTACTTAATAATTAGCAAGATGCGATCATCTACAAATACACAAAAATGTTAATTTTTGGTGTACCTCTTAGACAGTCTTAGATCGCGTTTGCAACCTTTTCACTGACCTATCTGGCATAAAATAATTCAAACCACACATCAGGGTAATCGCAGCTTTAATCTGTGGTTTGGTAGAGGGTGTTTAAATTACTTGCGGTTGTGTAACATTAACTATTTCTCTAAACAAACATTTTTCTTGCAACAAAACTAAAATTAACGTAAATAAATCGTGAATATCTTATACAGGGAGCGTAAAAACAATGCTAAAACATACAAAATAAAATAAACCAAAAAAATTCTTTTTAAAAATTAGATAGTAAAAAATGATAATAAGTGCATGAAGTTAAATGCTTAAGGTACAGAAAAACTAACTTCTTAAAAGCTTGAGGCGTAAGGCGACATCATACTTAAAATAAAGCCTCAAATTTTTAAGAGTTTTCAGTGAGGGTGGGTTTTTTTTTCAGTAGCTTTACTGTTTAATGTCATACACTTAAAGATTTTAGATCAATAGTTTATATATAAAAGCTTTTTTTTTAAATTGGTTACGTATATTTTATTAAATTACATTTTGTACATTATAGCGCTTAGAGGCAATGTATTCGTATTGAATGTACATCTTTATGTGTTAGAAGTAACGCATTGGCTTGTGTGGCAGGTTTTTGTCAATTTACTGGGTTATTTTTAAGATATCTATTTTGGTACATATATAATTCAATAGCAAGAAAACCCGCTTTTCAATGAAGTTTTGATATACAAGAGTTCCGTTTTTTATCGTTAACTAAAGTAACCAGATTTCGTGGTTGGCAATGCTGGGTAGTTTCAAAAAGACTGGGATGCGGGATGAGATAGACAAACTGACGTCACTAGTAACAAAAGAGACTAAAAAAGCCATGGCGCTCTAAAAATGGGTATTTATTATTACAGCATCATTAGTAAAACAAGTCTTTACTAATACAGACCTGAAAGAGTAGGGTTACCAGATTTCTCTCAGCAAAGAAGAGGACAAAAAAATGCCTGAAAGAGTTCGGAGAAAAAACTACCAAATCACAAACAAATTGCTACGTATAGGATTAAAATCAACTATCATCATCAACGGATGATGATTAAATAAAAAAGTTATGCCTTGTTGTTCTACACCACAAAATTAAAAAATACTATAATTATATATTTTTTTAAAAGAGGGCATGTGCGGTGAAAACAGGACGTCTGGTAACATTAAAAAAGAGGATACTACGGTAGATTTGCTAGTAAACAGCAACTTCAATTCGGTAACTAAGTGGGACGTTTGATTTAGCAGGACTTGAAGATAAAATGCAGGATAGTCCCGTCTAATGCGGGACGGATGGTTGCTTTATCATTGATAGCAATAATTTAAAAAAGGAATAGTAATGTTCGATAACAGTCCAAGTAGAAATGCTTAACTTTGATAACCTCAATATGAAAATTTTCATTTCGAAACATACATTGTGCTTTGTATTTATTAAATAAGTTTATTTTCTCTTTAATTTACTAAAAAGAAATGTCTAGTAAGGCGATATAAATTGTACATATCTACTACTATTACTATTTATACTATCTACTTGCTTCGCTTGACAAGTTGTCAAAAACAGCTGCAGTACACTTCAGGACAGTACCTAATCGGGTCGCGTTGTTCACTTTGCGAACAACATACAAACACGTAAACTGCATTTAGTGCATTTTTTTTGCAGTATTCACTGGCGTTTCAGCGCTGTAGTTCTCAGGTAAGTGCTCGTTGTAGTTCGTGAAACATTCACTCATTTAATTATTTGAATCATATGTTAGAAGCTACACATTTATATTGTCATTATTTTTTGGATATCGACCTCTTTTAAATTCAACAATTCACTTTTTCTCGTGTACCTGGGTAAGCCAAATGAAAAAAACTGCTTCCAGATGTATGTGATATATGTATCTTCCAAACATCAAAGTGGCGACATACTTGATTTTTCCACTAAATGAACTTATAATTATAAACTACAATCTCTTTTAATTTATATAATTAATTAATACATACTATATGTGCATCATCTAGTTTTTTTTTTCGATGAAAAACACTAATAAGAATAAACAAATTCTGTCCCATGCGGCAAACTAAGAGTTTGAACTTGGTCTGTTATCAAACTATCTTATTCCTTTTTTTAAGTTAAGTATATGTTATTCCTGGTGATTTCTGCGGTAGGCTCTCCACGTAACAGTATTTTAGTACTTATAATGTACACTTATCACTAATCGTAAATCATTCGATCGATTGCTTCTAGTTATAGATTTATCGACATATTTGTCTAACTAATAGCAAGAAAAATTTGTCTGGTTCGCTGGTTATTTTAATTAGTGGGAATAATACAGACATTTCCGCTTTCTTGCATAAAATGATTGTGTGCAACTACCGCAAAGAAAAACAATCCATTACCTGCTACCTTCGTCTTCATCGTCATTCTAGACTCCCACGTAAGTAAAACGACGTACATTACGTTATTCACAAAGTCGGCAACCGCATAGAAAGGTGAAATGATTGTGTTTAGGAACGTTGCGAGACGAGCACGTGCTTTATCACGTTCCCACGGTAGTTGTTTATGCCGCCCCCGGCACGTCTCCGCCCCCGTTATAGCTCGTGATCGTGGACCGGCCTCGTTGCCTTTCGGAAATTATTGCAAGTAAAACCTCATACATAGTTTTGTTAGGTATATATTAAAGAAGAGATGAACCTAGTGGTGTATTTGATACAGGTTTCGCATTTACCCTTGAATCTCAGTTTTAAAAACAGTCTCTTCCATTGAGAAGCCACGTTCCTTTTAATCGTGGGTAGGATAATGGGAACTTATAATTGCGGCTATTACTTTTTCTGTCACTAGCCCTTCTGTCTACTGTAGATCGGGGAGGGTGATTCTGAGGGTGGCTCATTAGAGCCACAGCAACTAGGTCTCCTTGGGCTCCTTGTATGTACATCTTTCCTGAAATATTGTTTTTCATAGGCCACCAGCCAACCTATTTTTACAAAACGGTGATTATGTAGTATAAGAAGATTTTCTTTAAGCTGGAAATAGTAGGCCAGGGCTGTGCTAAAATGGATTTTCTGGATTTCCTCCAAGAGTAAATATAATACTGCCTCATCTTCCTATTCGCAACCTAGACAAAGAGTCGCTGTAATATATTTTGAAGCCTGTGCATAGAGAAATCACGCTTTTTAAAAATTTCAATCCGAGACACCGAGGAACTGATGACAAAAAGTTCCCAAAAAAATCTCTTTTCACACTTATTTGTTAGATATTTTTTATTTAAGTCCAGTTTAATTTCAACGGCTTAGTACTCTTAAGAGTGCAACTGCTTTCCCTAATATTACGAGAGTGCTAGAGTTTTTAGTAATCCTGATTCGATATAATGGCAGATTTTAGGATAATCCCGTGTCCTGGATGAATAATTATTTGACCTGGAGAGCTGTATTTCATTCTATATATGCATCTTGTGTGTTGTATTTCGAATCCTGTACGTGTACGCATTTTAATAGGTATTCTTACTGAGGTAAAGAAATGTGCTAAAAAAAACTGTTTTTGTTTACTCGACTAGCCCTAGAAACAGTTATAAAATATCAATAATGTCACTAGCTTTTTACTTCCCTCATCTTACCAAGTGTTTACTGAAGATCTGTAAACAACAGTAAACAACAAGGTCCCTGTTCCTAGATACAAAAATATGTCCTCTCAATTCTGTCGATCCGTCTGTAGCTTTGCCTGTCTATCGGTCTATTTTTCCGTCCATTGGAGGCATAGCTAAAAAACTACTTAGTCGACTGACTTCAAATTTTGGTCAGAAATTAAGGGTAGTATGGAGATATGGCGAAACAAAATATGAAATATTAAAACATTATTTCTACAAAACTACTAACCCAATTTACCTGAAATTTTGCATAAAAATAAAGTATTACGTAGGAATCAAGTGGCAAAATCTTGGCACGAATTCAAATTCCTAAACAAAATAACGGCTTAATAAATTATTTAAAAAATTTGCTTTAAAAAAATATACTTATTACATTGTTTACATTTTTTGTTGCAAGAATTAAGTGTGATATAGAGGTTAAGTAAGTAAGCAAATCAGATTGGTAAAATTGTGATACAAAATCAAGATGGAGGCACAAAATGGCGGCAAATAAAATGCTTGTATTCATGAAAAAATTATCCTTCCAGTTCCTAGAGGCCAAAATACATGTTTTCTCAATGCCGTCGGTCTGTCTATTCGTTCGCGGCATAGCTAAAGAACTACTTACCCTATTGACTTCCAATTTTGTTCAAAATGAAGGGTCATATGGGAACCTGATAACATTTTGGTAACAATCCAATATGGCGTAATAAAATGGCAGCCTGGTGGAATGTCAACAAAGTTTGGCCATATAAAAGTTTAAAAATTCAACGCAAAAAAAGTCTTCTTACTGACTTGATTTTACACAAACATTAAATGTGTTATAGGGACAAATTGGTACGAATTCAACATGATAGACCAAAATGGCGGTCTTTAAAAAATCAGTGTAAAAACTTCCTCTTTAATTTATTTTCAATTAAATCTAAACATGAAGTGTGACATGGGTAGGGACTAGTAAAATATTGGTAGGAATCCAATATGATGGAACAAAATGGCGCCCAATAAAAATGTTTGAAAAGACAGTATACGTATATGTGTTACTACATGATGGTGTGTGGTACTAAATTGGATCGCATTTGACTATTCCTAATAAGAGGGAAGATTCATAACGAGGAAACTTCCGGGTAAAGGAAATGTATTGATTTTTTTTGGTATAGTGTGGTTAGTTTAAGTATTCTGTAATATTTTTATCTTGGGAATCATTAAATAAAAACTCTACATCATTTTTCATTACTCCGTTTGCCTCAGTCGCTTATTTAAGTTTGCATTTCGTATTTGAAAGAAACCACACTAATTAAAGATATATTATTCGCAAGGATTTAACCTCTTCTAAAAATTAATTAGATTTAATTTAATTTCTAGCTATGAAAAAATACCATTAACGTACTTCAGTCGATGTGATATAGGCATATTAGCTTAATGATTTTTGTTCATGTATATTTTCGTATTAGGATCTTTCAATAAAGTGAAGGTTTTCTTGGTAGCAGCTTGTTGATGATAAACAAAAAGCAGAACGGTGTTCCTAATCAATATAATTTGTAATTGATATTTTGAGTGCAGGAGGAAGCTCGTTGAAATTGTTTCATTTAAAAGGTTAGTACCTGCTTAATATTCTTAAAATATATGCTAACAATGTAGGCTCAATAATTATATCTCGACAAATCTATATAAATAAAATTACGTATTTAAATCTGTGTTTATTTACCAAAAGCTGATATATCATTTTTAAACGTAAATGTAATTTTATTTAAATTTTGATATGGCAAAACTTAATAAATCTGAAAGTGTCTTAACATTTTATGTTCACACATGCATCTTCAGTCTTTGCTAAAACTTGTTATGTGATTTTTTCCAAAACATCGTGAAATTCAATTTTTACGAAAATTTTAAATTTCGCGCATTTTAAAAAATCGTAGCACCTAAAGTATGAAAGCTACACTAAGGATTTTGCTACTAAAAACTTTTTTGATATTACGTCTACATTTTATTACATTACATTATTTATTACCCTGCATGTTATATAAAATTTCTTTTGATTAGTAAAAACTTGTTTACATAATTTCTAAAGTTTCAAGTTCATCGATGTTTTAGCCATATTTAAAATAAATAATAGCTCTCATATTTTACATGGGAAGAAGCGCCAAAATGTCTGCTTTCAGTCAAAAAAAAAATCGTCTCGATAGCTTAATTAGACAGGAAGTTATACGAGGGGAAACATAAAAAAACACGAGAAAGTCGAGACCGCAAAAAAAAGTAATATTTAGTGATTTCGTATTTAATAAAATGAGGTATATATCGGTGTGTTCTAACGCAAAAAAAAATCGAGAAGGAAGCGACTTTTGCCCCGTTTTTTACTCCACTAATATCAGCTTTTGGCAAATAAGCACAGAAATAAGATATAGTTTCTACTTCCCTCGTAAGAGAGGATTATTGTAATCGTAAAAAACTTTCCTTTCGAGACTTTTGCAGATTTTTGCGATTTCGGTTCCGTAGATCCCGAAAAACATACTTCACATTTCAGTCAGTAGGTCGTTCTGTCTGTCCGCGGCATAACTCAAATCTACTTATCCGATTGACTTCAAATGTTGGTCAAATATTATGGTTCATATGGGGATTATATATATAAATTACATAGCTTATTTTTTATAGACCATGCAAATATAATAATGGAAATAATAATAATAATAATAAACCCCTTGTCGGTCCCAAGGAAAAGTAGGTCCAATATATAATCTGCTTGTCTAAACTGCGACTAAAAGATTGGCGGTCCTTGCCTCAAAAGGGCTCTCGACGATCACGGGTTAAGTAAATAGGCGTATGAACCTTCGTGCAAGGTAGCGCCTGTTAGGGGCGGCTGGCAGTACGTATAAAATGTGAACATCATTTTATGAAATGTACAATTTACGGAATAAACAGGTAAATCTGCATTACACAACCAAAACCTCTTGTCGCGCTCATGACCTAAACACTAGACTCTTCCTCGACTAGCGGTGGAAGAGGCGTAATGTCGTGTATGGGTACTGTAACAACTGACCCAAAGAAACACAACATCGACTTCTCACAACCAGCTGATGCGACGACGCAAGTCAGTATGACTCAGATCACAGATGCTGGAAAGTCAAAGAAGAGCATGAAATGGACTGTTGAAATGAATTCCATGACCATCTATCGGTATGCTCTTCATACGGCCTTTATCGATAAGTTTCTTGGCTTGCATGATATCACGCAACAACAAATTGAGAACCAAAGAAAGGTGATCATCAAGAAAAATTGCTTACTCATTCAATTCTGCAACAGACCCGGGATAAACTTCAATTACAGATCAAGAGGGAAGAAGATATCTTTTAAGAAAATGAATCGCGTAACGCACATCTAGTCGCTGATAGACAGTATTCTGAACATGAACAACCGCATCCCGATAGTGACCAATATAACCTCGAAAACGGCGAACAGAATATCTAATTAACACTATCAGATCTTAGAGCGTAATAAATATAGCCATTAACGTAGATTAACCAGGTCAAAATCATGCTATTGATGAGATTCGGTATCAGTTGAAAAGGGTGTTATCGGAATTTGAGGGTAGCAATCCAACGCATATTTCCACGCTGCCAAAAATTTGAATTAACAAGAAAACCAAAGATCAGCACGAGATTAGAGAAGACACCAAATCTATTAACAAGCTATTAATTTTCTACATGACATCAGAAAACAGTGGAACACAAAAACTTCATTTGAATAACACCAATACATCTGTTTGGGGAAAGAAATACTTAAGAGACTCGTATAAACAGAGGGATTTTCCAAAGCGCCTTCCTTAATCCACTGTGGTTTTGCCCAGCAATGAATGACAGGAACATAACACATATGGTATCTTGTCTCCTATATTGGACGATATCAAATAATACGCCGGAAATCGAAAACAACTGGAGGATATAATGGAAATCACTTACACATTTTTCAGGGATATGCACACGGAGTTTGCATTAAACAAGTATAGAACCCTATATTAAAGGACAAAACTAATTGACCCTGCCAAAAAGAGATGTAGTTCAAGCAATTGAGGATGGTGAAAACTACCTCGGATTCCAACAGGCACGCTTATTACAGGAAACGCAGGTAAAATTAAAAATAAGAGATCTGAGCTTTAAGTCAGTCCGAGCGTTACTGGAGAATGAGCTAAACGCAAGAAACCTTATCACTGGAATAAACACACTACGCGTTACTTATTCATTTGGAATCTTAAAGTAGTTTCAGATCGATCTGCAAGAAATCGAACGAACCACCTGAACGATGATGACTAAATACACCTCGGTAGCTCAGTGGTAAGAGTGCTGGCCTTCCACCCGGAAGGCGCGGGTTCGAGACTTGGCGTAGCTGGCACTTTTTAAAATAAAGAGTACTCGATATACCTAGTTCGGTACCTTCCCGAGGTGCCTTTAGTCATTGGGATAATAAAATAACGACTCTGTTCGTAAACTGGTCGACTGTGAACAGTAACAAGGCCTCTTACTCAACACAAACACTACACGACACAACCTCGTGGAAGGCAACGGGAAACCACTACGTTGAACACATTCCCTAGTTTAATGGTCTAGTGTAGTGCATTCAAGAAACTATATACATCTTAATATAAGATAGGTTTCAAAGTACTTACTGACCATCGCCAACGCCCGAATACGGGTACGGCACTGGAAGAAGAAGAAGAAGAAACTTAGGGTGCATCGTCCCAAGGCATCTATGTTTAGGACAATCTTTCCCAGAAACGAAGGAGGAAGGGTTCTTGTTGAGATAACAACCCTACTTACTAGCCATCTAAGTAAATTGAGGTATTTCTTTTCAAGGAAAGCTGAAACTTGTGATGTGATTCCAGGGATCTTATGATTACACAGATTATTCGCAGTTACTGGACAACGACTCTTTTAGACTCTACTATGAACGGGTGATGGAGACAGGTGACGAATAAACGACACGACACCGTGCTGACGGATAAGAGTATTACTTCCGCGCACCTATTAAGGTTGCCGTATCGAACAATTGCTACATGGTTTAATTTAATAGAAGACTAAGCATGCAGAACTGGCTATACAGGTCCACCAAATATGGCAACTGGATAGGGTCAAAAGGCCTATCGGGTCATCAACGGGTCTGATACCTAAGACCTTGGAAGAAAGCCTTGTGATAATAATATAACTCCATAAAAGCATCTTTATAGACTTCCAAAAAAAAAGTCATTTTGGATCCTTACCATTTGGTCAGGACATTTTTACAAGAAGGATTTTGGCTGCCAATAATAACAACACCTAGAGTGGGAGGTAAAATACATGTTTATGGTTGGTTTTATCGTCCACTAATTTGTATTCATCAAATGAAGCAATAACAGGTTTTTTGGACACATTTTTTAAAACTTTTATTACAAAGTACACCACTCATGTTGCTGTAATTTACCTACCGAATTTGGATTTACTTGCCCTGATGATTGGTGCCGAAACGTTGGTTTTGTAATAAAAAATTTAAAAAAAAATTGGCCAAGAAAACTGTTATTGTTTTATTTGATGGAGAAAAATGTTGAATAGTACAGCGATTTAGATGAACACATAAGGTAACAGTGGAGGATGAAAACTATAAGAACTAACTTAATCGTTATATATCAGTTATATGAAATAACTCGTGTCATCTCAAGGGGTCTTCAGGAGAACATCAAGATTCTAAGTGTCAATGGGCACATATATGAGAACATGCAAAACACGTTGGTACTTAAAACGGTCCATATTGTCTGGACATTTATGAGAATTATATTATTGAGAAAAAGAGAAGAAAAAGTTATCAAAAGGGCTCAACAATATGAACAAGAGGGCTTAAAAATTGCACTTGCTGCAGAATTTACCGCAAGTAGACAATAAATAGTAAACCTGGTCCATATGCTACATGTTCTATTTATAGCGGTCAAACATTAATAGTACAGAACTGGTTAACTCCCTCGACTAACTTTTGCTTGCAAAAGCAGGGTATCTCGCTTATTTTTAAAGATAGAACCTTGCGGTTTTCACGAACCTGAGCTAATTTTTGTGAAACTCATGAAGCCGTAAACAAAATTTTCACAGCCTTCTTCGTTTATGAGATACAGGGCGAAATAGAAAATTTTGCATTTTGGGACCCACCTCGTATCTCGGTTATCCTTTAACTTAACGCAATGGGAAAAATTGCTGCTTATGAAGTTTTTAACGCTGGATCCAGTGGCGTAGTCATATTTTTCATTTGAGTTGTTATTTTTTAGATATGACCCAAAGTTGTGTTTTTTTAAATGGGACACCCTGTATATTTGTCCAGAAATTGATTTGTCCTTTTAAAAGCTTCTCAAAAATATATAATAGTATGGGTCTATTTTAATAAACAACAACAAAAATTCTAAATTTTATAATTATCATCCCAAATTTTGCAGTAGGCCATGCAAAACAATGTTGCCTTTTATTTAAAGTCGTTAACAATATCTACATCCTAACAATAAATCAAAATAAATATGTAATTAAATCTATTTATCAAAATATGTATTGACAATTTCGCACCAAAAAAAATTTTTTGAATTTTTAAATTTTGCTTAACATAAATAATATGATACTAATTTAATTAGTTTGAGGGCAATCCACAAATTAATTTCTAGTAGCTATTCTTGTGATCAATATTATCAGTTTTGTCAAAAAAAAATTAATTTGTTTACAGTTTTCAATTCCGTATTATAACCTGTACCTGTTTCGGTTTATCTTTAATTAAATTACATTTCATGTAATTACGTTTCATGTAAACAAAAACCAGGAAGTTGTAGGAAAATTAAATAAAATTTTAAAGTATGTTATGACAAATAAGTTTCCGCTATTACTGTGTTGAAACATAATATTTACCAAGTCCAAAAAATGTTATCAGCCGGTATTAAAGGGATTCGTGGCGGCAATTGTTTATTCTACAATAAATTTTTAAAATAGTTTAATGATAAGATACTGAAATATAAAACTAAACAATATTCGAGTATATAAAATATATAATTTTTTCGGGTATCAATCTTTGCCTTTTACAGATGAAACAATGAAGAGTCTCTCTACCTTGTTGCGGGGCTCACGGGCATGTGACTTTTGTTAATGTGAATATTAGAAAAAAAATTGCCATATAATACACTGACCACGTTCATAACGAGCCACCCGGTTCGATCAAATGCATTCAATGCACTCAAACCATCCAGAATTGGCGATATAAACGTTAGGATCTAGATTGAGACCGACTCCAGCAGTAAAAGTCAATTTTGAAATTTTTGTGGTTTGAATTGAAGCAATTGGATGCAATACATGCAATATAATTACGAAATTGTAGTGGCGGATTCATGGTTTAAAATTTTTTTTTTCCAATTTTATAAGGCGAAAAACCCAAAAAATAGTTTTAAACCAAAGAAATATGTATATCTCTTTGTATTTGATATAATCGTAAGCTGAATTGCGGATCCAAGATTAAAAGAAACGGATTTGATTAGAAGCCAAGTACATCCGATCGGATGTAATTTCATTTTGCGCAATTGATAACACGTTAGGGATGCAAGGTGTCGGACTTAAGTGTCTTTAAACCCAATAAACTTAATTGAAAGACATCTTTTCTTCATTAAAGACATACCCATATATATCCTGTGGCTACTTTTAAATTCTTTAGGGCTAGTATCGCTTGTCTACTCCCTGCACTTGTTGATTCCGATAATTTTGCTCGCTGTGTCTCTAGGATCAACATTTCTGCCAGTTCATTCGGCTTCGTCTATTATTCGGTCTGTGAAAACCCATATTACTCCTTATGGGGCAACATTAAACTTTGGGGGAATATTGTCGGCAGTTATTTATAGGGGTGGTAATTTACAGTTTTTGTGAAATCAAAGTGTGTTTTATTGCTAGGACTACCTTGTACTTGGTCATATTTGTTATTGTGAATTTTTCATTATTTGCCGAATGTTGATATACAATTTATTTTTAACGTGCTTTGTGAGCCAATACTAAAATGTCGGTATAAATAGTTTTTCACTGTAATAATGCTACATTTTGGTATTTGTACCAAATATTAATAATGGCACCTTCACAAAAACGTTTTCTTTGTGGGTCTTAAATTCCAAAACTTTTTTTTTTGTACAAATGAGTATGATGAGAGAAATTTTGTAGTGTACAGTACCACAGAGTGCCTCAATGAAGACTTACTTCCAGCGATACCATAATAGCCCTTTTACAACACGGAAATCGTACCTAAGAGGAAGTGGCCAGAATGTACATTCCGCCAAGTGTGATTGCCTGGATTTCAACTTGTTTTGAGAAAACTGGGTGGGTCAACGGTCGGAGGTGGTACATATTGCTTCCGCTCGAAGGAATTGCACATTTTCTGCCTCCTGGCTTCGTGCACATATGGAGATCCATATAAGATTGTTAAAAATCAAAAAGTTGCATGCAGACAGGCCTAGAGCAAAAAACCTTGAGGTAAATTGGATAATTAGTTTCTTTAATATTATTTTTTTAAAGTTTCACTAGGCCACCATCTTGTTCCGGCATATTGGATTTTTACCAAAATATTACTAGGTTATCAATATATGACTCTTAATTCTTAATACAATTTTAAGTCAATCTGATAAGTAGTTTTTAAGCTATCCCGCAACTGACAGACGGACCGACGGAATTGATAAAACATATTTTTTGGTATTAGGGACGATAAAATGTGAAGATATGTAAAACCTGAGAGGGTCAGTTTTTCACAATTACAAACTTTTTGTTTGACCATCATTTTGTTCCGCCATATTGAATTTGTATCACAGTTTTAGTATTTTATCCCTATACTCCAATTAGTTATGGCACATAATTTTGAAATCAGTCCATTAGTAATTTTTTTCCGGTTGAGTTTTAAAATATTTTACTAAGACGGCATTTTATTCCGACATCTTGAAACAGTACCAAAATTTTACTAGTTGATTTCTACATAATACCTGATTTTTGTGCAAAATTTGAGATAAAATGTATAAAGAGTTTTTGAGTAGGCCGCCGTTTTGTTTTACTATATCGGAGTTTTACCAAAATGTTACTAGGTCACCCCCATATGACCCTTAATTTTTGACCAAAATATCACTCATATAAGCAGCTTTTTGCTTTTCGGCAGCTAGGGACCCTGAAAGACAAAGATCTGAAAAAATTTGATTACAATACTTCCCTTTTAGGAGGGAAGTAAAAAAAGCATGCGAAAAAGCAGATCGAATCAAACAACTTTGGTTTAGAACATTTTTTCTAATTTCAAAAATAACCGAGATATTTCCATTTAAATCGTTATTTGGATCATCCTGTACATTATTCAACAATTTGAACGTTTTGAACAAAAAATTAACCTTCTGTATTTTTTTTGCCTTCCTGGATAATTAAAAATTATTATATATTTTCCCTTATAAATCGATTTTCGTAAAAAAAGGCTTTTAATATTTTAAACATTATTTATTATTTAACCAGAAGAATTGCAAATTTTAAGAGTTTAATAACAAAAATCATATTGAATAGATATATTGAATATGGCATGTTACATTTAATCGTATTCAAACATTTAATTTATAAATATACAGGGTGTTTCCTAACCTCTCTGACGAAATAAAAGAGACGAATCCTCACGTAATTTTAAAATTAAAATGAAGGATCAATTTTTTTTCGAAAGCTCTTGATTTTCAAAATACATGGTGTTTAATTTTTTTTAATCGGGTTTATATTTTTATTTTAAGTTCCTTAAACTTTTGTTGAAATTTGGTAACTTTATTGTAGTGATAAGGGTTTTATTAAGTCATAAATAGATATAAATTATTAGGTTCAGTGGCGTCACGAGGGGCACCTTAACCAATATTATAGAGAAAAAAATATCCGCCACTGACCGTATAATTTTTATATGCATTGAGTGGTTTTCGTATCTCGCCTTGTTATCGAGAAAAACATAAAAACCACTTTATTACATGCCCAAGGACCATAAAAAAACCATAAAAAAACAGGAAATTTTTTTTTAATCGCTTGCAACAATGGCAAAATGAATGGGGATATTCCTTCGAAATTTTTTGTATTTTTTTAAATTTTATCTGAGATCTGGATTAAGAGTATCTTAATTTCGCAAAAATCGGTGGATAAGGAAATTACGTTTTCAAGCAAAAAGTAAATTAATTGCAAGCGATACACGAATTTCCTGATTAGTTCAGCAAAAATAATCTTTTTAATAAATTATTTAAAAACTTTGAACAACGAAGTCACATGAACAAAAGTCAAATAAACTACTGAAAATGTCATCCATGACCAGTACACGACGTGCTAAATTTTCCTTACGTGATGAAAAATTTCCGGACTGGCGCGAATCGTATTAAAACCATTAATAGTTCGCAGTTGAAGGTCTTCTTCAGTTTCAATAGGAGTAGTATAAACAAGTTGTTTAAAGTGACTCCAGAAATAAAAATCCAATGGTTTCAGTTCTGGCCAACGGGGCGGCCATGGGCGAGGTCCTCCTCTATCTATTCAACGAGCAGGATATTGTGAATCTAAATGGTTTCTAACACGTATTGCATGCATGAACCACATTAAAGCTCTCGTTCTTAATGCCACTGCTTCTATCAATTTAGGCAATTCATCTCTAAGGAAGTTGTAATAGATATCACCAGTAAGTCGATATGGAAAAAAATACGGTCCAACTAAGATACCTCTAACGAAAATGTATATTGGTGATGTCCTTCGATGATAGGATTGATCTTGATGAGGATTATCTTCCGCCCAAATATGGATGTTGTGAAAATTCATAATGCCATCTCTGGAAAAATTCGCTTCATTTGAAGACAGCATTTTTTTTGGAAAGTCTCTAGGTAACAAAGCTTGTACTCTTTGTACGTGATAAGTATAAAGTAAAGTCCTTTAAGATACTCCATACTGTTTTGAAACTAACATTAATCTCGTTTCCTCGTGCTCGTGCCTGGAGATTATTCCAGCATGTTTAAGACCTGTTCTTCAAGTTGTGGGGTTCTAACTGTAAGTGGTCAGCAGCCTATTTTGCTTTTTGCGAAGCTATCTATTTGATCTAACCTGAGATGCAATCTTGTAAACGTTTCCGGACATAGTACTCGTCTATAAGGAAAACGTTCTGCATGTAAACGTTTCACTTCTCGCGCATTTCCGCTTGCTAAACCGTACATAAAATGCATTTGAGCCGTTTCTTGATTGGTAAACTCAGCCATTTTGAAAAATAATTCATATTAACTTACATTAACCAAAACAAGCCAACCTGATGTATGTAATGTAGAATAATTAAATTTGAAAACAATTCAAAAGGATAGGTGAATATGAAAAATGTCAAACAGGAGACAAATGTCAGGAAAAAGACAAATGTGGTTGCCATGGAACAAATCAAACCCTACTCATATCATTTTAAGCAACAAAATGATGAAAATACGAAAAATAACTCTTTATTCCAACCTCCGACTCTAAACAAACTGGATAAAACGAAATAGACAGGAAGTAACGTGCCTAAAACCCTTACTCAGCGCAGAGATTTTTAATAATTTACCATAGTAATAATTATTGCTGTACCTACCTATTAGGTAATAATTAGAGCGACATGAGCAATACAATTAAAATGATGTTTTACTCTGATACTAAAAAAACACAGAAAGCGTAGTTTACTTAAAATACATCATATGCGATAAGAATTTGGAATATTTAACAGGTCCGTATTACCGATTTTTGCGAAATCAAGGTACTCTTTGCTCAGATCTTCGCCAATGAACTAATTGTAAAGCATAAAATTGACCCAAAGTAAAGTGCTCTAACCTCTTATTATGTTTAACAAATATCATTAAAATATCGTTGGACGTTAATTAATAAAATGAAAAAAATAATAAAATACAAACAAGAATTTTTTAAACACCATGTATTTCGAAAACGAAGCAACACTCGAAAGACTTTTATACTACATTTTCCTTTTAAAATTAGGTGAAAAGTATCCTTATTTATTTTGTCAGTGTTTTTTTATTGCTTTTGTCCATGAACATGCAATAAAGTGGTTTTTATTTTTTTTTCTCAAAAACAAAGTGAGATACGGACGGACAACTCAGGAAATAAAAAAGTTGTTCCTTTAGTCGTTTAATCCTAAAAAATATAAAAATTACACAAAAAGTCAGTGGCGTATAATTTTTTCTCAATTATATTGGTTAAGGTGTCTCTCAGGACGCCACTGGATTTAATCATTTTTATCTATTTATGACTAAATAAGCCTCTTTTTATTACAAATAACGTTACCAAATTTCAACAAAATTGGCTAAAGGAAATTTAAAATAAAAATAAAAAACTTAACCAATCCATCCTGTATTTTGTAAACTAAGCGATATTCGAAAAAATGTATACTGCATTTTCGTCTTAAAATGAAGTGAGGATTCGCCCCTTTTATTTTGTGAGAGCTTAGGAAACACCTTGTATATTGAACTGCTATATAAGTTCCCACTTATCCGACAGTTGAACGCTCTGCTGTGGCCACCTATCACCTCGTGTTCTTGTTTTTCAGTACACCACAACTACACTTAGATACCAATAAAATTAATGTAAAATGCTGATAATTTTGTTTTATATTTATTAAATACAGAAATCACACCACCGGTACTCTTGCATAAAATCAGCAAAGTTTTGAATGGGTTACATAAACAATATCATGCCTGTTCGTCATGTATCAACATAATAAAAATGAATTAATGAACACAAATCTGCGGTTTCAGATTTTATATCGGCAAATAAAAGGGTAAATTTATAGATAAAAAAATCATTAAAACTTAGGAAATCTTTCTAAATCACTTCTGCAGTTGTAATAATAAATTATTATGGCAAATTTCAGACGTGACACTTCGATAACCTGAGATACATACATTTGATGCAATATATTACCCGAATGATGTCTTAGCTTTAATACAGTATGTCTACAAAAGTTATAATCAAGTATGAAAAAAAAAGTATAATGAACTAAACATTTGAAAAAATAATCAGCATTTGGTGAAATATCAAAAATTATCGATAGATTCAAAATAATTGCTGCTCTAGAGCTTTGGCTCCCATCTACAACAAATATGGAAATTCTATTTAAAAAACAAGTTTTGTAGTAGTTTTTCATAAGAAACGCGATAATTGTTCATGGTATTTCCCAAAACTAACACGGGAATTAAAGTAATCTTACATTTACTGCGGTAAATCATTTGTAAATTCTCAAATAGGCGACTAACAGAGTGGCATTAAAAACTTCCCTCGTTTTGAATCTTTCCTTTTCCTAGGAATAGTGAAATGTGACCCAATTTAATTCCGCATATAGTCATTTAGTAACACATATATCTACATATACTGTTTACTATTTTCAAACAATGTTATTAGGCCCTATTTTGTTCCACCATATTGGATTTGTAGCAATATTTTACCTTTTTTTGGCCTACGCCACACTTGATTTTTGGACATAATTTAAAATAAATTAAATAAGTGTTTTTTAAACCAACTTTTTAAAAGCGCCATTTTGTTCTGTCATGTTGAATTCGTACCAGTTTGCTCTTATATCACACTTAAATCTTGTGAAAAATCTCATCAATTGAATAAAAAATTGTACGTTGATTTTTTCCCTCGCCATTTCGTTCCGCCATTTTGAAATCGTACCACAATTTTACTAGTTTATCTCTGTATCACACTTAATGCCTGCACAAAATTTAAAATTAATTTAATAAGTAGTTTTCTCAGGCTGATTTTATTAGGCGGCCATGTTGGATTCGTAATAAAATGTTATCAATTAATTTCTATGTAACACTTAATTTTTGTGCCAAATTTGAGGTAATTTGGATACGTTTTTAGTGAAATTTTTTTTATTTAACATTTTACCAGGCTTTGGATTTGGATATTTACCAAAATGTCACCAGGTCATCCCCATAAAACCTTAAATTTTTGACCAAAATTTGAAATCAATCGGGTAAGTAGGTTTTTACCATTGGTAGAAATTGACAGACATTTTTTGAACGTGTAGAAATGCTACTGAAACTTGAAGGTACGTATGAGGCGGGATTTTTTCACAATACAAATATTTTATTCGCCGTTTCTTCCGCCATCTTTAATACGTACCATAGTTTTACGATTTAATCTTTATATCACATTTAATTCTTTCACAAAGTTTCAAATCAATCTAATAAGTAATTTTTTTCAGGCTGATTTTTTTAATATTTCATTAAGCCATCATTTTGTTTAGCCGTCTTGGATTCCTACCAAAATTTTACCAGATGATTTCTACGTAATACTTAATTTTTGTGCAAAATTTCAGGTAAATTGGATAAGTAGTTTTTTAGTATTTTTTTTAACATTTAACTAGGCCGCCATTTTGTTAAGCGATATTGGATTTTCACCAAAACCATTGCATCTCCTTATGATCCTTCATTTTTTTCCAAAATTTGAAGTCAATCGGATAAGTAGTTTTTGAGCCGCCCGCACACACATCTAGGGTCACTAAAACGTGAAGATTTGTAAAAACCTGGGAGGGTGATTTCTCACGATTATGTGTGATTATGTTAACCATAAATCCAACTATGTATTCACTATCATTTAATTTATTGATGTTAAGCAAATTTATGTTAGTGTTAATTAGAAATGTGGAATGCAGTGGTACAGCTTAGTAATTTAAAAAAAGCATATACGGGATTGCGTTGAAAGGCCTCTAATGTCAATATCCTTTTATATCAATAACAGATTTAAAAAGGATGTTTAATATTGGCGTTTATGCACAGATGATATAGATATCGTCCTAAGCTCTACAATTGGTAGAAATAAGGTTTTCCTTAATTTTGAAAGTAGCAAACATCGGCATTAAAATTAACGAAAATAAGATCAAATATGCAAAAAGGTTTGTTTATTTTAAAAATAAGATAGATTTAAAAAAATATGTGTTTTGTTATGCAGAGGATACGAAACAAACACAAAAATAGCAGTTTACATACTAAAAAATCTAATATCAATACTTTGTGAGACAGCTAGATTAAAAAGCCCGTTAATACAAACCAACAATCTTTGTAAAGTGTTTTGGTAATAGACATAGTTTTTGAGGAAATTGATGGTGAATATATAAAAAAATGCGTCATTTGAAATTTTCGACGTATTAACCATAAAAACTTTAACTTTAAATAACTCTAACTTATATTTTTATTGTCTCCTTATACTTTTATTGTATAGCAACAAGAACAGAACGAAGAAAGACGGGGTGAAATCTTGCTCTGGATAAATACAACTTTGAGAGAGTCAATCAGTTTAAATAGATGAGAGCAGGCACGTAGGCAGATATTTAGTTTGGGGGAGGGATCCCAATCAGAAATTCATTTGGTCGCGGTGGGGGGGGGGGTCCAAATAGTCAAACCTCAGGAAAATTAATAAGAAGCATGCCTATACCAACATATTTTCATAGTTTTGGGGGGATCTAGATCCCAGGATCTGGCTACGTACCTGGTTGAGAATTATAATCACGGCTGAAAACCACATAATACAGTGAAGTGATAATATGAAAAGGAAAAGTGTCTAAAAATAACTTAAAATTTACCAACTCAATATTAAACCGATTATTGCGACACAAAAGGAACAAATCTTCGAAATCAGTAAAAGATGACCACCGAAGAATTATCGGAACTGTACAATCAGTCAAATAATTTAATCTGAGAGATGGGCGTATTGTGTCAAGGAGACAAGTCCAACACGTCGTAAAATTGGTGTGAGAGCAGTTCCTAATAACAGCAAAACCGTCAATGAGAAGCTTCAGAACACGCTGTGAAAATACCACAGCAGCAGACCTAATAATTTTAAATATGAATCACGCGGTAGAAATTATGACAAATAGATTCCGGTGAAGACAAACTTGTAAGGTTAGCCAGCTGTTTTCAGATACCGTACAATTGCGATGATTAAATCTTGGGCAGTAGACATTTTTATGAATTTTGTCAGATAGTACTTTTGCCCTCATTTATCTTTAATAATAACCAGGTTTATTAAAAATGCGCATTTTAATTAAGTAAATATAACAACATAAAATTATGTAATAATATATTTATATATTATATAGTGTGTCCCAAAAAATCTTAGCATGGGCTATATTTCGAGTACTGGTAAACCTAAATGGTTTAAAATTTTTAAAATGTTTTGAGTTTCTAAATGTACGTATGTGGCGTGAGGTGGGTAAACTTCGGAATTTTAATGCAACCGTATATTAAATTTTGCCTTATTTTGGAGGCCTTTAAAAGACAAATATTTGTGCGAACACCGGGGCTCTACATTTTTCGACCTGTCTTCGAATATTGAAGAAATAAAAAAGAAGTAAGAAACATAGTGACAAAACATTTGATGTCGTTTATTGTCATTGTTATTGATAAAAAAATGTTACTGCGCTTTGGAAGAAATTTAACAACACATCTCGTTAGTTTACGTCGTTAGGAGTTTACTAGCGCTTAAGCCTTCAGTCTTTAGGTTATTATTATCTAATTCTTTTCATTTCATTATGGTCCGTGCAAATGAAGATATAGTCGAGTCATTTTCTTATGGTCAACGTAATCGAAATTACAATTGGGTAGCCAAACTGCTCAATGAAGCTTTTCCAAATAGAACAGTTTCTGCACATTATGTGAAAAGAGTTCCAAATTCGTAATAATTTTTACCATTAAAGATGCTTCCCGATCTAGTCGACCTTCTGTTAAATCTAAAGACCTTAAGATGCAAGCTCTAATTTGTCTGAATAAAATTCACTTTTCGGACTAGCATGACCTTAATTAAAAATTATTGAAAAGTATTTGTTCTACTTTTTATTAATGAATCCCTTACCGGACCCTTATACTTGCAACTGTTGGACGAAATTATTATACTTGCAATTGTAGCAACTATTGAAATCGACGATATTGACTATCACCCAGTTTTTCCGCAGGATGAAGTACCGTCGCACTTTATTTACCTGTTAGAGAGAATTTTCCTGAACTTTAAATGTCGCGGAGCTGTTGAACGGTCAGCACGACTGCCAGACCTTGCTCCACTTGATTTCTTTCTTTGGGGTTACCTAAAAGACCTAGTATTTCTTACAAAACACAGTGATGTACTAGAAATACGACAAAAAACTACTGAAGTTCGACTTCCTCTCGCCTCACCCCCAGATGGAACGAAAATAGGTTAAAAGCTGATTTGATGGTATACATGCAACTATTACTTTTATCTTAACTAGTATTCGAGATATTAACCCATATTAAGACTTTTCTAAAAAATAATATCCCGAAGCAAACATTTGTCCTTCTAAAATAAGTAACGTACTTTTGTTATTGTTGTCACAATGCATTTGTTTTATTAATAACCAAAGCCTACCGAAAAATATAACGCAGATATTTTTTAAATGTATATTGTAAGTAGTATTTTTTAATGTATATTGAACATTAAGCACATATTTTTAAAAAAGCTAAAAATGAGGCAGATCAAATTAATTACAAATATATATGAGGGTGTCTCATATATGAGGGTGTTTCACTAAAAAAAACATAACTTAGCATTATCCTGAAAATGACACCACGCAGCAAAAATCTGACGTATTCGTATTCTGCGTAAAAAACTGCATAAAAGCGTGTTTTAATATTGTCTATAAGTAAAACCATAACTGAGATACAAGAGGTGTCCTAAAATGCAACATTTTCATTTTTACCCTATAGCTAAGGCATTAAAATGGCTAAATAATTTTTTTAACACCATTTTCAGTCTCACAAAAATGTAGCACGTATATCGAAAATCACGCATCCATCTATTGTTCCTAATAAAGGAGATACCCTGCAAAGACAACGAAAACTAGACACCCTGTACATATATTTTACATGCAATAACCTAACCGCATAGCGTATCATTTTAACAATTGTTACATTAAAAAATCAGTAAATTTCCTTTACCTGGAACTTCCCTCGTTAGGAATATTTCCTTTTCTTAGGAATAGTAAAGTGTGACCCAATTTAGTTAGTCACGTAGCCATTTAGTAACCCATATATAAAGTCTTTTCAAATATTTATATTGGGTGCCATTTTTTTCCATCATATTGGATTCGTACCAATATTTTACCAGTTTTTACCTACGCTCCTCTTTTTTTTGGACATAATTTAAAACAAATTCAATAAATAGATCTAACATTGATTTTTTTTGACCGACATTTTGTTTCGTCATGTTGAATTCGTACCAGTGTATTCTTATATGACATTTAATTTTTGTGAAAAATTTCTATCTTGTTTTTTTAAGCATTTTACTTGGTCACAATTTTGATAGTTTATCTCTATATCACACCTAATGCTTGAATACAATTTCAAATTAATCTAATAAATCGATTTTCTGGGTGATTTTTTAACTATTTTATTAGGCCGCCATCTTTGATTCGTACCAAAATATTTTATCTAACACCTTATTTGTTTGAGGTAATTTGGATAATAAGAATTTCAGTAATAATTGTTTTAACATTTGTCAACAAATGGGATGTTTACCAAAATGTTACCAGATCATCCCTATAAAACATTTCATTTTTGACCAAAATTTGAAGTCAATCGGGTACGAAGTTTTTTAATTATGCCCCAAATTGACAGACAGACAGTCCGACGGAATTGAGAAAACATGTTTTTGGAAATTAGAAATGCTGAAACTGGAAGGTATGTAAAACTTTGAAGGCGGATTTTTTCCACGATTACTAGTATTTTATTTGATCGCCATTCTGTTCTGCCGTCTTGAATTCGTACCACAATTTTACCAGTTCATCTCTATATTGTACTTAATTCTTGCACAAAATCTGAAACTAATCTAATAAGTAGTTTTTCAAGCTGATTTTTTTATATGATATCAAATATGTTAATGATAATATTTTATTAAGCTGCCATTTTGTTTTTGACTTATGCCGCGTAGAGATAAACCGACATACAGACCGAGGGATGAGAAAATATGCTTTTTTGGCATTTAGGGACCCTAAAACGTAATGATCTGTAAAAACCTGGGAGAGTGATTTTTTCGCGATTATAATATTTCTGTTTTACGAGGGAAGTAAAAAAGTTTGACTTTTGCAAACGTTACAAAATATCACAAAACAAATCAGCACAAATCTTAGTCCATTTTAACGGTAAACTTTATAGCTGAACATATGATATTATTCTCGGAACTCTTCAAATTGCCCTTTCATAGACTATGACTTTAGATTTCCCAAAATTGACGTACCAATAGCAGCAAGTTAAAAATAAATCTTAAAATGAAATGCGCTACTCCAAATAAACGTATTCTTGCTTTATTGCCCTTTTCAACCAAAAGTCCAGCACATGAATATCCTAATGGCAGGAAATGTTCGACACTCCTTTTAATTTAAGCCAAAATGTTTCTTGCACAAGCAAAGTCCACTCTGTATCAACTTATTTTTTGACAGTTCTAATGGCAAAGCTAAGATAATATGTTTCTTTTTATTATTATTCTAATGGCCTTAACGGACTTTTTTTCTTAAAGGCTTTATTTTTCTGTCTATCTGCAGGAAGCCTCAACTCTGTTTAAGGTAAGTTATTTTTAATACCTCCTCGTATTAAGAAATTTCAACTTTTAGTATGCAGAATAGAATGATCGGTTTGTTTATTTTTACAGATAGAACTATGATCCCAACGTTGAAAATAATCATGTGTGTAGTAAGTCACGTATGGATACGAAATTATTTTGCGGATGATAAATATAATCTGAACAACAATAAAATTAGTCGAACTTTTTGAATATCGAATGTAAACAAATAAAGCGTGCGACCGGTTGATTATCTCCATGCGCCTCCATGGACGATAGGGAGTACAATAATAATTTGTTTAGTCTAATTTGTTTACATTATTTATCACCTATAACCTCACTAACTATCTACGAGATTAGGCAAACTGTTTTGTTGCTTAAACATAATACTACTAAAAAAATTAAAAGTTACTTAATTAATCAAATCTAAAAGGAGCAGTATATATGTATAGGGCTTTAATTTTTATTTTAAGACTAGATAGAGCTAGGAGATACAAAGAAACCTTAAATACAAAAGTTGTAGGAATGTTCTTGTGTTATCTTTTAAGAGTTAAAAAAAATTAAAAATTAGGTATTAGAAATGAGAAAAATACGCATAACCTATATTTTTTTAAATGAGACATCCTGTGTATTATTATTTCATTAAATGCGCCTCTTCTAACCGATTGTCTATATATCGGGTTTGATACATTTATCTCGAAAAACAACCAAGAAAATCGACAAAAACCCTACCATAAGACGCAATTCGTTATCGACAGAGCTTTCTCTTCAAACAAATCATAGGATTAATAGGAATACATCCCTCTTATGGCATGGTTTTTGTCAATTTTATCCGTTGTCTTTCAAGATAAAGTTCCGTTGTCATTCAAGATAAAGGTATCAAACGTGATACACAGCAGATAGCCAAACTTTCAGGGCTGATCGCTGGACCCATTTTAAGAAAATCGGTAAATTTCCTTTAACCGGAACTTCTCTCATTATAAATCTTTCCTTTAGTAGGAACAGTGAAGTGAGACCCAATCTAGTTTAGTACATAGTTGTTATAGTAACATATATATATATATATATATATATATATATATATATATATATATATATATATATACTGCTTTTTCAAAGATTTTTATTCGGCGCCAGTTTGTTCAATCGTACTGGACTCCTACCAATATTTTGCCAGTTTCTACCTGTGCTACACTTGATTTTTGGGCATAATTTAAAACAAATTCAAAAAGTAGCTTTTACATTAACATACACCGCCATTTTGTTCCGTCATGTTGAATTCGTACCAGTTTATCCCTCGGTTTATTCCTGTATCGTATTGGCCACCATTTTGTTCCGCTTTCTTGAATTCGCACCACAGCTTTACCAGTTTATCTCTATATCACACTAATGCTGGCAAATTTTTTTAAATTAATCTAATAAGTAGTCTTTTAAGGCTGTTTTTTAAATAATTTATTACGCCCCATTTGGTTTTGATATCTTATATTCATACCAAAATGTTACTAGTTCATTCCTATATAACACTTGATTTTTGGGCAAAATTTGTTTTTAGTAACAATTTTCTTCAAGTTTCACTAGGCCGCTATCTTATTCCGGCATATTGGATTTTTACCAAAACGTTACCCATACGATCCTTAATTTTTGACCAAAATTTGAAGTCAATCAGGAAAAGCAGTTTTTAAGCTATGCTGTGAACTGACAGATAGACAGACAGAATTGGTAAAACATATTTTTTGGCATCTAGGGTCGCTAAAACGTGAATATATGTAAAATTTGATAGGGCGATTTTTTCACGATTACAAATATTTTATTTAGCCGCCATTTTGAATTAGTACCACAGTTTTACTAGTTCATCTGTATGCTGCAATTATGTATAGCACATAATTTGAAATCAGTCCATTAAGTAGTTTTTTAAGTTAAATTTTTAACTATTTTCTATGCCACGTCTAAGATTGTTACCAAATTGTTACCAGTCGATTCCTACATAATACTTGATTTTTATGCGAAATTTAAGATAAATTGGATATGCAGTTTCTTAGTAATCATTTTTTTTAAATTTCACTGGGCTGCTATTTTGTTTTGCCGTATTGGATATTTACCAAATCCATCCCCATATTTACCTTTAATTCTTGACCAAAATTTTGAGTCAATCGGGTTAGTAGTTTTTTAGCTACGCCGCGAACAATCAGACTGACAGACAGACAGACAGACCGTAGGAATTGAGGAAACATGTTTTTCGGTATCTAGGGACCTTGAAACGCAAATGTCTGGAAAAATCTGGGAGGTTGATTTTTTCACGATTACAATACTTCACTTTTATGAGAGCAGTAAAAAAAAATTCATATAAGCATATGGCCTAAAAAGCTCGGCTCTCGAGATACAGGGTGTTAATCTTTTTTTAAATAAGAATTTCTATTAATATTTCGAAAACCCATTAACGTATTTCATTGAAACTTGGTATGTAAAATATGTGTTTAAAATGCTATATTTTCCAAATGAAAGAAATCCAACCACAGGCGTGCACACGAGCAGCCATTCCAATTATTATTTTAACAAATTTATGGTACGCCACTGTCTATTTTGAAAACTGATCACGTCTTAGCAGTTAGCAACTAAAAGCACTTAAAAGTTGTCTTTTGTATTTTTTAGGTGTTAGGGACTGTTTTCGAGAAAAACAACAAATTCTGAGCACGTTATCCCATTAAACTTTTTCAAAATATAAAATTTTAATTAATATTTGCAAAAACCCTTATGTGATTGTTATGAAATTTGGTATGTAAAATAAATGTTTACATGGCTACTTTTTCTGACCAAAAAAAAATCGAGTGAGCCACTGGTGCGCGCATAGGCAACCATTCTGATTTTTTAGTAAATTTATGCTACTCCACTATTTATTTTAAAATCTGATAGATTTTTAGCAATTTACTAAAAAACACAAAGTTTTCTTTTGTATTTTTTTCTTAGAAAGAAACGCTTCGGAAAAAAAATTAATATAAGACGTATTTGATTGCGTTTGGAAGTCGTTAACATTTTTTGCATTTTTTTTTAATATTAATTTCTAATCAAATTTGAAAATGTTAATGTGTTATTTGTTACGAAAAATAACATAATTAGCCAAAAATTTCCGTTATTTTAATTTAGCTTCCTAAATGGTCTTAAAATCTAATAGTCATAAAAAAAAAGTTATGGAAAAGTTTGACATTTCCAGGTCTTTTGATGTTTATTTCCTTCGTGAAATGAAAATATTGTAATCGTGAAAAAATCACTCTCCGAGATACTTTCAGATCTTTACGTTTCAGGGTCCCTAGAAAATCTGTCTGTCTGTTCGCGGCATAGTTAAAAAACTACTTAACCAATTGACTTCAAATTTTGGTTTAAAATTAAGGGTCATATGGGGACGACCTGGTAACATTTTGGTAAAAATCCAATTTGGAAAAAATGACCTAGTAAAATATTAACAAAAATATTACTAAAAAACTATCTATCCAATTTATCTCTAATTTTGCACAAAAATCAAGTATTACCTAGGAATCAACTGTTAAAATTTTGATACGAATCCAAGATCGCGAAACAGAATGGCAACTTAATAAAATATTTAAAAATTCCGCCTGAAAAAACTACTTATTGGACTGATTTTAATTTGTGCGCTGTAACCAATTGTGGTATAGAGATGAAGTAGTAAAACTGTGGTACTAATTCAAGATGGCGAAATAAAACGGCGGCCAAATCAAATACCCGCTTCTCTCAGATTTTACATATCCGTCCGTCTGTCGGTTTGTCATTTCCCGGCATACGTATTGGATTTATGATAGAATAAGATGGTGGCCCAGTGAAACGTAAAACAATTATTACTAAAAAACTATTTATCAAATTTAGGTACCTCAAATTTTGCACAGAAATCAACTGTTACATAGGAATGAACTTGTAACATTTTGGTATCAATATAAGATATATAGATGATATAGAGATAAACTACTACGAATTAAAAGTGACGTAACAAAATGACAGAGTGTGTAATGTAAAAAGTAGTTATTGAATGAATTACTTCTCTCGTAAACGTATTGTAATTGTGAAAAAATCAACCTCCGATATTTTTCTCGATCTTCACGTTTTCGGGTTTCTAGATGCCGGAAAACATGTTTTCTCAATTCCGTCTGTCTGTCTGTCCGTTCGCGGCAGAGCTAAAAAACTACATACCTACCCGATGGATTTCAAATTTTGATCAAATATTAAAAGTCATATAGGAATGACACCGCTACATTTTGATATGGCGGCCTAGTCAAAGGTTAAAAAAATTAATACTAAAAAATTGCTTATCGAAATTACCTGAAATTTTGTACAAAACTCAAGTATCAGGTAGTAATTAACAAGTAAATTTTTGGTACGAATCTAAGAAGGTAAAACAAAATGGCTGTCTAATAAAATATTTGAAAATACAGCCTGAAAAACTACTGAACAGATTGATTTCAAATTTTGTACAAAAATTACTTGTGGTATAGAGATAAACTGGTAAAACTGTTTTACGAATTAAAGACGGGAGAGACAAAATGGCAGCCAAATAAATCGTTTAAAAAAATCAATGTAAAAAAATCTTTTTATTTATTTAATTCAACAGCAAAATTGAATGTGATAGAGGGGATTAACTGGTACGAATTCAAAATGACAATACAAAATGGCGGTCTTAAAAAATCAGCGTAAAAAAAGATTCTATTTATTTTAACTCATGCCCAAAAAATAAGTGTGGCATAGGTAGAAACTCGTACGATTCCGATTTGGTTGAACAAAATGAAGCTCAATAAAAATGTTTGAAAAGACAGTATACTAAATGACTATGTGCGGAACTAACCTGTAAGGGTAAAGGAAATTTACTGATTTTTTTGATAAAGTATTTTACAAATTCGATAAAAAACTAAAATTATTTTATTTGATATTTATCCATTACACTTAAAATAATTGCTATATGGAGGAGGTGTCAATATAAGGGAAAATACTCTGTGCAATAATCTAGTTTAAAGTTCTTAAAAAAGCTCGTAGTGTACGCAACTGCTTTTGGAACTATTATGACCCAGCGGAATTTTTTAATTAATTTATTATAGCCATAAAAATTATACTAACTGGATTAGGTTTTTATCTCTTGTTAAATTTAAATTTTAAAGGTCACGGCAGATGTTAGGTGAGAGAACATTGTTGTTTTTCGCGCTGTTCTTATCTTTATAAAACATATATCACGTGCCTATCATGTTCATTGTGTTATTGTTTGCCGATATATTAATATATGCTGGGAACATCCATGCATCGACAAATAGATTGTAAAAGCCACGAACAGTGGCGGATTTAATTCTTCAGTTGCCAAAAAGCAAAAAAATAATTTTGTTTATCGTTTTTAATCATGTTATAAGTTACTAACAAATAAATAAAAAGACTAATTCCAGATCCGCGCCTGATCACAAAGGCATAGAGAAGTGAGAGCCGAAAATGCTTAAGCGGTCTATCTTATGTCAGCCTTACAACGAAACTTATACCGTATGCTCCGTAACGTTTTAAGGCGTACTCAACCACCGCAGGCCAGAAGGAATGAGAGTGAAAACTATAGAAAACTTCGGTTGCTAAAAGCTGCATAGTTCAACATATTATATAAGAAATAAAACAATTATATACCATGCTTTTTTTACTACGGAAGTAGGATCTGTTCTTCCCAACTATTTCTCCTAAAATATTTCCGTACTTTTCGATAATTAATGGGAATGAAACATTTTTTGGATTTCGCAAAAGTGCAGAACTGCATTATTGATTCTTATTACGTAAATTAGATCACGCAAAACTTTACAAAATCCAAGTGTCAAATGACAAATAATTGTCATTTATCCAAACAACGATTTGATTAACTATTAGAAATGGAATTTTTACATAAGTTAAACAAAATCTTGAATCCTGTACAGCTCCCACCAATCGAAAAACAATTTGAATTTTGAATGTTAAGTTGAGCTTCCAGGCTCGGTGGTTGAATTCTCGGCTTTGGATGCAATGCATGTGTGTTCGAACCCCCTTTAAGGGGGTTGAATTTTTCTTAACAGATCTTGTTATTAATGAAAATGCGGATTTGGTTACGTTAGCTGTAAAGAAAGCTCGCGGTAGCTCACGAACAAAATTCCCGGTCTATATTAAAAAAAAAAAAATAACAAAACCTACACTGTTATGTGAATTTGTTCCGTTAGTATTAGGTTAGCCCAGGTTCGATAACAAAACCATCATTAAAGCTATAAACTGTTATTAAAATCATAGAATCACATACCCAAATCTTTTAAAATCAGTTTTGAAAGGCGCGCGCACTCTAAAATGTTGTGATTGGCGGTAGTCGTATGAGATTCAAAGTCCTATGAGGAGTGAGCAGGATATTACCAAATTTTAAGAAGGCTTTTTAAGTTACCAAATTAACTAAAACCCAATTCTAGTTATAACGGAGCATACGAACATTAAACCTTGGCAGCTTTCATACATGATACCTACATCATTTTTTTGTTACATTCCTGCTATACTGCTCAGTGGAAATTTTGGAGACAGAGCCAAACTTTTTACTTCCCTTGTAAAAGGGAAGTATTGTAATCGTGAAAAAATCAGAGTTTTTCAGATCTTCGCGTTTCAGGGTCCCTAGATGACGAAAAACATGTTTTCTTAATTCCGTTGACTTAACCGATTGACTTCAAATTTTGGTCAAAAATTAAGGGTCGTATTGGGATGACCTGGTAACGTTTTGGTAAAAATCCAGTATGGCGAAAAAAAATAGCAGCCATCAAGTATTATGTTGGAATCAGCTGGTAATATTTTGGTACGAATCCAAGATGGCGGAATAAAATGGCGGCTTAATAAAATATTTAAAAATTTAGCCTTAAAAACTGCTTTATGCTTTAATTTCAAATTGTCTGCGGTAACTAATTGTGGTAAGGGGTTGACTAGTAAAATAGTGGTACTAATTCAAGATGGCCGAATAAAATGGAAAAAAATCACCCTCTCAGGTTTAACCCATCTTTATGTTTTAATTTCCCTAGATTGTAAAAAATTTGTTTTATCAATTCCGTCGGTCTGTCTGTCGGTTTGTTTGTCAGTTCGCGACATAGCTTAAATACTACTTACCCGATTTACTTCAAATTTTGACCAAGAATTAAGGGCCATATGGGGATGACCCGGTAATATTTTGGCAAAAATCGAATACGCTGGAACAGTGTTAAAAACAATTTGTTACAGTGGTTTATTATTTGGAGTTAAGGTCCAGTCAAAAAAGCAAGCCTTTTTTTAAATCGTTGACGTTTCGAAACTTAATTGTTTCATACTCAGGACACATATTATCAGTCTTTATCTACTCCGTTGGTTTGCAGATATTTCCCAGATATTAAGTTTTTAAATTGTTTTCGTTAACGATCCTCTTATTGGTATGTTAAAGTGGTGTATTATTTTGGGAATAGGATCCAGTACAAAAACAAAAGACTTTTTAAATTGTCGACATTTTGCAACTTCATTGTTGCTTCCTTAGGACACATAGATTCTATATCCTGCATAAAACCCATATTATCAGTCTTTATCTACTGCGTTCGTCCGCAGATATTTCCCAGATATTAAGTTTCTAAATGGTGTTCGTTAACGTTCCTCTTGTTTTTATGTTAGAGTGGTGTATTATTTGGAGCTATGATTCAGTAAAAAAAAACAAAAATATTTTTTTAAATTGTCGACGTTTCGCAAATTTATTGTTGCATTCTCAGGACACAAATATAGATTTTATATCCTGCTTGAAACCCATATTATCAGTCTTTACATACTCCGTTGGTTCATAGATACTTTCCAGTATTAAGTTTCTAAATGGTTTTCATTACCGATCTTCTTGTTATTAGAGTTAGGTATTATGTGGGGTTAGGAAATATCTGCGGACCAACGTAGCTTAAGCCTGATTATATGGGTTTCATGCAGGTTATAATATCTATATGCGACCTGAGGATGCAACATTAAAGTTGCGATACATCGACAATTTAAAAAAGGACTTTATACTGGATCCTAACCCCAAATAATACACCACTTTAATACAACAAGAGGATCGTTAAGGAAATCCATTTAGAAACTTAATATCTTGGAAATATCTGTGGACCATTGGAGTAGGTAAAGACTGATAATATGGGTTTCAATTTAAGACGGCGAAACAAAATATGTAAAATCTATGTGTCCTGAGGATGCAATAATAAAGTTGCGAAACGTCGACAATCTAAAAAAGGGCTTTAGTTTTTTATACTGGATCCTAACCCCTATAATACACCACTCTAACATAACAACTGATAATATGGGTTTCAATTTAAAATGGCGAAACAAAATGGTGGCCAAATGAAGTTTTTAAAAAATCAATGTAAAAAAATCTTCAATTGACTTTAAATTTTGCAGAAAAATTAGATTTGAAAATGGGATAAACTGGTACGAATTCAACATGACGTAGCATGATAGCCGTATATGTCAATGTAAAAACTACTTATTGGGTTTATTTCAAATTATGCCAAAATGTCAAGTGTGGCATAGGTCGAAAGAAAATGATAAAATATTGGTAGGAATCCAATATGATGGAACAAAATTGCGCCCAATAAGAATAAAAAGATAGTAAATCTGTGGGGAAGTGTTTATGGGGGAAACACTAAATTCCATCCATATTCACTTAACTTAGGGAGTATGAACAATGTAAGTATTAAAACAAAGTTCTATAATCTACTTTCTGGATACTTGCATTCCACCTAATAATCATAAAAAATAATTATAAAAGAGTCTAAAATTAGTTCTAGAAAATAGAGAGAAGGAAATTTTATAACTGCAAGATTTAAATAATTTCAGAATAGCAGAAAAAGAAGGACCTTTGCTGGATTCAATTATAGGCGTAATCTGAGAGTAAAGGGGCGAATCGAATAAAGTGGGATGTTTTAGGTCTTTGTAGTTGGACAGTGAAAGGATGCATGCGGGTTTATACTGATCTCTCCCAGGCAGGCTAAACAAGTCACTATAGATAATAACTTGGTAGAACAGAATCCACGGTAGCATCTGTAAAACCGATCCAGATCGCACACAATTGATGGTGCTTCAAAGTGATGAGTGCATTAAAAATCAGGCAATAAGCTCTTCTTTAGACAGAACGAAGAATATCGATGATTGTAGGAGAGCTGCCCTGCCCGGCTAATAGCACAATTTGTTGGAAAGCGACCTCAACTACTACAATTTTATAGAATATAAGTTTCTAGAATAAAGATAAAATTCATAATTTTAATCTATTTGAATTTTGGAAACAGGTCATTCGTCAGCATAACTGTCAATAGGATTACTGGTAGAAGAAAGCAAAGCATGATGTAAAGGAAGATTGGGGTAGATGCATCGAACATTGAACTTTGCAGAAAAGTTTCTGAAAGCCAGACAGTTTTACTATAGAAATAAATCTGTAAGAAACAAAAAAATCCGTAAATTTCCTTTACCTGGAACTTCCCTCATTATGAATATTTTCTTTAATTATGAATAGACAAGTATGACCCTGTTAAGTTCCCCATATGGTCATTAACACATATAAAGGTGGTGTTTTCTTCTATTTTTATAGACAAAAGGAAAGGTTTAGGAGAAAATTTTCGGTTAAGATCCATTACAGATTAGTTTTCCCTATTACCCGGCAGTTCCCTTATAAGAAATCATCCCTTTTGTCTAGAAAAATGAAAGATAACATCACTTATATATTTAACTACTAAATGACAATATACAAAACTAAATAGGATCCTATTTTAGTATTCTAAAATAAAATAACAAAAGCAGATCCGGGGAAAGAAACATTTTAATAGGGCGCCTTTTGTTGTGCTATGTTTACTCATACAAACATTTTTGCTAGTTTCTTCTTATCACATCTAATTTTTGTGTAAAATTTGAAGTCAGCCGAAACAAAAGGTTTTTTTACTCTGATTTTTTAATAATTTTATTTGGTCGCCATTATGTTCCCCTATCTTAAATTCCTTTCAAAATTTTACCAGTTTATATTATATCTAATTCTTACGCAACATTTAAAATCAATCGAACAAGTAATTTATTCAGGCTGATTTTTTAGTTTCGCCGTATTGAATTCGTAGAACATTTTTAGCAGTTTATTTTCATATGTCACCTTGTTTTTGAAGCCATATTAGACCAAAATTCAATCGGGTAGGTAGTGTTTTAGCTAGCCATGAACTGGCAACAAACATACAGACAGACTGACAGCAGGGAGACATACAGACTAGCAGACGAAATTGAGAAGACATGTTTTTGGCATCTATGGGCCCTGAAATGAGAAGATCTAAATAAATATCGGAGAGTGTTTTTTTCAGGATTGTAATACGAGCGAAATAAAAATGAAAAATAAGCCATCCAGAACGTTTTATTAAGATTATGGCTTACAATTATGGATTATGGATCACAAGTCGGGGTCGGGTATAAGAGCTTGCCGGACTCTCTCAAATCATATTCAGTGCTCTGTATCGTAGAGTAAAGATCCTTGAAGATGTCTTGTGAAATCTAAAGTGAAAAGTGGAAAATTAATTTTAAGCGTCTAATTTCAAGAAACATATTGTTTTATGGAAGCCTTCACGGCTTCCGTGCTATATAAGATGAATATCATGAGCAGTATCATTTTCTCAGCTTTATCCTGTTGAATAAAAAAACATTTTAGGGGAAAGTTGGCCTATATACCGTTACTATAATGTAGAAGAAGTCTTCCTAAGTGATATCATAATGTTTTTGAAAGACTGACATGTTGATGGCTTCGAAATATAGCGATATTCCCAGGGAGAATGAATGCCCAGAGTACTGTTGTTCTAATGACCCATCCTTTCTTCAAAAACAAAAAAAAAGTCGATACTTCTTA
Organism: Kuschelorhynchus macadamiae; assembly: GCA_030620095.1. Taxonomy (NCBI): domain Eukaryota; kingdom Metazoa; phylum Arthropoda; class Insecta; order Coleoptera; family Curculionidae; genus Kuschelorhynchus; species Kuschelorhynchus macadamiae. The sequence continues at coordinate 572,271 of JAUTXW010005498.1, forward strand.
AAGTATATTTAGTGTAAACTAAGAAGAATAGCTGTTATCGGCAAGAAAAACGGCAAGAAAAACTTTTCTTTTCGTTCGTTTACTAAACATGACAGTCCTTTTGCTTCACATGATGAATATCACACCACGTTTCAATACAAAAAAATAAATGATAGTAAATTCAAAGGGTAACCTTGAATTTGACCACCCAGTGTAGGCCAGAAATAGATTAATCATTCAAGACTAATCGGTTGCATGAACCAAATAAAAAATTGCCCGTAACAATTAACTGAGAAGAAAAAATGACCATGCACCAATTTGCAAATCGGATTATAAATCCGACGTTAATAAGCATAAACTGAACGTAACAGCTTTTTCAAATAAGGCCATAAGGAATAACGTAATCAATATGGACTCATCGTCCTCGTTCATCGCACGTGACGCATGATCATCCTTCTCTTTCCTTCACTTCCTGCGATCTGTGGGAAAATGAAGCAGGTGCTCTGCTGTTCTTGTTGTTCCATCTCAAAGTGTTCAGGAATTTTCTGTATCCTTGACTTTTAAGTAACATTCTTTATAATTCGGCATTTTAATTTATAGCATCAATTTGGGAAGATAATGATGCGCTCTGTCTCAGCAGCATGCAAAAATTAGAATATGTTAATAGAGTTGCGGCTGCTTAAAACACGGTAACGATGTAATAAATAAATTAGGATTAGCGTCTTGGTCTGAGAGATGAATGATTTCAGCAAAGTTTACAGAATAAAATACAGTAGGTTTTGATTTCGGGCTTGGGTGGTTGAACAAGGTTGCTAAGTGGTAGACGTGACTGCCAATTACAGAGGGTTAAAAACGTTGCAATGTCTGTAAATAGTTTGATTTAAAAAATCCTGCCAACAGGGTTTCTTACAAAAGCTATAAAAAAGCTGTAAGGGTTAACATATTCTACCATTTAGTCGACAGAAAATTTAAAAGAATCTTGATAATAAAATTCGCAAAGTCAAACTAATTAGGGTTGCTTTTCTGGAGTAAATTTCAAGTTTACAGCACGCTATATCAAAACGAGGTTTTTAAATAATTCCACAGAAAACATTGTTGTCGATAAAAATATGTTTTTGCATCAGTTTTACAATTTAAGATGATAGGCTGGAATTGTCACCTCTTATTTTTCTTATTGTCGTGGGTACTCAAAATATATAGGGTGGTCCAAAAAGAAACCGGAATTTTGTTTTTCCTCTGTAACATATTTGTTACTTGACCGATTTCATTTGTTTTGGGCAAAAAACACGTGAGATATTAGCAATTTACGAAAGGTCGTTTTCCCGTTCAATGCGCCAAATGAAATGTTTTTACGGTTACCGGCATTTGTATTTCCTCTGTAACTTTTTTGTTACATAACCAATATTATTCGCTTTGGGCTTGCACGAAAGAAACAAAAAAAATGACATTAACTTACATTTATAATATTCAAGGAAAAGCGATGCGCCTAAAATAATGCCATAAATGAAATCCTTTTTGATATTTTTTGTGAAACCCCGTAAAATTGATTTTAACTAAGTCTTAAACCGTATTTATTTCTAAATAATTTAAGATCTTACTAAAATACTAAACCGGAATATGGCCTGAATGCCAAGAATCAATAGCTTTAGCAATATTTTGCTGATACATTTCGTGCCAACAGTCTATAATTCGCTGGTGCAAGTCTTCAGTACGATTAAATATTTCCCCGTTTTTGTGGATCCGTTCTTCTAAGTCTCCCCACAGATAATAATAAGGATTAAGGTCAGGGCTATAAGGAGGCCAGTCGTTAGGCTCTATAAAGTCAGCTACTTGTCCTCTTAAAAAATGTATTGTATACTGGCTGGTATTGAACCTGGCACCATCCTAAAATGAGTGCTTTTAGCTTAAAACATGAAAATAATTTATGCAAAAACTAATTCTCGGCTAAAAAGAAAACTTTAGTCTAAAATATACAAAGAAAATGCCTGCATAAAGATAAAGTCTGGTGTAAGACGTGCAATCTCAGGTAACATTTGCATTAACACAAGTTCACAATAAGTATGTGAATCCAGCCTTATTCCTTGCTCAATAAAAATTAGTTCTGCCTTATAATTTCTGGAGATTGCCGCCGATACCTTGCCAAATTTGTCTCTTTCTTTTAGCAAACGATTTAAGGGCACATTTGTTTTTAATGAATCGATCGGAATACATAACTGATCGTTTTGTGAATTTTTTGTTCCCGATAACGTAAAGATTTTTGTATCAGAAAACCAAATCTTCGAAATTTCGTCACGCGTTCGAAATTTATTAAGTAAACGCCTAGACCTGATTAGTTGTCTTTGCTTCATATCTTCATTCAATTTAAATATGAAGTCACGTTTAACATGTTTCAACTCTAATTCTTTTTACTGAATTTCTAGAAATCTGTACTTTATTTAATAGTTGAGAAACCGTTAGATTAGTACTAGGTGCTCTTTCTGGACTAACTTCTAAGATTCTTACAGGATCTATATTTTTGTAAATTTTTTAATTGTTAATATTATAGAGAACAGTATTTATCTATGTATACAGTAACTGTGTTCGTGCAGTTCTAGGTCTGCCTCTAGTTGCTCTTTTCCCAATTGATCCCTTAATTCCTAACTTTTCTACAAAATCATACACTATACTTTTTCTCAACTCGTTATTAAAATGCTTTAAAATTTTACACACTACTGTATCCGTGGTTAAATAGGTTTTTTTATCACAACTTTTTCTTCAAAAGACAATACCATAGTTATCTACTTTCACATAAAAAATAGCTATGAATAAGTCAAATGCTTGAAAATTATTATTATTTGACAGTTGCAGTTCGTTTGTCTTTATCTTTTCTGCAATGTGCATGGCCCACTCATTCATAAAGACTTTTATTTTTATTGAGCCAAATTTAATGTAAAATATCTCATTTTGATAAATTGCTGATATTTCACGTATTTATTGATCAATTTTGCTCACCGCAGTATTTTATTACTCAGAAATAAATAGGCTTTAATGTTCTGTGAAAATCAAATATACAGGGTGTAACAAAAAATTACTAACGTCCTTTAAATTATGGCAAATGGCGCATCCGCCATCTTGAATTTCTTTAAAATGTCAAAAATTTATGTCTGAGCCTCTAGCTTATTAACTTCTCTTCTAAACTAGCCCAAAACAAATAAAATCGGTGAAGTAACAAAAAAGTTACCAAGGAAAAACCAAATCCCGGTAACGGTAAAAAACATTTCATTTGGCGCATTGAACGTTAAAACGACCTTTAGTAAATTGCTGATATCTCACGTGTTTTTTGACCGATCTTGCTCACCCAAGTCTTAAATTACTGAAAAGTGAATAGACTTTAAGATTATGTGAAAATCAAATCTACAGGTTGTCACAAAAAAGTTCCAACGCCTTTTAAATTACGATAAATTCTAGGTGCATCCGCCATATTGAATTTCTTTAAAATGTCAAAAATGTATGTTTGATCCTCTAGCTTATTCATTTCTCTTTTAAACAAGCCCAAAAGAAATGAAATCGGTCAACTAACAAATAAGTTACAGGGGAAAAACAAAATTTCGGTTTCGTTTAGACTACCCTATATTTTAATCATAGTTATAGCATATCATCATACATTTTCAACAAAAGACAAAAATTACAGGTATTTATTCAGAAACGTAACGTTGCAACCAACATTGTTTCTCTACCAACGATAAAAAATCGGCAAATTTCGTTTCTTCCTTCATTAAGAATTTTCCCTTTTATTTGAAATGATGAAGTGTAATCTAATTTAGATCCGCACATAGCAATTTTTGACCAAAATATGTTAGTTTTTTAGCTGCTCCTCAGAGAAAACATATTTTTCGCATCCAGGGACGATAAAACGATTTGTAAAATCCGAAATGCTGATTTTTTCCCGATACAATATACAGAGTGTTTTCTACCTACGGTACGTAATTCCAGGAGGTGATTCCTTAGGTAATTTTAAGCAAAAAAAAGTTCGTATGAACATGTGTCCGGAGTTGTCTCGATTCTGAGATACGTGGTGTTAAATTTTTTTTAAAAAATCGGTTTTTTATAAACATCTTAATCATAAATATTCTTAAGCCGATTTGGCAGCACCATTTTTACTAAGGCGCTAATTCAGCCCTAACAAGATTGAAGTTATTAAGTCCAGTGGCATCTCAAGGGGCACCGCAACGATTATTATTGAGAAAAAAAATTAGCCACTGATTCTTTTTTATTTTTTATAGTTTCTTTAGTTTAAGCAACCAAAAATACAACTTTTCTGTCTCTTATGTTTTATTCGTGTCTAGCCTCGTTTTCGAGAAAAAAAATTAAAATGATTTTAAACCACTTTAAAAATTAATCATGAACAACATTAAAAAATAAAAATTATTAATTACTATACATACATTACAGAAAAATAATAAATAAACAATTTCGCAAAGTAGGTGAACAAAATGACTACCATCTGATAAAATACACGATTGCAATGGCTTCGTCATTGATTGTCTGACTCGTTCAAAAATCCTTGGAGTATTCCTTATGACACTGCATTTGTCGATTATTCGATTCCTCAAGTCGTTTACATCTAGTACATGAGTTTTATAAACCAGAACCTTCAGATGATCCCATAAATAGAAATCTGGAGAATTCATATCAGGACTACGAGCTGGCCAATTTTGAGGTCCTACACGTCCAATCCAGCGATTAGGGTAAGTAATGTCGAGATGCTGACGAGCAAAGACAATAAAATGAGCTGGGGCCCCTTCGTGCATAAACCACATATTCGCTCTTACATGTAGGGATACAACTTCTAACAAATTGGGTAGATGTTCTCGCAAAAAGTCTGTATAGGATTCACCTGTTAATCTTGCTGGTGACGAAATGGGCCAATTAGATAGTCATCAATAATTGCTACCCATACGTTCAGCGAAAATTGTTGCTGAAAATGACTTTCTCTAATAACGTGGGGATTTTCGTCGGCCCAAAAATTTTTCTTATGATAATTAATGATAGCATCTTGTGGAAAATTTGCCTCGTTCGTAAATAAAATATTTGGTAAAAAAATTGTTATTGTGTACCACTGTATGAAGCAACCACCTACAAAACATTAATATTGAGTGAAAATATGGGTATAATAGATTTCTTTTTAAAACTCTCCAAACTGTTTTTGGGCTGACTTGAAGCTGCAGCGCAATTTTCTTAGTACTATTTGAAGGATTTTCTTCGACCTCATTTAAAATAGCTTCTTCTAGTTCAGGCGTTGTTACAATTTCTGGTCTTCCACCACCTGTAGTTTTACTAAAACTACCAGTTTCACTTAATCTTGCATGTATCACTCTAAATGTTTTAGCACATGGAATTACTCTGTTAGGATATCTGTCTTGGTAAATTCTCCGTGCCTCTTCCGAATTACCATTTGCTAATCCATAAATAAAGTGCATGTCAGTCATTTCAGAATTACTAAAATCATTTATAATGGAATCACTAATTGACAACTTTAAAATTTACTGATATGACAGTCACAGTACTATCACTGTATGCTGATACCAGTAAGGTGAACTCCCTCAGGTAGGTGTAAAAACATTTAGAGTGGTTTAAAGTGATTTTTTTTTATCGAAAACGAAACACAAGATACCAAAAAGTTGTACTTTTAGTTGCCAAAAAGTTGTACTTTTAGTTGCAACTAAAAACTGCAAAAAAGGTCAGTGGCTTACTTTTTTTTCTCAATATTGATGATTGCGGTGTCCCTTGAGACACCACTGAATCCAATAACTTCAATCTAGTTAGGGCTAAATTAGCGCCCTAGTACTACAAATAACACTGGCAAATTTCATTAAATTACCTAAGGAATCACCTCCTGGTTTTACGTACCGTAGTTAGGAAGCACCCAGTATTTATCTGGCCGCCATTTTGTTCCGCTATCTTGACTCCGAAGTACCACAGTTTCACCAGTTCATCTCCATATAACAATTAATTCTTACAATTAATTCAAACATGTGAAACCAATGAATTAAATATTTTTTTTCAGGCTAAATTTTTAAATACTTTATTAGGCCGTTATTTTCTTTCGCCATCTTGGATCCGTACCAAAATATTATCAATTGATGTCTATCAAATGTTTGATTTTTGTGCAAAATTGAGGTAAATTGGATAAATGGTGTTTTAGTAATATTTTTTTTTTAAGATTTTACTAGGGCGACATTTTGTTTCGCAGTATTGGATTTTTACCAAAATGTTATCAGGTCATCCCCATGTGACTTTAATTGTTAATCAAAATGTTAAGTCAATCGGGTAAGTAGTTTTTTAGCTAAGCCGCGACAGACAGACTGACGAAATTGAGAAAACATGTTTATCGCCGAGATGATTCTACCATGGCGTATTTAAAGGGGGGGTTTGGGGGTTAAGACCCCCCAGAGCTACTTTTATTTAAGTTAAAATGATAGAAATAGTATAAACTAAGGACCTTTTCCTCGGGATTGGCGGTAAAACCAAAGAGCCAATTTTACTTATAGTTTCAGGGTCAAAATCCACTCCCAAAAGCAAAGTCCATATACGCTACTGGAATAATGATGCTTAATTTATTAATCATGAATACGAGTGAATCTTGGACCATTATGCAGTATTTTCAAGATTCATTTGATTTATAATAAATTATCAGCGACTAAGCTTTGTTTAGAGGTTATTTTTAGCATTAACTTATTCTCCGATATATAACTGAAACCTCCACCTTTCTACATGATGATAGGTAAATTGGTACTTATCTGAACCTCCTCTGTAATAAATGAAAAGTAACACTTTGTATGTACAGTTGCGGCAATTAAAATCGGGGCACCAATGTGACATTTTATGCAATTTATGTGAAATTTGGTACTCGAAAAAAAATTGCAAAGTTTTATGTGAATAAAGGTTTAAAAATACTCTATTTATGAAATACAGCTTTAGTTCAAACACTAATTAGTATTTGTTTCATATAGGTCCGTCAACAGAAATTATTGTTTTCTATATTATAAGAAATGTTGAAGGAGACCATAAAATAATACTTTGAAATGTATTTATCCAGTCCAAGTTAGTATTTTTAGAAATATGGATTGATTTACGTCTTTGAACTAAAGGATTTATATGAAAAAATTGCCACTAAGTAATTTATTTATGTAGGTCCGTCAACGGAAGTTCTTACTTCTTATAAAAAACGTTTTAGAGAAAATCATAAATGAATACCTTCTAATAGATTTATCCAGAGCAAATTAGTATTTTTTCAAAATATGGATGGATGCTTTAGATCATAGGACCCAAAGATTCATATAATTGCTTTATCTGCTGTCTAGTTATTTTATATGGATCCATCATTTTCGGTTAAGTTTGATAAGGATAGGTTATGTAGTTTTTCTTATGAAAGTAGGCGCATTTCCGCGCTTCTGTTATTTTTAATGAAACAAGTGCTTGTTGTGGAGAACTAATTAGGATTATTTAATGGTAAGGTTAGGTTAAGTTTGATTTGGTTCTTTCTTTCTTCGGTGTTATGGCCTTGAGCTGCTAGGACTATACGGCCGAGACGTTTTATATGGAATGTCTGGATTGCGAACTCCTAAACTCACAGTTCACCCCGTTTACTTCAAATATCTTTTTAATTATTCTTCTCTTTAAATTTTTCCATGTATTCTGAACTGGACAGACCAACAGGATAGAATTCAGGAACAACTAGGCCTCAACGTTCACAGCGTTTGCTCCCTTTCTAGCGGGGTTGTTAATATGCACACTGAGCGGTTGCGTCTCCCGCCACACCCCGAACCAAAGCAGCTAAACCGAACACGTGGTAGCACTTATAGGCGATTCGAAAGACTCTTTGGTTTGGTAAGGATCTGTTAGGTTACACTAGGTTTGGTTTGGTAGGCCGTTGAAGCGCCTTTCTTATTTTTATAAATTGAGTTTTTAAAGAAAAACTCGTTTTTCCTTCACAGAAATTAATTTTAGGACTATTCTCTATTGGGTTGTTTAAATTTAGATACTATTAAGATATATTAAACAGGTACCATTAATACCCAGAAGGTAATATTACTCTGGTGTCATCACATTGGCATCACATATAAAAAATATTCTATGTATTTTATAGTTAATAATTCCTATGTATTTTATAGATAAGTCTTAATCAATCGAACTAAAAAATTCCATGCAGTCAAATAATTATTGCCAGTTTACATCCGTATTTTTAAATTGTTTAACACCTTACAAACTAAAGATAAATGCAAACTGACACTGAACGCTAATTAATGGTTTTTCGATTAATATTAAGCGGAATGCCGTATAATATAACTTTTATGAGCTTCCAGGTAGTAAACAGATTCATTAGACTTTAAATGACAAATTACAAAATTTGAAGTATTTAATATGATGGCGTTTATTTGCTAATTACTTCCTAAAATCCATCCAACTATTAAAGCGTTGTTGCTTTTTGAATATTATATAGCTTTTTGCTGGTTCATCTAAATTAAAAACCGTAGCACGTCATCGATGACGCAATTATTAGGTGTTTGCAGTAATACCACTTCCCAAATGTAACTGTAATGAACTTGATGTTGCGTTTCATTTCTTGATATTTTGACATTTCGTTACAATTTTTAGAAGTTTCATTTTATATTTTGAGTTTTTTTTAGGTTTTTTAAGCTTTATTTCTTTCAATTTGCGATCAGAAATTGTTCTTTTTAGAACTATCATAGCGTTATATTTTCCTGGCTCTTATTTACAATTTTGCAAAATGTCAAAGTAGTTAAACAGCCGCTGCCAAGAGCTGATAGCGTCTATGCTATTTTGACAAACGAATTGTTACTCTTAACGGCTGTTAGAGAAGTCAGTTGAATATATTTTTAAAGGTATTTTGTACACACTAAAATTTAATGCAATCAGGCATACAGAAAATAAAATAATAGAACTGTATAATTGAGAGGGTATATTTGATCGACAAAAAGTTCTACCAGCTTTGATAATAATTACTGAAGATGATATCAGTGATTTCAGTATTTACGAATCATATTTCCATACTAAACAATGGTTCATTATAGTAAGGTCTTTTATTAAATATCAGCATAAATAAAAATATTTTAAACTATTGAAATCATACATCCAAAAGAAAAACCTATATTTGCTTGTGATTGGTCCTTATTTAAATTTATACGTTTTCCTGACCTTTTTGCCAGGCCTAGCTTCATCTATCTCGCACTATGATAGAATCAATGAATCAGCGACCAGTCTGAAATGTAATCAGCCGTTTGATGACGTGCAACGGTTTTTATTTTGTACGAACTATAGGTTCAGGTTTTTTCCTTATAATTCGCCACCCAAAAAAATGGTTTAATTTTAAGAGATTTGTAAATATTAAAGTTGTAGGGTTTATTGAGTAGTTAACAGATAATTATTATTTATGTACTCAGGTTGTCTTAAAAATATATAGTAATCCCAACATTAATTTTTTAAATAGTATACCCTTTATATTATATTCCCTTTAAGAGTTTTGCTGGTTATAAATATATTTACTAGATAAGGCGTGGCCGCCTACGCATTTAGTGATACCCTGCGGATCTCCAAAATTCTGGCAATCTTTATGCCTATTTAAAATTCTTCGATTCTGAGAAGTACAAAATGTAAATCTAAGTTCTTGAAGTAGATCTCCAGAGTGAAGTTGGTTGTACATTTTATGAAATAAAGAAAAAAGGTCCAGTACTTCACAATATCTATCCGACAGGTTTCGGCTCAACAGCCATTGTCAAGGATAGAATTATAGTATGTGTTAAAAACTTAAAAATACCATCTTCCCTTAGTAGTTTAAAACCAAATGGTCGGAAATAAGAATTTACAATTTCTAAAGAACATAACAAATTTTAATTTACCGAGAAGAAACACAAACAGATTACACTATCTCAATAAATTCGAATCATTTCATATCTCACAAATTAGCATCGTTTAATGCACTTATACATAGATTGTTTAGTATTCCCTTCCTCCCTTTAGATTTCGAAAAAGAAAAAAAAACAGTTAATAATGGATATAAAGTAAAAACAATTCAAAGGTTGATTAATAAAAAATACAATAAATTGATAAAACCTTTCTTGCTTTGAAACGGAGATTTTTCCACAAGGACAACCACCCAAATATATTAAAATTCCTTTTTTAGGTCCGATCTCAATCAAATTAAAAACCATTTTAAAAGGTGTCTCCGACAATTCTAACAATAAAAGACCTCTTTTGGAACACCGAGGAGTCTACAAATTATTGTGCAACTCTTGTAATGCAAGATACGTCGGACAAACCGGCAGAACTTTCAAAGCTCGAATTAAAGAACACCTCAACAGTTTAAAATCACCAAATGACATGCGTTCAGCTTTCGGACTACACTTGCACCAGACGCCTCATTCATTTGACATAAGTCGTGACGCGAGCATGCTGCACAATGTTTCCTAAGGTAAACAGCTCTCTGCTTTGGAAAATATTGAAATTGCTAAATTGGAAATGGATTAAAATGTGTCTTGTTTAAATGATCTCATACATACCCTATTTAAAGAAGCAGCAAATATATCACAATTGTTTATATGAATGAATGCGTCCTTTTACTTCATTTTCCTCAACTTTCATGTATGCTAATTTTATAGATACATTTTACGGATATATGACCATCCATACACCTTTTGTAATATTCAGTTTCATTCCTTTTATTAATTGTGATACAGAAAATAAAAAATGCTGGTTGTAACTTATAATTTTGACCATATTAAATCGACACTTTCAATTTCTTCTTAGCCCAGGAAACTGTTTTACCGCCTGCTTTTGACGTTTCAGAACGTTTATGTTTCCTAACCTGAGTCTAATCTTGATACAAATTTATATAGGTACTATTGTTTTGTAAATTGTGCTGTTATGGTATTGTGAATGTGTTTTAACTTAAGTGTTTCTCTTATTTCCGACCATTTTGTTTCGGACTTCTGGAAGATGGTATTTGTACGTTTTTTTAAAAAAACTGTTATTTTTCTTATTTACTATCTAGATTTTTATCACTTACAGATACTATAATTCTATCCTTGACAATGGCTTTTGAGCCGAAACGCGTTGAATAGTCTTTAATAAAAATATTGTGAAGTACTAGAACTTTTTTCTTTATTTCACAAATTGTAAATCTACTTTGTCCTTTGAAATACTTCGCGCACAAGAATTACAAAATGTAAATCTACTTTGTAACTTTAAATACTTCGCGCACGAGAAGTATAAAATGTAGGTCTACCGTTTTAAGTTAATAACGTTTAAAGATAATCTTTTTCAAATGGAATCACTTTTTATTTTCTCAAACATTCCTAAAACGCCACCGCCGCATTTGTCGAACCAACCATTCCCTAGCTTATTTCAATTTTTTCATATTATATAAAAAAATTGTTTTTAATTTTCGAAAGTTTTTTGTCTTAGAAAATTGGTGAAGACAAATCTGAGCGATGGCGTTCTAGAAATGGTTGAAAAAAAATTGAAGAATAAAACGTGATTGAATTTTAAAAGATTGTCTTTAAATATGATTAACTTAAAAATGGCAAATGGTTACACAATGTAGATCTACATTTTGTAGTTATCATGACCAAGGATTTTAGGTAGGCATCAGGATTGCCACGATTAGAGAAATCCACACTCCGTGAAGTTCAGAAGAACTGCAATCAATTGTTTTGACCTTCCTAGGACTACTCAGCTCATAGCTGATATTATTTTTATTATCGGACACCTTTGTGTGGCAAAATTTCCTTTTTACATCAAACCAAAAGAAGGTCTAACTTGAGCTAATTAAAAACGCAGTTAAAATTGTTGATGCACTTTTTAAAATCAGACACTTTTTGTAACAAAACTCCTGCTACATTAAACCGAAAAAAAAAGGATCTAACTTGGACTAATTAAAACCGCATATATAAATGACCTCTTTCCCAATGGTTTTAGACCCAATATTTAATCGATCTTGAACGCGCCGAATGCAACATTAATAGTTTTAAAATCATATGAACATCAGATTTAGAGACTGGAAAGTGTCAAGAAAGGAATTTTCACATCGACACAAGGCGTCATTGTGTTACCTCTTGTTAAATTCGTACCAGTTTATCTCTATATTACATTTAATATTTCTGTCAATTGAAAAATATTTTTTACGTTGATGATTTAAAAATTTCAGCTGCCATTTTGTTTCGCCATCTTGAATTGGTATCACAACTTTACCAGTTTTTCTCTATATCACTCTTAGTGCTTACATTGAAACTAATCTAATAAGTAGTTTTTTCACTGATTTTTTAAATATTTTATTAAGCCGCCATCTTATTTTGCTATCTTAGGTTCATTCCAAAATGTTACCAGTTCATGCCTATGTAATACTCGATTTTATTGCAAAATTTGAGGTAAATTGGATACTTAGTATTATAGTAATAATGTTTTTAATGTTTCACTAGGCCCCCAACTTGTTGGATTTTTATTAAAATATTACCAGATCATCTGCATATAATCCTTAATTTTTGACTAAACTCTAAAGTCAACCTGGTAAGTAGTTTTTAAGCTATGCCACGAACTGACAGACAGACAGACAAACCGAGAGTCGGACCGACAGAATTGATAAAACATGTTTTTTGGCATCTAGGGGCGCTAAAACCTGAAGATATATAAAACCTGAGAGGGTGACTTATTGTGGGATTACAAATATTTTATTTGGCCGCCATTGTGTTCCGCTATCTTGAATTATACCACAATTTTACTAATTCATTTCTATACGACAATTAATTATGATACACAATTTGAAATCAATCCATTAAGTAGTTTTTCAGGCTGAATTTCTAATAATTTTATTAAGCCGCCATTTTATTCTGCCATCTTGGATTCGTATCAAAAAATTTGAGATAAATTGGATAAGTAGTTTTTTAGTAATAATTTTTTAAACATTTCACTAGGCCGACATATTAGAAGATTATCCATATGACCCTTAATTTTTTAACAAAATTTGAAGTCAATCGGGTTAGTAGAATTTTAGCTATCCGCGAACAGACAGACAGACCGACGGAATTGAGAAAACTTATTTTTCGGCATCTAGGGACCCTGAAACATAAAGATCTGAAAAAATCTCGGAAGGTGATTTTTTCACAATTACAATACTTCCCTTTTACGAGGGAAGTAAAAAGTCAATTTTTATACCCTAAAAAATATCAAAAAATCATCGAGAACTCGAGAACCGTGCAAGTTAGTGAAAAACTGTAGCGAGGAACGTGGTGCATATGATCGAGTTGAGCATACGTAAGTTAAAGGTGAAAACTTGAATTGATTGACTTATATCAATGAAAGGAAATAAGTCAGAATGAATTTTTTAGATAGCTTGAATCGAGATCTATAGAAACGCATTGGGAAATTTCTATGTAAAAAAATTCGGAACCGCAATACACGACAAAAAAAACTTTCCAGTGGTTTCGGACCAAATTTTTAATCAACTCTAAACATCCATCTAGGGGAGCTTTTGGCGAAGATTTTCAGATAAATGTACGTTTTTGAGCGCTCTCATAGCAGCCGTAGAAAAAAAATTCAAGCTCTTACATCGATGAAATTTATAATTGGTTTAATTGATAAACCTGTTTAATTTATTGTCTTTAAATAATCGAGTTGATGGACTCGTGACAAACAGAGCAACTCTGATTCACAAATGTCCCTCTCTGTTCTAGCTCGTGTGTTGCACGCTCTGACCACGTTTTTCACTCGAGTCATCCATCTGCGACGTCTTCCTTCCCGGTCAAAAACCATCATCACAATAAATCTAAAAGAAGGACCAAATCGAGCGAACTTTCTCACGGTCTCGCAGCACACCTTTAGATTATCAAATTTTTACCCCAAACGAACGAAGAAGGGTCGCCTCGCCCTTGTGCCGAACGCATGCAGCGCGTACGACATATGGCGTTCGGACCGTGGGAACGCAGATCCAAATCTCGCCTAAATACCTCAAGATTGCTCTTGTGTTGTGTTTTGTTGATTCACCCTCCGCATGCCGATGAATAGCGTAGGGATGGGCGGTCCCTGGTTCCCAAATAGGTTGGTCGATAATTCTAGTTAACCTAAATTAATCCCAGTTGTGTAGTTGTTGATCAATCTAAGAAGCCGAGGTCAATCTCTACTTTATTTATTTGATTATAAAGTTATGCAGTTATAAAATAAATCGATATTGCTAGTGACCTCATAAAGACCATGTAATCTGAAAGAAATATATAACAATTTACAGAACATTTTTGCTATAACTTTAGGACCCACTCCAAAAAAATAAAAAAGCGTACACCATTAAACATATTTTATTAAATGCAAAGATAATTTTGGATGATTTCTATAAATGTTTAAAAAGTAGGATAGTATTTATTTCTCCAAGTTTTCCATGGCGAAATGAGCAAATCGGTAGTCCAAAATCATGTTGAACTTTAGACCTGAAAAAAAATGAGTATTCTTAACGTCTGTCACAATTCTCTGCGCCTGCTTATTAAATCGTTACGCGTCCTTTTTTTCCTGGTCTAAGTGTTGAACAGAAAAAAAAGTGCCGGTTTCCACCGATGTGACTGGGCAGTATTTAAATTTTTGCGCCATCTCAGGGCCAAAATTGTACCGATACCATTGATATATCTATCAATCTGACATACGGCCGGTTGCAGAAAGCTCAATTAAAGTTTAGAATGTTTAACGGAATGTCAAATTTGACAGCGAGTTCCTAGATTTCTATAAGAAGCCTGACATATCCAAAAACTCAGTTAAATATTCTAAACAGCAATTAAGTTTTGTGCAACCGGCTGTAATTGTTTATAAGCCGGTGTTATTTTATAGCACTCGGTTAACTATTTCTTTAAGTTTTTAAGGGAATGAAACTGACAAATGAAAATTCACGCTTTCCATTAATTTCAGGGATTCAACTATATATGAAATATATTTTAATAAGGGCAACATTTTTTATCAAAGCATAAAGACTTTCTTGGACTCGGATATCGATAATGGCTTACGGCTGTCGAATCTAGAAATACATCTTTTACTGCCTCAACGCACGGCTCAGTTAAAGTAGCTCTTGGTTTCAATGTAACTATCAGTTAAATCGTTTATTAGCCTTTCAGTGACCGTTGACAAAGAACTACTGTGACTACTAAACTAACACTCATGTGTGGGTGTTAACGAGTCAACTTACGGTTAGTTAAGATAATCTTGGTAATTTGTATCTTCAAGATCAGCATTTTTTGAAAATTTACCAAATAACAACTCGGTATAATTTTAATCCAGTATGGAGAGAGCTGTGGAACATCCGAAATCTTCGCCGGACTTGATACTTGGTAATCACGAATGTCGGTTTTGCTACTGTTGGTGACTCTAGTATTGTTTTATGTATTCATTTTGGCGATAGTTATACTCGTCTTTCGACTAGTCAACAGTACTGATGAAGACCTTAAGTCAGAAATAGGTGTCTATGGTTAGCCAAATTCCATTGCTTTAGCGGTCATCCCAAAGAATCCATTTTCTACTATACTCCTATACTAGTTCTTGCCGCGTTATATATGTTCTACTTTTGATATATATATATATATATATATATATATATATATATATATATATATATATATATATATATATATATATATATATATATATATATATATATATATATATATATATATATATATATATATATATATATATATATATATATATATATATATATATATATATATATATATATATATATATATATATATATATATATAAATATATATATATATATATATATATATATATATATATATATATATATATATATATATATATATATATATATACAGGGTGGTGCAACCAAGATGGGGTGGACGATTGTGGGCAAACGGAGAGGAATTTGAAAAAAAAATTTTGGGATATGATTGATAGTCAAGAACGCTGTGTTTTAAAATTATACCCATTATACAGGGTGGTCTGAAAAGTTCGTGGTGAACCAAACTTGTGTTTTTTTAAATGGGACACCCGGTATATTATTATTTTATTTGATTCTCCTATTCGTTGCGATCATTTTGATATGAGGTTTTGGGTCTAAAATTTATACCAAGGGAATGGGACGAGGTTAAAGTGGAAAAAAAAGTTATACTCCGGCCATTTTTTGAAAACAATTGACGCAGGTATGGAAAAACCAAATATTCTATAAAATGTATTGTATCTAGGATTACAATAATCGCTTGTAAGTCGTTCAAAATTATTCACTGTTATACAGGGTGGTCAAGTTTTGCAAATTTACCTTGGATTGAATTTTTTTAAATGGAACACCCCATATATTTTACTGTCATATTAAAGATAACATCGCCAGCTTTCAGAAAATACCCTATTTGATATCTTTCTAACCAACAGTTTTTTAGTAAATTAACCGTGAAACCAAAATTTACTCATTCTAACAGAAACGGTATTATTTACGTTGCTTAAATTGACTACCTATAATATAAGGAGGCCATGATATAATCATAAATGAAAAGAAAGATGACATTCTTGTCAAAACCGCAAAGTGTCAGAGAATTGGCATCAATTACCATTGTTTTTTGACGATAAGCCGAGAAATTGTTAAGTAACAATGAGTTTGAGTACTCCAGAGTTGATAAACATGACTTTTATGTTGGGCGAGTGTCAAAAAAACCCTTTACTAGCAAGCAGGGTTTATGCGGTACAATATCCCGATGCCGAAAAAAAACCAAGACCTGAAGCTTTTGCAAGTTTATTAGAGAGGTTTCAAGAAACAGGCAATGTTGCTTTTAAGAAACGTAAAGTAATTAATAAACCAGTTACCAATGAAGATAATGCTTTGACAGTGTTATTAACAGTGCAAGAATATCCACATACAAGTACCAGAGAAATTGAGAGAGCTACTGATATTGAACGCACTAGTATTAAACGGATTCTGAAACAACATAAATATCATGCCTACCACATTGATTTACACCAAGAACTGTATGATCGCGATTACGTCCAACGACAAGAGTTTTCAATTTTGTTTTTAAATACAATTTGGGATAATCTAGGTTTTGTAGATAGGGTGCTGTTTTCAGATGAAGCAACTTTTAAAAGCAACGGCTTGGTTAACAAACATAATATGCACTATTATTCAACCGAAAATCCACATTCGTCAGGTGGACCATCAAAATAAATGGTCAGTTTGGGGAGGTATAATTGACTCTCATGTTATAGGACCATATTTTTTGAAGAGCATTTAAAGAGAGAAGTCTATTTAAATTTTTTGAGAAATGAGTTGCCCGTATTGCTCGAAGACTTACCTTTAATGTTAAGAAATTCCTTATGGTTCCAACATGATGGAGCACCCCCGCATTACCATAGGCATGTAAGACATTTTCTCAATAATTGGAAAGGAGAGCATTGGATTGGGCGAGGTGGACCAGTTAAGTGGCCTGCGAGGTCACCCGATTTAACGCCACTAGATTTCTTTTTATGGGGACATGTTAAAGAAGAAGTTTATAAAGAGGTTCCAACCACAGTGGAAGATATGAAGTTGAGAATAATAAGCACTTTTCGCAACATTTCAGACCTGACTTTGAGAAAAGTGAAACTTTCATTTATGGATAGACTCGAAATGTGCCTTCAGCAAAACGGTGGTTTAGTTGAACATCTTTTATAAGTTTTAATTACATTGTTTTTGTTGATTTATATTAAATTTATTTTTTTTGTAAAAAAAGATCTGTTATTAATACTGTCAATGCTTCTTCATTGGTAACTGGTTTATTAATTACTTTACGTTTTTTTGAAAGCAACATTTCCTGTTTCTTGAAATCTCTATGATAAACTTGCAAAAGCTTCTATCTTGTTTTTATTTCGGCATCGCATCATCAAAGAACAATATTTATTTATTTACTGATGACAATATTCTGACACTTTGCTGTTTTGACAGGAATGTCAATCTTTTGTTCAATTTATGATGATATCATGGCCTCCTAATATTAAATTGTCAATTTTAACAACGTGAATTCAGAGTAATTCGTGTTAAAATGAAGACATTTTGATTTAACAGCTAATTTACTGAAAAACTGTTGGTCAGAAAGGTATCAAATATGGTATTTTCTGAAAGCTAGTAATGTTATCTTTAACATGAAAGTAAAATATACAGGGTCTTCCATTTAAAAAAATTCAATCCAAGGTAAATTTGCAAAACTTGACCACCCTGTATAACAGTGAATAATTTTGAACGACTTACAAGCGATTATTGTAGTCCTAGATACAATATATTTTATAGAATATTTGGTTTTTCCATACCTGCTTCAATTGTTTTCAAAAAATGGCCGGAGTATAACCCTTTTTTCCACTTTAACCTGGTCCCATTCCCTTGGTATAAATTTTAGACCCAACTAACCTTATATCAAAATGATCGCAACGAATAGGAGAATCAAATAAAATAATAATATACCGGGTGTCCTATTTAAAAAAACACAAGTTTGGTTCACCACGAACTTTTCAAACCACCCTGTATAATGGGTATAATTTTAAAACACAGCGTTCTTGACTATCAATCATATCCCAAAATTTTTTTTTCAAATTCCTCTCCGTTTGCCCACAATCGTCCACCTCATCTTGGTTGCACCACCCAGTATATATATATATATATATATATATATATATATATATATATATATATATATATATATATATATATATATATATATATATATATATATATATATATATATATATATATATATATATATATATATATATATATATATATATATATATATATATATATATATATATATATATATATATATATATATATATATGGAAAACCGGTGAACTAAAATACCGTACTGCAAAGCATCTGCCTTGCATAAACCTGGGAGGAATGGAGAACAATAATTGTTGACAGAGCTACATAATTTGCGTCATCACCTGGTCTTACCACACCCGTTCGCAGGGCAAATGGTAGAGGAGACAAACTTGTCTTAAGTGGGAACAAAAAATGTTTGGTCTTTACTAATTAGAAAATGACTGGTCAATTAAGCAGATTTAGGAATTTAGATCGACATGTATCGATATTGCGTAATTCCTGTATCGTTCACTATATGTCCTCGCTCATCCCTAGAATAATGAACATTTTATTTCTTCAAGGTGCAGCTGGGATGCTTGTTATAAAAAGGGGAAACATAATTGCCCTACAAGACACGATGGATTGCTAAAGTGTTAGGGTTTTGTGTGCCTTATTTCTTGGGTGGGAGTGGTCGCTATTATTTGATTTGATAGGGAGATGGACAACGCGGCGGGTATACCTTTTGGGCTATCTTTTCAAAATGGGAACGTTTTTGAAACTAATTTGCGTTATAAATAGGATTATGAGGCCATTGAAATGTCGGATTTCGGTATAATTTGAGAATATAAGAGCCATTGTTTAAAAGGTCCACAATAGATCCTAGAAGTACCTGCTTTGATCAATCTTGTTTGATAATACTATTTTTTAGCAGAAATAGCATGCTAATCTGGATGGAGAAGTTTGTGTTATACTATTATAGCAATTATGTAGCTATAAACTAAATCATAATTAAGTCCAGAAAAAATTGAAAAGCTTTTAATCTACATAGATTTAGCATTTGCTTTAAAACGCTACGAGGTATAGGTTTATCTTCATAAAATGTGTTTTAGACATAGGGTTGTAATCTACTTTTCCAGGATTTTTCCGAAATTTCAAAATTATATGTTTTTCCCTGTTCAATAATAATAATCGATTTTGATTTTTTTGTTTTTAATTAAAATATTTTTGTTAATTAGTAAATTTTACACTTTTTCTTTAGTAATTGGCAGAGACCAGACTTCATTTCCTACTTAACTCTCTTCATTTTACTAGGAGCAAATTATCCTCCCCAGATTCCCAGGACGATATTTTATTTTCCAGGAGACTTGTGTAATTTAATTATTTATTATCGCTTAAATGACGGTTTTATTGACAAACCTGCTGCTAACCAAACGACGGGACCTTTTTCAAGGTTTATATAGAAATATACTTATTTTATTCACAGAAGTCTAAAAAACTGTATATTGGCCAACATACTGGTTTGGCAAATATTGTTTCTGTCGTAACTTTTGCCTTTAAAAAGAAAAGAGTATAACATGCACATTTACCTAGTAAGTAATACGTAAAAGGATCTTCTTAATAAATTGATAACCTGTATTTCAAAATCAGTAATTTGTTTCGGTCAGTTGGTATTAAATTTACAGAAGTCAAAAATATTTTTGTAACCCTTGGTGACCCTTTTTCCCCTCGGGAACCCTCCTGGATTTATCCCTGCACTAATGGTTAATTATAACCAGAAAAACAAAAATTAATCTTTTTGAAATCTCTTGTATTCATTTAAATAAAAGCCTACTGTCATTTAAAGAATAGAAACAATATTATATGCATAGGTATAAATAATAAGTATACTAATATAAAGTATAAATATTAAGTATACTAATATTACAGTTGTTCCTGTTTCTATTGTAAATGGCATGCTCCTAGTTACGGTTCAGACAAGAGTGGACCTTTTTCTATTTGGTTTCAAAGCTGCAAAGAATTCGAAAGGTGTGCAGCGTATCGGGACCGTGAGAAAATTGGTTGAGAGATGCCTCGTCGAGTCGTTTTTCAAAGATGAAAAGGAAGGAAGACGTGTTAGACATTCTATTATTGGTTTTTATGAAGGCGGCGGTTAATTTTTTCTGGAAGAGGAAGGAAGAAAAGAGATAAAGCATGATCAGAACGAGTCGTGCACGAGCCCTTTGTAATTCGAGAGACAGAAAATAAATTCACTATTTAAAAGACAAGTGAACAATAGGACTGCAAACATTTGGACCGAAAAAACTAAAAATATTTATGAAAAAAGGCTTTATTGATATTAGAGGAAATAAGGAAAAATTTGTATTTTGAAGGTGCTGTTAATTAACTGAACATACAAAAATACTTAAAAGAATAAGAGATAAATAAGAGTTAATGTAAGAAAGTGACTAAGATAGATTTCGACTCATTTCAACGAGCTCTGAGATCAAAGAGTTTATCACAATATGATGAATATAATCAATTAATTGTTAAAAAAATGTGTTTAAAGCCTTTGCTAGGAATGTTTTTCAAACGTTTCTGCCATCAGAGGGAGTATAATATTCATTCTATATACAGGATGTCCCACGACAAACTGCGGCGACCGATTTCTCAGAAAGTAGGCTTTGGACAAATTTGAAATTTTGGCAGCTAACTAAAAAATTCGCGCAAAATATTTTCAAGATGGCGGCACTTCCGGTTATACCGGAAGTAGACGTCCACTTTCTTCTCTTAAATAGAACATCCTGTATATTATCGAATTTTTGGATTCCTCGAAAAATTCTAGGTATATTTCATGTATAATATCCTATACCTATAGGTTGAACTGTTTTTGAGATATTTTGAATTTTATATAAAAAATGACAGGTTTAGACATAACTATAATTACTGCTTATCGAAGTCTCTATTATTTATTTGCGGGTGGCTTCCTCGTCCAAAAGGATCCAATTTAGTGGCCTGTGCTGATATTTTCATAATAAATAAATATACGGTGATCAAAAACTGATATTATAAATATACTTTAAAAAATCGTTAAAAGTTTCTTAAAATTTTGTCTTATTTAACACTTAAAATAAGGGTGACTTTGTATAAAGTTGTCTATTCTCAAAATTTGTAGTTTTTGAGTTATTGACGATTTAACATTTTTTATTCTAATGATGCCAGACGGCTTCTAAGTTTTCTTGTTAGTTGGCCATGATAGGGAGGCCTGGCGAGAATAAAACCAATTGATTACTATAGAAAAGTAATATTTATTGTCGTTTGACAATCACCTACTAAAATATTATTTATTTATTATAGTAATTATAATAATTATTAAACTAATAATCATGCCGGGGCGATTAAATTACACACACGAGGATTATTTGAATTTGTTTATTATCTATGGGGAATCTAACAGAGTTTTAACTAGAACATGCCAGATATTTGCTGATAGATATCCAGATCAACAGAAACCGTCACCGAACAGCGTTAAACAAATGTTGGAAAACTACAAAAATTTTGGAAACGTCAAGGCAAAAATTAATAATAGGAAGCCCATTGTTGATAATAAAAATGTCTCGAGGAACTCAGTGCATAGGATTCTGTTAAAACATAACTTCTAACCTTATTTAATATTATTGGTTCAACATCTAAAAGACGCTGATTTGCCAAAAATAGTACAGTTTTGCGAGTTTATTTTAACAATGGTACAAGATAACCCTAGATTCTTGGACAATATAATTTGGACCGATGAAGCAAAATTTACTAAAAATGGCTTTTTCAATAGACACAATTCCCATTTTTGGAGTGATTCGAATCCTAATGCAGTAAGATCGCGGAACTTTCAAGAATCCCGTCAATTTAATGTATTTTGTGCAGTAAGGAACGATGGAATATAATAAAATACTAAACCTTTTTTTTATTTGAGCACTCTTCAGATTAAATTAATTGAATTTTAATGAATTTTGTTTCTTCTTAAATCAATAAATCGATGAATATTATCAAAGCATTTCTTTCCTTAAAATTATGTCTATAAACTTTTGCAGGAGAAAGATATCTGAATATTCTTGAAGAGTTGGACAACGAATATTTAAGTAATTTACCTTTGGCAGAACATAGTCAAATTTTCTACCAACACCATGGCGCCCCACCACATAGAACCGTTGCAGTTACTAACTTTTTACAAGCTACGTTTTACGACAAGTGGATTGCCAACAATGGACCGTTCCTGTGGCCTCCTCGTTCCCCCAATCTGACAGTCTTAGAATATTTTATATGGGGAGCGATAAAAGGAATCGTTTATTTTAATCCAGTAACAACGAAAGAGGACTGTATGGCAAGGGTAAGGAATACGTTCGAAAGTTTATCTCCAGCTTCAATTAGAGCGGCCACCCACGAGGGATTTATTCGGAGGTGTGAAAAATGTTTGGAAGTACAAGTACAAAAAATAAGTTGTGTTTTTGTGTAGACTAGACTATAATGGGAATAGGCTTTCTTTAATTAATTTTTGTCTTCACGGTTTCAATATTTTTATAGTTCTCCAACATTTGTTTAACGCTGTTCGGTGACGGTTTCTGTTTACCTGGATATCTATCAGTAAATATCTGGCATGTTCTAGTTAAAACTCTGTTAGGTTCCCCATAGATAATAAACAAATACAAATAATCCTCGTGTGTGTAATTTAATCGCCCCGGAATGATTATTAGTTTAAAAATTATTATAATTACTATAATAAATAAATAATATTTTAGTAGGTAATTGTCAAACGACAATAAATATTACGTTTCTATAGCAATCAATTGGTTTTGTTCTCGCCAGGCCTCCCTATCATGGTCAACTAACAAGAAAACTTAGAAGCCGCCTGGCATTATTAGAATAAAAAATGTTAAATCGTCAATAACTCAAAAACTACAAATTTTTGGAATAGACAACTTTATACAAAGTCAGCCTTATTTTAATTGTTAAATAAGATAAACTTATAAAAATTGGGGGTTTCCATTTGAAAAAAGTAACTTTTATCGATTTTTTAAAGTATATTTATAATGTCAGTTTTTGATCACCCTATATTTATTTATTATAAAAATGTACCCTTTTGGACAAGGAAGCCAACCGCAAATAAATTATAGAGACTTCGATAAGCAGATATTTATAGTTATGTCTAGACCTGCAAACTTCATTTTTTACATAATATTCAAAATATCTCAAAAACAGTTGAACTTAGGTATAGGATATTATACATGAAATATACATAGAATTTTTCGAGGAATCAAAAAATTCGATTATATACAGGGTGTTCCATTTAAAATAAGAAAGTTGACATCCACTTCCGGTATAACCGAAAGTACCGCCATCTTGAAAATATTTTACGCGAATTGCCCCCCTCGACTTTAGTTAGCTGCCAAAATTTCAAATTTTTCCAAAGCCTACTTTCTGAGAAATCGATCGCCGATATACTTAGTCATTATTTACATATGTTGCATCACAATTCGCAACCCAACTATTTGTTTAATTTTAAGAGATAGAACGAACTGCTAATCGTGAAAGGTATATGGTGAATTTTAAAATTACGTCGGTTATATGTTATTTTGTATACATTTTTTTGAAAAGAATGTATGGCAGACTTAACATATAGATTTTTTAAATGGAATATTTTGTAAATTGAGACTTGCTAATTATAAATATACTAGGGTTGATACCTTTATCTTCAAAAGCATTCAATAAATTTGACAAAAACCCTGTCATGTGATTCAATGTATAAAGTCAATATTATTGCTTCTTATGACAAGGTTTTCCTCAAATTTTTCGGGTGACTTTAAAGATACAGGTACCAAACCTGGTATATTTATAGTCAGCAAGAAATCCCATTATATGGATATATAAATTACAGTGTCCCATTTCATTCCG
Organism: Kuschelorhynchus macadamiae; assembly: GCA_030620095.1. Classification (NCBI taxonomy): domain Eukaryota; kingdom Metazoa; phylum Arthropoda; class Insecta; order Coleoptera; family Curculionidae; genus Kuschelorhynchus; species Kuschelorhynchus macadamiae. The sequence continues at coordinate 596,758 of JAUTXW010005498.1, forward strand.
CTAATCATTTTTGAAACTTCCTGTATAAATGAATAATAATTTTCTGTAAAGTACATAATAAACCCCACAAGTTTTATGTTTATCAAATTTTTTCATAGTCTAAAATTTAAAAAAATTATATAGATATGTATAATTTGAAATTACTTTTATGGAGGTCAAGCCAACTACCATGTAAACCTTGACCCAGAAACAAATAATAAACGGTTTGTTGGATGTTGATCAGCCTCAACCGCCAAATGAAGGGGAGCCTTGCCAGCATTGTTTGGGGTATCCGGTAAGCGGGAATAGGGAGCTGCGTAAATAACATGCACAACGACCTGAACTACACTGTGGAAGATTTCCGTGTGGAGAGGTATGTCACAATTCTCATTCTACTCGACGTAAATATTCTGGTCAGTTCTTTTTAAGTTCTCTGTCATGCCGTAGGGTTTTTTCTAAGTTCTCTGGGGTGGGCGTAGCTCAAATTAAATATTAATTGACTTTGTTTACACTTAGTTATACTCGTAGAAAGTAAGCGTGCATCATCTCCCTACTTTGGGGTCTTTAAGAATAACAAATACCTAATGAAGCTTTAAACGACTTGAGTATGTAAACTTTAGGTTATGAAAAATATATAGGCTTCAGGTGTGTTTTCGAGAGTGCTCTTCGTTTAGTTAGGTAATGGGGGAATCTCTGGAGAAAAGTTCGGATAATGCGGAATTAGGATAGTTATCCGAAATGATTTCCCATCGTAGTTAATTGCGGTAGTTTCGTAATAACTTAGGGTAGATTGAGACTCAAGTCAAGTCTGAATCTAATTCGTAATTCGCGTTGCCATTTATAATAGAAATAATGCTTATGTTTGCAAGGTCAGGTACATCGTGATTTAGTTCATTTATTCACTAAAAAATCTGGGTAAAATTTAGTCGAGAACATCTTAGTCTGGGAACTTATTGACAATATACTAATAACATTAATAATCATATTATTAGTATAATTAATAATACTTATAATACTGTATATTTTTGCACTCCATAATTATTACAAATGTACCATATTAACATTTGCAAAATAATAAATACAAAAAGGTGGAAAACAATTTGGAAAAGCTCAAGTTCAACCCCAACAACCAAAAATGACGTGAGCGAATTCGTCGAGGGTCTTCGTCCAAGCACTCCACGGACATCATGCTGACATAAGTCTTATTTCACATACTATTTTAAAGGTCGGTACGGTAAGGCCTTATTCCAAAATTAGTGAAACGGTGAACATAAACCATCACAAAAATTAAAATTACAACATCATGCATCAGTTAAATTTTTATGTTTTAAATAAGAAAATGATGATGTGGATATACAATTTTTAGGTTAACGTAAATTCTTTATAAACAATTTTTAATGTAAGGTTTAAAACGTAAGTTTAGGTAGACACCTACATTTTTGTCTACTTTTTACAGGGTAAAATGTCGTTCCCTGTCTTTATTGTCAAAACAGATTCAATATAGTGTTTGCTTAGAACTAAACTATCCATGTCACCACCCAAACCCTTCTTTGACTTAAGCGAATAGGACGGATAAAAAGAGTAGAATAATAATTTAGTGTCATCGGCATACTGACGCACATTAAAATTTTTTTGAAGAAGTGATATCAATACTGTGTGTAAATATTATACAAGAGATTACCTAATAATAACCTTTGTAAAACTCCAAAGCAACACACTATACACACTTGACCGACCGGCCGAAGTTTCATCAAATTGAAGCAGTTGTTTATTAAGTTTATATCAATTATAGAAAATCCTATAAATCTGTAAAAGGTCAAAAGTAATTCATAACTTATTTTATCGAATGCTTTAGAATAATTTAATAAAGAAGGTTAACAGTACTGCAAGATAACCTGGACGGTATCAGGACTGACAAAATGGAATCAGATTATACATATTTAAGTGTTAAGAAATTTGCTAAAACTTTTTATAAAGTTGAAAGTATATGAATAGGATGTAACTCGCTGAAATCTGATAAATGAATACTTTTTGGTATAAAAATACACACTTGAGAGCCCCCAAACATCGAGAAAAGTAGATTTCACTAGAAAATTATTTATTATGCTAGTTAATTAAATAGGACAATATTTGGGGTAGCACAACAGTAATATCTTTAAATTAAATGAATCAGGACCTGTGGAGAGTGATTTTTTATCAGAAAGATACCTTTTTACATCTTCGATTGTAATAGTTGTGAAATAAAACAAGTCCTGGAATTCGCAGTTTTTTCCTTACGAGTGGGTTCAAATTAGAAACTGCTCAGAAGGTATTTGATTTGTTGTCAACTCTAAAAAATATGAATTTAATTCATTAGGTTTATATTAAGTATCGGATATTAATGCGGAAGGTTTATTACAAATATTTAGATCTTTTTTTATAAGTATGGACAAAATATTGCGAAAATTGTTTTTTTATCTTATTTTCTATAGTTATATTGGTCTGATTTCTAATTTGTTTAAATTATTCCCAGTTAGATACATTGGTGTGTCTTACACATCTTAAGGCTTTATATTTTAGTTATTTTCATGGTTCTGTATATCTGTTATCTGTTAGCCACAAAGGTTTTCGTCTTTTAAAAACAGTTTTTTATTCTTATCTACTATTACAAAATTTCTTAACAATATTTCGATGAAGAAAAGTACCTTTCCGTTAATATAAAAAATATAAACTTCTATCCTGAAAAGGACCATGGAATACAGACCAGAAAGGGATCATGTATAGTCGAGGCATCTTCTATACCTACGAAAATGTAGTTAGTTTTCTCTGATACGATTTTATTATCAAATAAACAAATGGTAGATTTTAAAACTCTAGTTGGGTTATTAGTCATTTGTTTTAAATTGAAACAATGAATTATATCTAAAAATGTAGAAGAATACGTGGTATCTATATTTAAAGTAAATTATTTCACCGGAAGACATGGAAAATTGAGACAATGTATCCTCAAAGTCAACAAAATTTTTATTAGGCTGTACAAGGTACAATTCACTCAATTAACTCCATCCAAACCTGATGCAAGCTTTTGTGGGAAAGTGAGTCCATCACTTTAAATTAAAAACTGCTAGAGTCCCTGTACCTTCTTACAAAGTTGTGACCATCAATAGAAATTCTATTAGATGATGTATTATCAGACAACTATGTTTCCCAAATTTCATAAACATCATATTGTTCCCGATTTAGCAGATTATTGATCTATGCAAAGTGAATGGATAGAAGTCACAC